>BPLQ01007422.1:103163-394553 GCA_021605075.1 Caerostris darwini
AATAATCTCCATCCATCTGAGATTCAAGGTAATAATCTTCATCCATCACGAACTCCAAGTAATAATTTCCTTCCGTGTTGAACGTGAAATCTCTGGTGTATGGAAAAATATAAAGACTGTAAAATACGCTGAAATATAGGGTGTAAAGAAACAAACTCGAATTGTTTTTAGATTCTTGAACACCAAAAATAGTGTAAGTCTCTTCAGAAAAATTTGAGTAAAATCTTTAACCATCTTTTAAATCTTTCTCTCTTGGTTCACGGAATATCACCTTTCTTAGATTTTTTCTCCACATCGTATTACTGTCTCTCCTTATTTTAATCTATTCGTAGTACACATTCTTAACCTGAGAAAATGTTCTCTGAGTACTAGCACTTGAGCGTTAGCATTTAATCTTCGACGATCTTCGCGTAATATGAGAATTGTAAGAATGCAATTCAGTTTATTGAGAAACTTATTAAGGTTAGAGTTCATATACGCTACCTTTTGCATACATTCTATTTAACATTTAAAGCAAGAGATTTGTGAATGTGTGTGTTTCTCTGTATTTCTTAAAATATAATAGTCTTTCCTCTGATTTCAATATCTTTTTATCTCAAATGTAGACAAAAATCAAGAACAAATTCTTATTTAGTTTTTAATTCGATAAGAACGCTAATTTTTTGTCAAATTGTAGTTCCAACTATTTAATTCAAGAATCATCTACAAAAATATTACGAATAGGAAATGATGTCATAACTCTTTTAGCATTTTTATTTACGTTTATCATTCTTAAATCATATTTTGTGTATTTTTTATTGTTTGATGTTTATTCATTAATAAATAATTCGCAACAATTTGAGTGAATGAAATTAAGGCTTGTAATTTTTTTTTTGTTTCTAGGAATTATGGTGATATTTAAACGGTAAAACTTTTAAGATTTTGTATTTTTTAATGTCATATTTGTTTGTTTTAAATGTTTTTTATATCATAGTATAATTTTTTACATTCAAAATATTTATATTCATTTTTTTTATTTTGCAGTAGTGAATAAATTATATTTTTTTTAGTGTTTTTTTTTTGTTGTAAATCTTTGGATATGCTTTTTGTGAATTAGGGATGAATTTTATAAAAATGTATTTTTAAATTAAAGAAAAATTCAATTGTCATTTTGCACTGATATCTAACTTAAGTGTAACAGTTATTTGAAATTTTAATTACTTATAAATTTAATTACTATAAAACAATTATCAGAAAAAACCATATGACTTAAATGCTAGTTTCTCATGTCACCTTCTATAAATTTTTCCACCATTTCTTTATTTTCCTTTAATCCCTTTAATTTCATTTTTTCAGATATTTTATAATGCTCATTATTGTTATTAAAATGTCAACAAGCCGAAAATTAGTTTTTAACAGTTTATATTTGGTTTTTTATCGTCTCAATGAAATTATATATTATTATGTTGAGCATATTTTTTCTAGATTTCTTTGCACCTTTAGCTGAATTAAAAAACTAAATTTATCAAATTAAACGATAAATAATTTCGATGAAGCTGGCTAATGGCTGTATATAACTGCAGTATATTATCAAATAAAATATTTGTTTATGCATATGTTTGTATCTTTTGTAAGTTTATAATAGTAATAATAAGATGTTCTATTTTTTTTTCTTATGGATTCAATACTTTTTATTTACTGTGTAACTAAAAGCTATGAAAGTTGAGACTTTAAACAAATGTTTTTTTTTGCCAGCATTTGCCTGATATTAAAAAACAGTTTAAGAGATAAATAAATTAGCTATTGTGGAATCGTATTTTAAAAATTGTAAGGTAGTGAAGTGGTTTTTTAATGCATTATTTAATCTGGGACATAATTAAAAATCACGAAATAATTATGTAGTGATTTGACATTAAATAAATTATTTATTAGAGCATGCTTTTTCCATTTCTGCTATAATTCGTCTGATTTGAATTATTTTTTTACATGGTACATTAATTCTGTAAATTAATGTGCACTATACAATATACAATTCTGTAAATTAATGTGCCTTTTGTTACGTTACACTGGTTGACATCTGCAAAGAGCAGAGACGTTTTACAGAATAATGCATATGTAGACATTGATCGAAGAAATGAAACTTCACACATGTCTGTCATACATATTATGCTTTTTTTATTATGCAAACTAGTACAGATTTCACCTCATTCGGAAAAATAATAATAAAAAAAATAGTGAAAAGATGCTTCTTAGAGCAATTGGAACATTCACAAAAATACCTTGTTTTTTCGAAATTATAACATATATGAGTATAGTTTAACTACCGATTGTTTGGGAAATATTCAAGTGGTCAAATCGGCTAGATTCAAACACAGTGGCGTAATAGGGAGAAAAGTAACTTCGGAAAGGTTTCAATTACAATAAAAATAACTTTCATTTTTTATAATTAAAATTGTAAATTACGTAATATCAAAAGAAAAAAAAAATAGATGAAAAATTTCACAATAACTATTAAACTTTTTCTTTCAAAACTGCTTTGCGCCGCGTACATTTGGTTAGAATCCCTAACAAGTAATCGAATCGTCCATTTGCGCTTTTAAACCGGATGTTTATCTTTCTATCTTATCAATGGTCAAACTATACCTCAGTAAGGAGTTTAACCTCCTAGAGCATTTATGCAGATTTGGTATCTATTATACACGTTTCAGAATAAACTGTGGAGAACAGTTTAGACGTCAAGGGCATGCCACCTTCCCCCCTATATGAACGGGTTGTCAGAGTTAATGAAGACACCCACTGAGATAAAGATCGAACACTCACCAACAACAAAGCTGCTGTAGGACCGCAGCAAAGAATATTCATGTACCCAGATTTGTGGTCATACATATAGATGAATACCTAGACTTAATTTCCTGTGATAGTAAAATTCTTATCTGATCTTTAGGACATACATTACAAAGGGTTCGACGTGGACATGGTTCTGCTAAGTTCGCTCCCGGAGACTACAATTTGAACTCCGCGGGGTGCCACTGTCCCCCCCCCTCCCTCGCAGCCATAAAAAATTGTACCGTTAGAAGTGGGATTCGAATCCACGTCCACATTCGTGGACCGAAATATTTAAACCAGTCATAATGGTCATAATAAACCAGCCATAAATCCTTAAGTCTGGTGCCTTAGAGCTTGGGGAATTTTGCTTCATCGTCTCTCAACGCCATTTTGAGTTTCTGCTTATTTCGAGGAGACGGATTTCTTCAAGCAACACATCTGTTGTGGTATTCCGTGGGATTTAAGTCCGGCGAATATGCAGGTCATATTAAGGATATTCACTGAACTAGTAACTTGAACCTTTCAAATATCATGTGTGGATGCGCATTGCAATTCAAGAAAAGAAAAGATTGCAATTCAAGAATTTTACGGAACATGTACATTGTAATTCCAGATGACAAACATGATTCAGAAGAATCTTGGCGCAATAACACTATGGTGTAACTGCATTTACCACACCATAACGATCAACTTCATAGACATTCTGGTAATGGTAACGAGTTTCCTTCTCTTTCCACACTAACAAGAAACCAGATTCATTCTTGATGGTAAACCGGGATATGTCAAGCGATATCACTGTTTCTAACTCAGATGTAATGTTTCTTGATGATGTCATGATTGTAGTGGCATGCATGTAACAAACGTCAATGCTTATAACTAAAATACTTTATTCACAGAGAAATGATTTTAGTAGATTCGTCATGTAGCGTTTGGAAGCTCTGTAGGCATATGACCAGGAATAAGATTTCTATTTCTCTTTGCTACTAGGTATAAATATCTATTCTCTTGAGGTCTGGTGCTCCTTCATCAACCTCAAAGCAGTTCTAATTTCAGCAACTTTTTTAAAACTAAAACTTAAACTTTCTTAGCTAACACTTTTTGGCACTACTATTATTGTGATGAATGGACATTTTTGGCTCCCTCTCTCCAGACATTAGTAATGGGCACTCGAGTGATATTCTACATTTATTTCGTGTAAAAAATTAAAATTTAAAGAACAATTCTAGTTTTTCTTCAATATATATTATACTTTAATTTTGAATTAAATGAAAATTTCTTGGACACCGTTTATGATACATATAATACTTTATGGCTTACAATGCCCTTAACACTTTTTTCTGAAATTGTGTGACTTTTTTTCTGCAATTATGTTTTTTATGAAACAATCGTTTCTTAGTAATTGTCAAGCAGTGTAGGCAAGTCACTTCAGGACCAGAACTTCCTTTTCAATGGTGACAAAGTATCCCAATTGGACATTTTCCCTTTCCATTTTGCATAAGTGACTCGAAATTAATTGAAGAAATATTAGAGAACTGCAATAAATCTATGTTCGATGTATTTAAATATAATAATAATATGTCCAAATTATGATAAATGTCTTACAATGACCCTTGACAAAAAGAGATGGTGCACCCAGCTCTAAGAATTCCGTAACTTGAAAAGAATAATTTCATAGGCATGTTTTGGCATTTCAGTATGTAAGCATACACCAATTATTTCATGCTTCATAATTCAGTATTTTCGTAATAACATTAATTGACTAGAATATTCAATTTCATAATGCCTACAAAATATTTACAAATATATTTTTTTTCCTAGGTCCTTGTTTTCCACATCATGAGCTAAGAATACCCCCTGAATTGCGACATGGTAAATAATTGCCTTTCTGAAAGACTTTCAACAATAACTGTCTGCATTTACGCGTCGGGAGAAACTCAGAACATACCTATCAATCAGCCTGACTGTTAAGGCAAGACGCTGATATATACTGTTTAGATTGCTATCAAGTCTAACTTTTCTGGTATCAATGACTGCAAAGGATCCCAGATTGGAACTTTTTCCGTCTTGCACGCTATTTTGCGTGCTTTATCTCTGTATTATTTATTTAAATCCATTCTTTCAATAATTATAAATTATATAAAAGTAAAATTACCATAACAATAAAGAGAAGGTTTTCCAAGATAATATAACAAAATAAATAGTTCAAATTATCTATACATATGAATATTCTTCTTCCTTGGTGCTTTTAGTTTCTATTTTATTTTCTCTGCCTGCTTATCATTTTTTGCTGCTGTTTTAGTTTAGTTTACCAGTTTATCATTTTCTGATTCAGTTTTTTTTGCCATGCATTAAAAAACCGAATTCTTTAACAAGCACAAGGGAGTACTTAAATTAAACCAGCATATTTTTGGTCATGTTTTGGAATAATCTTTCGATATAAAATAGAGTTGTACTGTCAAAACCTTTGTTTTGACAGTACAATTGGTAATAAACCTTTTGGTAATACAAAAAACCTGTAAAAAAATAAAAAGTACCTGTTGTCAAACCTTTTGGTAATAACGCTATTTTGCGTGCTTTATCACTGTATTATTTATTTAAATCCATTCTTTCAATAATTATAAATCATATAAAAGTAAAATTACCATAACAATTACCAATGTTTTCCAAAATAATACAACAAAATAAGTAGTTCAATTTATCTACATATGAATATTCTTCTTCCTTGGTGCTTTTACGTCTAAATTTTTTTTCTCTACCAGTTTATCATTTTTTGTTGCTGCTTTTCTGCCATGCATTAAAAAACTGAATTCTGTAACAAGCACAAGGGAGTACTTAAGTAAATACAGCATATTTTTGATCATGTTTTGGAATAATCTTTCGATATAAAATAGAGTTGTACTGTCAAAATCTTTGTTTGTAAACAGACAAAAGATTTTACCTGACAACAGTTTGAATAGATAAGGAATGTTTAAAAGGCACGAATTTCTTTCTGTCAGGTACATATGTTGTTATTTTCTCAAGAGAAAACATTTCATGGAAAAAGCGGTTGAGAAATCCGTTCCAGCATCCCGTTATGAATTGGGATGCGCCGTCTTCCTAAGCAGTTTATTCCCTTCGTGACAAAAACTGTTTTTCAGGGATTATGTTCAATAAGTGGTGCTTTAAGGAAACATAAATATTTACTCTTGTGTAAAGTAATGGATGGCATAGCAACTTGAGGTATTTTATGAGAAAAGGACCCCATCTTGCAAGAAAATGTGGCTTTTGAACTAATGCAAAACAATTTTACTCAGAGGCAATGCATATTTACTTCCAAATAATAAATTGATTCATGTTACTGTTATCTTTTAAGTTTTCTTTAATGGCACACACAATTTTTCCATTTTAATATATATTTATTGCAACATATTTAATTATTAATATATGAAATATTATATGTATTTATCTAAATGTGAGTTGCTTTTATTTTACCCATTTTAAATATTTAAAAATAGATAATAGAGACAAATATCCACACATGAGATAATATTAGCTAAATTGCTCACAACTATCTGCAGATGAATTTTTTTCATAGGTTTCCATAAAAAGACTATACATCTTTTGGCAATTTTTGTACAGTTATTTATACAGACATTAAGATTTCCTTCAAGGAATATTTAGTTCCTTCCCGTATTTCATTTTAAAAAATAGCACTTGCATTTAGTTTTTAATTTCAGTTTAGCATGCAACAAATGTTTGTGGAAAGCACAGAATTTAATACAAATACATGGTATGGAAAATTTAGTACATAACATTCAAGTTTAAAAATCTATTTATTTAAAATATCATTTATTGAATATGACCATTTTTTTTAATTATAAGAAAGTTTTTCTGTTTTGCAATTGAATTTTCATGAAAAATTCTATACGAAAGCATTTACAAGTTATATAGGTTTTTAATCTATAGTTGCTCGATAAATTCCTTAACGACACATGTTGTAACCCACAAACATAATCTATCTACTGATCTATCCATCTAACATGTGCATTGAATCCTACCTGATCTATCTAAATTTTTTGCTTAACTTTCTATTAAACATACAATAAACTCATGAATTATGTTAAAAAATTTCTTTTTAACATATTGATATGTCAAATGACCTAAAATTTTAAACTCCTGACATTTTTAAAGCCAATGATTAGAATGTATTAAATTTTATGAATTTTTTTGCATTAGTAAACATGAAAAGTTTGTATCAATGAAAATTAAATGTTATCGATAAAGTTTCTTTAAATAAAAATTTGTAAGCAAATATATCAATAAGGTCTCATCATTAATGCTTATATTATATAATTTCAATAATTTTTAAAAATATCTCCTGTTAATTACGTTTCATTCAAAAATTCTAATTTTGTTCAGTTTTATTGTATGAAAATGCAAATTTAAAAATACTATTTAAAATTTAAATAATAATATTTGAAAAAAATTAAATTCCTATTTTCCTGAAAAACAATTTCCATTTTTTACACTCAGAATCAAATTTTGAAAAATTTGGTAATGTTTTAATATTTTAATTTAATTTAGTATTATTAATTATGGTTCTACATCAGAGCTGTTTAGTTCTTCCTTTTTATTTCTTTGAGCCATTATGTCATCAGAATGCCATTAATTTTAATATTTAACGAATTTCACTGAAGATTTCTGAGGTAAAGTTTTCGAATTTGCTAAGTCTTCGAACACATTCTATATTTTTGGATTTATATAGGTATAATGGGGAATAGTGTTTGATAAAGGTAAATAATATTTATCTAATGTAACAACAGTGACTATATAATGAGAAAAATTAATCTTGAATAACTAATACCACTATTTGTTTAATGCCACTATATCACGAATCTGTTGTTGTTTTTGTTGTTGTTTCTTATCCCACTTGGCTGGCCAAGCCCACGAGCCCATACGTGCTCATGATTGAAGGGGAAGGAAACAGCTTCTGTTGTGATGGAGCACCCGTAGGTAGAAGCCTGACTTTTGCTCCGTGACGCTCTTACAGTCATAGGAGACCGGGACCTACGGCTTAAAGTGGATTCCGAACCACTACAAACATCCATGGCACTGCCGGGATTCGAACCCGAAACCTGTGGCACCGAGCGCCAGAGCGCTAGACACTCGGCCATTCAGGTCCCAAATTTGCCAACGGCACGCGGTGTTCCCAGGTGGTCACCCACCCAAGTACTGACCGCGCCCAATGATGCTTGACTTCGGTGATCTAACGAGAACCGGTATATTCAGCATGGTACGGCCGTTGGCTCACGAATCTAATTCTACTATTTGTATACTCTTACAAGTAAGGTCTTTAAAACCATATTTCTAATTAAGGATAAAAACATAGATGTTTCTTATTATTTAAATAAAAATTATAGAAAAATAAACGGAATTGCAGCATTTTACTAGTTAAAATATAATTGGAAACAATGACCAACGATGACTGTTTTACGGTATCATTCTTTAAATTTAGTAAGAACTACCAATCACAAACAGTGAACTTTTGAAAAAGTAGTAGTAGTCAAACCCCAAATAGTTCAATTTAACTGATGTTTTGTTCATTAGTAATGAACCAATTTTTATTAATTTTCTCTAATTCACAACTAAAATTCTGCTGTTAATTAAAAATGATTTGACGTTTTAAGAGTAAACAGATTTATCGTTATTTATTCAATTTTAATAACGAGCATAGGATAGAAGACCTTGCTTATTTATTCAATCAGAAATTCTGTCTGTTGCTTTTTTAAACAGATATCAGGATGTTGAATAAGGAAAGTCTTCTATCTCAATAAACCTCTACAATGAGTGTAACTTTCTCACATGAGATCTCTGTATTTATGCTGTTGTGTTGCAGAAATTTACATCTTATTCATACACCCAAACACATATTCTGCAAGTTTGCAATCAAGCATTTTTGTAAAGATAATAATAGTCAAATTCAATTGATGTTTTGTTCACTAGCGAAAAAGCACCGATTTTTATTATTTTTTTTTTTTGAAAATCACTACTAAAATTCATCCATTAATTTAAATTAAAATTGAATTGGCTTTATATATAGGAGATATATCTTTATTTTTTTAAATTGATTTACGAATAATTTAATTCATTGATTACTAAAACATGTTCTTATTCAACCTCTTGATATCTAAACGAATCTTTTCGATGGACCAGATTTAAGGAGTTGGCCAAATGACTTTCGACTCCTGAGTTGGATTTCTTATACCAATTTTCGACTCCAGACTCTTTACCTTAATTTTGTGTATTAACGATCTTTACTAATGAATTTAGAAAAATCTGAGAACCAAATTCAATGACTTTTATTGAACTTATATATCTATATAAACAGTTTTTTCAAAACAAAATATTTTTTAAAATACATTGTAGCATTTGCACAAACTAAAATACATCTTTGTACTCTAAATTTGTTTACAAAAAACTATGTGTCCTATAAAAATAATAGTACTAAATTAACTAGTACCAAAGTGTTATAGAATAGCCGAAGACAAACAAAAGAAAATCTAAATAGTACATTTTAATCACAAAGATACTATATTTGAAATGCATTAAATCTTTTTTTTTTTTTTTTTTGCTCTTAATAATTAAATAGCTTTTATAATAACTACTTTTATTGTTGATCCAAGATAGCTATTTAAACCACAATGAGAAATGTCTCCAAACAATTAATTGATTAGTTGGTAAGGAAGTAACTATATTTGCCTCCAGTTGTTTTATTGAAGGATACAATTGAATTGCCCCATAACATTTAATTTTAACATTAATTCTTACAATTTTCAAAAATTAAAACTTTTATAAAATTTGTGAGTTAAATTTTCCGTCTCCCCACCTTTGGAATAATAACTTTTTGAGACGCAAGGTCTTCATTTATTTTGTTGTGTTACAGAAATCCATCACTCATTCATGCTTGTAAACTCTTAAAGACATATTCTACAAGTTACCAGTCAAACAACTGATGCTAAAGTTATTTACAATTTCTTCCCAGTAATCCCAATTTCAATCCCAGCTGAGCTCAAAACCGAAACCAAACCTTTTTTAAGGTCTTCTTTTATTTTATTGTGTTATAGAAATCCATCTCTCATTCATGCTT
The DNA here is from genome assembly GCA_021605075.1 of Caerostris darwini. Taxonomy (NCBI): domain Eukaryota; kingdom Metazoa; phylum Arthropoda; class Arachnida; order Araneae; family Araneidae; genus Caerostris; species Caerostris darwini. Next base: position 113,095 of record BPLQ01007422.1, read on the forward strand.
GTAAACTCTTACATATATACAAGACATATTCTACAAGTTTGTCATTCAAACAACCGACGTTAAAGTTATTTAAAATTTATTCCCAGTAAACCTAGTTTGAATCCCAGCTGAGCTCAAAACCGAAATGAAACTTTTTTAAAGACTTCTCTCTAGGTTTCGATTTATTCGCGTTGCAGTATAAATTTGTTTGACACCTTAATACTCGGTTCTGGGGATTTTACACTTAAACCGTTTCACCAGCCCCGTCATCAAGTGTGTTTCCCACAACTTATTATGGCAAGGTGTGGCCAGTTGAGTTAGACTCACCGATCTAATAGCAGCTTGAAGTTGCCCCCTTTTCAGTAACCGGCGAGAAATCGCGTGTGAAGTTGAGAAGCAAATGAATTAACCAGAAAGAAACCCAGAATGTTAATGAAGTAGCCACAAATAAGAAGAATAAAATAAAGACGCGTCTAGTATCAAGGGAATAAAGCAGAGATGACGCCCTGTGCTACAGAAGTAGTAGGTTCTAATAATAATATTGCTAATTTACAAAGAAGCAAAAAATAAGTGGATGCAATGGGGCCATACTGTGTGCCAATTAAGCCAAGGTTTGGGCTAAATACTGTGTTCCATAATAAAGAACTGGAGAATATGTTAAAGTTTTCGCGTAATAAAAGTGGAAGTAAATCAAGAATAAGTCTATGTTTGTGTGCAATATATCCAAATAGGCATAAATTTTGTGACAAGTATTATATTGATATATGATATTATTTTCTAGTGTACTAAAGTTTTACAATATCGAAATATTATGCGAACAATAGGTGTTTAAGATAATGCTAATGCTATGCTTTGCTAATTATATATTATTACTTTTAGTACAGACAATAGTATGAAATAGTTATGTATACAATATACTCAATATTTGTTTTGAATATTTGTATTCAATATAAATATTGAGTGCTCAATATAAATATTGATATACTTGTACTCAATATTTGTACTTGTATACTTGTACTCAATATTTGTATTGATTATAAAATATAACAAATTATTTTTTTCAATGCCGGCCCCTCTACATCATTTGAGATTTATATGGCATATTTATATATAGCAAATTTAGCGTTCCTAGGTTTCACCACTTTATATTTCATCCAAAAGATGGAAAAGAGAATGAAAGCTATCCTAGAGAAAGTCTTTTTAAGAATGACTTTCTCATATTTATGTTACACGTTCTACATATATGTTAAATTGCAAGGCAGAGAATATACATAGAATATAATATTTTTAAGAATACAAATAGAGGGAATATTAAAATAATACTTTGTATATTTCCTTATACAGTAGTAAAAACCTGAAACAAATCTAGCCTAAAGAAACCTAAACAAATCTAGATAAAAATTTAAAAAGTGCCTACAAATTATGGTACTAAATAACCTTAAAAGTTTAAAATGAAGAATTTCTGTAATAATGTAAGTTGTCCTGTTAGTGATTTATGCTGTTATAATTCTACACCCTCTTAATATCCCCCTCCTCTACACCCTCCTCTTATTATCATATGTTTAAAACACAAGTAAAGACATTCATGTTACATTATTGGTTGAAAAATAATGTAATAATTCAAAGTATTTTATAACCGTATTATAATAGCTATTCAATTGGATGTCGCATTCGCAATGTTCCCTGTATTACAATTCCCTTTTTTGTGGTATGAAGGTCAGATTGTATGGTCAGATTTTACATAGTTCTCCTAACTTAAATGCCATTATTTGCCAGAAGAAAAATAAAACATTTTTTATTGCAAATAAATGTGAAAATATCCATAGAATTGAATACTTTTAAGAATACAAATAGAGGGACGTTTTATATTGCATTATACTGTAGTAAAAATCTGACATAAAACGGATAAAAAATTAAAAATTTAACTACTAATTGGGGCACTAAATAACCTTAAAAGTTTAAAAAGAAGAATGTCTGTAATAATACTCGTTGTCTTACAAGTGATTTATGCTGTATGATTCTACACCGTCATAGTCAGGACCTTTATTACCAGGTGCTTAAAACGCAAGTGAAGACAAAAATTCGTGTTAGATTATTGATTGAAAATTAAGCAATAATTCAAAATATTTTATAACCACATTATAATAGCCATTCAATTTGATGTCGCATTCACAATATTCCGTGTATTACAAATCCCTTTTCTTTGTGGTATGAAGGCCAGATTATATGGGGTCATTATAAGATTTTACATAGTTCTTCTAACATAAATGCCATTTTTTGTAAGAAAAATAAAATACTTTTTATTGCAAATATATGTGAAAACTCACTTGAACGGAAAACAGACACATAAACAATAATACCTCCCAGCTAACCCTAGTGTTATGTTTGTTTAATAAAAAAGTCATTGGACGTTTCCTCTATGGCAATGTTATTATGACGCATATTAAACTGCTTAATTTCTTCAATGAGAGATGATAATTACAATCCTGTTTAAAAAAACAAATAATGTAACTATTTGCAATTTAAGTCAATTTTTGATAATAATATCAGTAATAATATTATTAAATTTTCGTATTTTTTTAATTAATTGGTAAATGAAAAAAAAAAGACGATGAAAAAGATGAACGACAGTTACTTTTACCGTTGCATATACATTACTCGAAGTGTTACATATACATTTCTTGTAAAAGATATGTTTGGAACAGAAGATTAGGAAAGATTCCCTTAAAATTTATTATCCTTTGAGATAAGAAAATCTCCCATCAAAGATATGGAAAAAACTGCCGGATATACTGTGCGAAAAGGACGAAAAGGACCAACAAAAACTGAATTTCTTTCTTTCTTTGATTCCGACAAAGTGATCTGCTTTATACAAAATTCTTCATCTGAATGATTTTGAAATTTAATATTAATTGAACATTTTTTTTATTAAATAGGAAATCGGTATTCAAATCAGCATTCTTAATAATAAAAATAAGAATAAAAAAGGTTCAATAACCATTCTTATAATATGTTTACAGGTTTTTATAAAAATGAAAATTTTGCTTAAGAATTAATTAAAATATGTTATCTACAAGTTTGCGATTTCCGTCACAAGCAAACTATGTGCATTTTTCATGGACTTTCAAGCAGAAATGTTTCCATTATAAATAGTGTAAGCTTCTAAGAAATGTTGCATGATTGAGAGGGTAATATTTCTACTTTCAGAAAGTAGTAACTATTTTTAATATTATATATAGCAAGATTTCAACTAAAAAATGTTTAAATGCTGTATCGTTTCTGTACATGGTGGTTAAAGAACATTTATATAAAAACATCTCTTAATTAAGATCTGCTAATTAAAAATGAATTGAAAAATATCTCGTCTCTCTCTAAAAATAGTCCTATAAGATATTTTTATTAGAAATATTTTTTAAATAATACAACTTACCTTAAAGCATTAATGGAATCCTTTCCTTTAATGCGATTCTCATAAGACTTTGTAAAAACGATAAATAAAAAGCTTCCGAATTTAATGCAAATGATAAAATGATTTAAAATTGAAATTATTAAAGCTCTTCTCAAAAGTTTATGATTTTTTTAATATTAGAATAAAAAAAGAAATTTTCAGAACAGCTTGTTTTATTACAATTGTTGTATTCAAATACTGAGCATTTTAACTTATAATATATTCGCCGATATAATTTTAGATATGCAGCAGGTTCAGCGTTACCTAGGGTGTATCATGAAGAAACCTACTGTACATTAGGCACATTTCGGCACTGCATTTTTTAAGTTTTTGATTTTTTTAATGCATATATTGAAATATTCAAACTATGCAATAATGTTTACTCACTTTAAGGATAAATAAACTTTTGAAATGTGCTTTATGAATTTTAGGATGCCAAAAATGAACACTTACCTGAATTCATTTCTTTTAATGAGTATATAGTGTTAATTTATTTATAATTGATGATGAACTTATGATGAATTGAATTATAAGCAAATGGAAGTTAAACAAATGATTACCTGTTGATGAATTAAATGATAATCCGATGAATTTAACTGATAATGAACGGATCAGTTAAACTGATGTTTCACTGATGATGAATTAAATGATAATCTTATGAATATCTGATGAATTAAACTTATGATTACCTGTTGATGAATTGAATCATAAACTAATGAGTTAAACTGAGGATGAACTGAATCATAAAATAATGAGTTATACTGATAATGAACTCATTAATTAAACTGATGTTGAGCCGAATGGTGATGTATAAGTTAAATGATAACCAGGTTACATATTTTTTGTTAGAAATGAGTTATCAAAGATAATGATATAAATGAAATGAGATATCGTTTTTTTTTTTTATTTTTCACTTACGATTTTAAATCAGGATATAGGTACTCAACAAAATAAATTGAACTAACAGGGAAAAAAAATCAAACTTGAAACGAATTTTGGAAAAATTACAAAAACGAACAAAACAACACTCTCAATAAAGTAATTAAGCAGTTTAGTTACAGATGTCGTAATATTTTAAAATAAATCACACTAATGTATAATATTTGTAAGTATAATATTTTACATTTAAAAAGTGTATTTAAAAAGATAAATTATAAACAATGTCTAAATTAATTTATTTCATAAAAAGTGAGTGTTACTAATGAATAGACAGTAAGGTATTCATTCTTCCTTTGGAAAGTTCTTGAAGTTAATTATTTTTAGAAAATCATGATATTAATGTTTACGAGTTTTTTTTATTAAATTGATAGATTGGCTTATTTAGAACTGATATGTATTAAATTTGTTTTCACAAATTGAGACTGACATTGTTTTAATGAATTTAAATGTATTAATTTTTAGAACAACTCATTTTAATTACTTACCGCACGTTCATATTGAAGTCTTCGTGATTTCCTCTGTTCAAGTAGACAGCATCAGGCCATACAATAAAGCACGCCAGCAATATCATCAACACCTCAGTCGAGTTTTTACCTCTATCCACGAAGTCTCCGTTAAATACGTACGGGGTGGAATGAGAGGGGAGACCATTCTTAAAGAAAGGAAAAAAATTTTTTTTATCAAAGTACGAGCTTTTTTTTTTTTAAAAAAAGAAATTTATATTAAGATATAACAAATTCCATGGTTAAAAACAGGAAAAGTTAAAAAAAACTTTTATATGAGTTTAATAATGCTTTGAAGGCAGAAAATATCTTTTCCATTCCAGATCATTATATAATGCTTATGCTTTATGTTTGGCTTATGAACTTGATAAGCTCTTTGGCTAATTTTTATTATGGGAACAACTTCTTAGTGGGTTAATATTGGTTCCCGGTACCATCACAATCTAAAATAACTACCTCTATGGCCACACTAGGAAGTTCTTAACCCTTCCTACTCTTACAAATCCTATGAACGCACTTTATGATAAGCAAATTTAACAAGTAAGGCATAAACATAGGAACTTTGGTTCATTTCGGAGTTCAAACCGAGGTTCCACAGTTTAAAAGCCAGATCGGACAACTAACAGGCCATGCCACTGGTAACGAGCGAATCTAGTATACAGGAATCTCAGGTTTGAATCCGCTGGTCTTGTTCATTACAGTCACTGCTTCCAGGAATCAGAAGATTTAATGGTGATTTAAACAGCCCTTTATAAACATCTTCTATTGACAGTCAGACTGTTCTAGCATTTTTTTTTTATCACGGGAGGAGTTTTGGCATTTCATACCCAGGAGATAGGAATGTATGTTATTTGATAAGTATATAATAACCCATCACTCAAATTTGACAGAACAAGCGGTATTGTGGGTAGTTTATATTACATGAAATTAGTGTTTTGTACTAATGAGAACAATCTGCCACTGAATTCTGATAGCAGGTATTCAGAATCATGTGTAATAAGACTCAGGATAGAGGATCAAGAGTTTTTTTTTTTTTTTGGTAAAGAAGGGAGAGAGTTCTGCGACGAGTCAACCAGAAGTGTTGTTTTTCTTTTTTCTCTGAAGTGACTAAATAGGCCGGAGTTTCCGCCTGTTTTTCAAAGTGAATCCCTTGTAACTTCGTTTATCACGCCATGTGATAATTAAGGTCTACCGCAGACCAAGCAATTAAATTCGACGTAGACTCGGAAACTTCAAAAATCTCCGAGCTTGGAGTGAACTGCACTTCTGCTTTAATCGTGCACTTGTGATAAAATTTATATTTTTAATTTTCAATTCTCTGTACAATAATCCAGAGTTTATTATTTGTATATATATATATATATATTATTATTGTATATATATATATATATATATATATATATATATATATATATATATATATATATACAAATAATAAGTGCTTGTAAATAAACATTAAAGTGTTCCATGAACCTGAAAGTGACCCTCTTCTTGAACCGTTCTATGTCTAATATAGGCCGAGACGTTACAGTGTATTGTGGGAATTTTCCGAGTTATCTCCCATATGAAAGGAAATGTACGGTAACTACTCCTAAAAGTCCTCCAAATAGACAGAACCTTTCCATACCCTAGATTTCATAGTAAAGTCTTAATCTGTACTGCTACCTCACTTATTCTATCAAAACAGTTTACGAATATCTTAAATACTAAAAAAGTTTATATATCCTTCAAAACTGTACTGCAAACAATGATATAGAAACGAGATAAGCTTACAAAAACAATTGTTTATTTTAATAAAACATTTTTAATCTTAATTACATAGTGCATGACAGAAAACAGAGATAATTTATGAAGCTTACTACGAGTTAGTTGTCTCTAGCTAGTAGTTGTAAATCTTTAAATCATAAAACTTTAGTTAGCAATAACATCGAGAGAATTTATTCGAGTAACAACCAATAAAGGAAGAAAATTTTTCAACACATTATTTCATATTACTACCAGATAAAATAAAAGTGTGCTTTTAATAATATAAAATAAAATAACGTTCACGTAAATAATTATTGTGTATTTATTATAATAATGCTTTTTAAGCAAATTTCGACATTTTAACATAGATGATTTCGTAAAGTAATTTTATGTATATAACTGTTGAAATGAAATAGTAAATTTGAGTTTTGCTCTTTTACGGAATTTTAGTTTATTTATGTTCAATGTAATTTTCATTTATTTATATTTTTCTATCTGCATAGTTGTTATTTAAGGAATTTAATGAATTTAAATTTTAAAACCTACAAATAATTTGAAACTGAAGTAATAATTATTTCTGGTCAACATCTGAAATAATTCTTTTGAATCGTTGAGTTAAAAATATTTGTAATTCAATCTGTTAAAATTATGAGTTGTTTTAAATTCATACAATAAAAGTGTTTCAAAACAATAGAAATCTATTTGTATCGTTAAATTGAAAGTAAAAAAAAATGTATACAAATAATTTGTATACTTAAAAAAAATAAAAGTATCGTTAAATTGATTTTTAAAACCTCAAATAAAAGTATCGTTAAATTGAATTTTAAAACCTCAAATAAAAGTATCGTTAAATTGAATTTCAAAACCTACAAATAATTTGAAACTGATGTAATAATTATTTTTGGTCGACATCTGAAAAAATCGTTTTGGATCGTTGAGTTAAAATTATTTGTAATTCAATCTGTAAAAACTATAAAGTGTTTTAAATTCATTCAATAAAAGTGTTTCTAAACATCAGACATCTGTTGTATCGTTAAATTGAAAGTATTGGAACAGAGTTTCATCAAATAACAGGTTTTTTTCTTTGACAGCTGGTTATCAACTGTTTCCTTCAATGGCATTCTATCATGAAATGATTTCAATCGATCTATGTTTTGATCATCGTTGATTTGCTCCGACACATAGGGATATGGAAAAAAAATTGTCTAAAGAAATTCAGCAAATGACAACAGAAACTATGTAGTTTAGTTCTACATGACCTGTAGAACTACAAATTCCTGAATTTAGAAACGAAATAAAACGAATGTCAAATATCCAACCGTATTGCATCCTTTTTTTTTCCTAATGCAGCTGGCAAACACTTAGACGGGTCTTGGATGCCTTAAGGCAAGCGCTGCACAGACGTTACTCACTTTGCATTACCCAGGGGACGCGTGTAACTTGAAGATAAACCACTGAAGCGGGATAACAATGCCCCCGCAACGCTCTACGATCCTATTAGGACCGGGACCTACGGTTTAAAGTGGATTCCGAACCACTGCAACACCCATGGGGTGTGGCCGGGATTTGAACCCGATACCTGTGGTACCGAACGCCAGAGCGCTAGCCATTCGGCCATCAGGCTCCGAATTTAGAAACGAAATAAAACGAATGTCAAATATCCAACCGTATTGCATCCTTTTGTGATGATTCATTAACAATTATCTCTATTCATCTAATTAAAATATTAGTTGCACTATAGAGTCTATGCCTTTTATTCTAATGAAAATTTATTTAGTTTCTATAAAATATGTTCAGAAATTAAATACTTTTTAAAAGAAGATTTTTATTTTAGAGAATACTTTTTTAAATACAGTAAAGCAGCAATTTATAAAATTTTATTTATCTTTTAATGCATTTATATATTACTTGAAGAAAATACGCTGCAAATGAAGCAAAATGAATTAAATAAAATAGTTTTACAATAAAATACAATGCCAGCAATTTGAAAAGTTTAGTAATAGATATTAATTTAATAGATATTACCCACCACGAACGCAATATCTATTATCTGTAAAGTAATATTTTAGTAAATATTTATGTTGAATAAAATAAAATTAAATTCAAAATTTAAGTCAAAACCAATATAGATATTTAATATATGCGAAATTTTAAAGATTTTAATTTTGCATTACTTAGTTTTACAGTAAAGGCTCTTTAAATTTCATTGTAGAAAAATGGTTTAAGAATTTTTTTAAATAAAGTTATTTAAAACAGGAAAATGTAAAAAAATTAATTAAAAACCTAAAAATATTTTAAGAGAATAATACCAAAATATTTTTAGGTAATAAAAAGTGAGTTAATAATTAATTGAAATGGGAGCAAATGAATTCGATTTAAAGATTGGTGAAAAATGAAGATATTTAAAGTATATTGGAAAGCAAAATGAAAGATGATATGATTTTTCTTTGATATGCTTTACTAAAAAAACTTCGATTTGGAAATTTTCAAAATATAAAATTCAGTAAGGAATTATTTTTAATAGGTGAATTAAAAACAATCAGGATGTCAGAAATTTTTATTTTTATTTTTTACTAGGTAAGATACAAAATATGAATTCTTAGAAGGCAATTTTAATGTTTTCTAATCTTTCGACTGTTTTTATCACTCATGCTTATGAATTATAGCTAAAGAACTTTCTTAGTAACTTTCTTAGTTACTTAGTTGTTTCTCTAAAACTAGTTAAGTCTTTTTAATAATTCAAGTTACGAGAGCTATCAATTAATAAAATACCTATTAGAAATCCACGTTTTAGATTAGTTTAAAAGCGTTTTTCTCAGATTATTAAATTGTATTACATATAATTTCTTATTAGAGAGCATTTTTAATAATCCAAAAATAATGAAATTAATAGTTATAATCAAAAATTAATTTAATTATTTTTCTTTTATGCTAACTCGTACTTTAAATCCCTATTTAGGGCACTTGATACATTACATATGTAATAGGGAATTCGTTGTATACATTTCGATGGAACAAATTCATTTTTGACATCCTGCCGTACATCATTCATTTTTGACATCCTGTTGTACATAATTTATTTTTGCCATCAAGTAGTACATCATTTTTGACATGTTTTGTAGATTGTTTATTTTTTCTAATATATGGTATATGCATTTTTGAATTTGTAATATCAAATTCAAGAATGCATATTTTTGAATTTGAATTCAATAGCAAATGTATATGCAAAGCAATTTTTTTATGAGTCTCTTGAAAGAGGAAATTTGTGATTAACAATCGGTTATATATTTTTTCATTTTAAGATATTTAAAAGTTTCGAGTTGTTTATCTTTTGTTTAAATAAGCCTAAGAATTTAATTTTAATATCTTTTTTTCAAAATTACTTTTTATTACTGTAGTGTAAAATACTAAACTCATTATTTTTGGTCCTTGATTGAAATCATTTTTAGAAACACTGGACAGATATTTATCACCATTTATTTCGACAATTATATAGAAAATGTATTATTTATTTCTTCTATACTTATAGGAGCAAGTTTTCTAGGAATTAAAATGCTCTGTTATATTTATAAGACCCATAAAAATTTCTATTTTTACCAAAATCCAAACAATGGAATATCAAACCTTATTTCTGCGAAACAATGTTAAGTTCAAGAAACTCAAATGTTTTAAATTGCGATTCCGTGTGCATTATGTTCCTCACATTGAAATTTTGAGAAAAGATCTAATTACTTGAAGTTGCGTGATTACTTCACAATATAATTAATGGTTTCTGCCAGGGACATTAGCATGTGAAGAGTTTGATCTCCGGAAATGGATCGATTGCAGACCTCCAAGCTTTGCTGGCCTTGAGAAAATAATTTATTATAATTTTACTAACAAATATGTGTTTTATGATTTCCGTTCAATTATGAGTGGAAACACAGCAGAATGGTTTTTTTTTTTTCTTCTGATATTTGTTTTTTTTACAACGAAAGCCAGAAAATAACATCAAAATGAAAAGAAGTATTAAGATAAATGACATTTTTATAAAATCATTTTGACTTGAATTTAGTGTAGAAATGAATAGGATTTGACTTATATACGGTGCAAAAAGTATAATAATATTTTTCTGTATAATAATGTAATTTTTTTGTTTTTTTAAAAAATAATTTTTATAATTGAATAGATTTGAAATTTGCATAAATAATTTTTGAAGGTGACAAAGACTAACATATTACATTAATATACTTCGAGTAATATATCTTATCAAAGTGAAATTTTTTTATTTAATTCATTTCAAAATTCAGCAAGAAAAAAGATATAATTATCTTACTGTATTTTGGTTCAGAAGAAATGTGTCTGAAATTATAAATTGGTGAACACAATTAGTAAATTATAAACAATATATTTAACACATTTTCAGTAATCTTTGAAAACCAGAAATGTAGGCTTTGAAAACACAATGTTTAGGAAATTTTGAACTAGTTATAAAATTATTTCTGCTCAATCCTTTTATTGTTCAGTATTTATATTATTTTCAATCTGAACTTAAAAAAAAATTAATAATAATTTATAACTTTAAAAATTAAAATCACTTTGCCCTGTCACATAAACCTTTTTTGTGACATAAACAAAAATATTTTGCAATTGTAGCATTTACACTTAGGATGAAATTAACATTGAATCATCTTAGTTGAAAATCCAGCAGTAATCTGATAGAATATATGAGCAATTTCTTTGTATTTTTCTTTTTAAATGCTTGAAATGTTCTAACAGAAGAACCATTTGGTTCTTCGCCTATGATTCCTATATTTTTAATGGAATTATTTTATGTGAGTCAAGTAAGTAAATCTTCAGAAACATATTTCAGCGTAAGTCTTCATATGTTTTCAGCTTCTGTCTGTTCAATATGTTTTCAGCTAAGTCTTCATATATTTATTTTTAATTTAATTTGATGTATTTCTGCTAAAGCACCACACCATTAAATTTTCATACATGACATTTGAATATCAAATAATGGGCAAAATAAATAATTAAAAAAATTTTTAATAAATTAAAAATAATGTAAATAATAAAAATATTATTACAAATCTTTCTGGTGTAGACTCGATCAATAATGTCGTTTTTCCGAGACGGTATTTGAATTGAATGTGTGATGTTTTGAAATTGACAAGAATATTTAAAATTTTTAAAAGATTAAAAATAAAAACAAATACATTTTCTTTTCTTTAAATTTAATACGAATCCTCTAGAATCTTTCACTTTTAACTTTATGAATACAGATTTTCAAAATAAAATTCTACATTTAAAATTTTAACTTATAGTTTCTTCTATCTTATAAGGTAAACTACTAAGATAGTTAGATTTATTAACAAATAGAGTTGGATTTTATTAATTTTTCTTCATATTAGATGAAGAAAATGTTCATATTATTGTTTAATTAATTAATTTTATTTTATTAATTTTTCTTCAACTTATATTAATCTTCCATTTATATCGTAAATTCCATTATCACAAAGTATTTTACGGTAAATAAATCTTCGAGAAACGATTTTTTTGAAACTTACAATGCCATGCAGTGAGAGACTATTACATGGACAGAAATAGAATGCTTTCACAGAATTCAAGATTTCCAATATAAAAAAAAAATTGTTTTAAAATAAATGCAGTATGTCGCAACAGATTCTTGTTCATTGAAGTGAAAATTCTTTGTGACTCCATTCATTTTTCTCCCGTTTGCTTACACAAAAAAAAAAACACCTAAAGTGAATCACCGTGAACCTAAAGTATCGCCCTTTTCTGTTTGGGAAACGTTTATATATATACCCACAATGTTTAGGAATGACTCCTTGACAGAACACAAATTTTGCGACTGACGGTAAAAGAGGAGTGCGTGTTCATGTTACCGAAAGTAAATGTGTCATTTGGCGATTGTCCACATTTTAGTTTTGAGGACATAATGCGTCGAGTTTTTGTCCTTTGTTAGAAAACGATGTATAATCAGCCCTTCTATAGTACTATTGATTCCTTCCATATTGTAACCAAACTACTCGAAATAAAATATATAAATAATATTTATTTGAAATATCTGATATGATTTGGATATCTAATCCTGTTTTTCACATTATCGTATTACGGCTTTTTTTCAACAACTGTGAACTGTTGAACTTATTGTTCACCATAAAATGCCACCGGAAAGGCTTTCCACTGACGGCAATACCGGAAAGAAATTTTTAGGGATAGCTGGATCACTGCCTTCCTGGAAGACTTTTAGGGATAGCCGGATCATTGTCTTTCAGAAAGACTTTTAGGGAAAGCCAAATCAGTTCTTCGGAAAAACTTTTAAGGATAGCCAGCCTGATAATTACCTTCCGAAAAGAGTTTTAGGGGTAGCTGGATCATTGCCTTTCTGAAAGGCTTTGAGGTATAGCCGAATCATTGTCTTCTTGAAAGTTTTTAGGGATAGTCGGATCATTGTCTTTCCGGAAAGACTTTTAGGGTTAATTGTCTGCAATAGCGCATCATATTAAAGAAAACAAAGAAAACTCTCACCAGACAGACAGTCTATCGATGCGAGACGTTTTGCACACGTTGTCATAATTGACATCGAATTTCCATGTTTCTGAAAGCTATGAGTATCCATTTATCCAGTGAGTATCCAAGCAGTGAGGACTATCGCAAGTCTATTTGAATCTAAGCTCACCAGCAACTTTGCTGCACACTCATTTTCAATTTCCATATCTTTAGTTTATATCTTTATCATATTTTCATTTTTCTCTCCTCTCCTTTTTTGTTTATTTTTTTCCTGATTTTTGGTGATTCAAATTAATTTTTAAACTGCATCCAAGCAAAATTTACGGAACATTTAAATACAGCAATTGATAATTTTGCAACTAGAATCCTTTCATTTAAATTGTTTTCAAAAGAAAAGTAGAGTTAAAAAAATAAGAGAAACAAAAACTATGACTTCATTACGAAAATTTAAAAAATTAAAATTAGAATAACCTGCATTGTTTTAGTTAAATCTTTGTTGAAATTCTTTCTTGTCCACTAAACGGATTATACTCATATTTCATTTTTGTATCTTTTCGGAACACTACGAGTAAACTCATGCAAAAATTAATTTTTAATCCTGAACTAAAAAGAATTTTGTGGGCTATCTTATATAATTCTAAGGCAAAAACGAATTCACGTGTGAAATCGTACATCTGAAACTGCTATAGAATGCGCAATCAAATACGAAATCGGATTTAAAATTACAATCGAACTGTTATGTATATCGTAACAGTTCTTCTATAGCAATTTTGCGTTGTTTTACACACTCTTTTCTCGATATCCTTCGGTATCTAAAAGAACCGCCAGCAACTGTGGATTATTTATTGCTTATAACCGCTTGCATTTGCTTACAACTATTTTTTCAAAATGAATAAAAGTGAAGGAATTTTTCAATTCCTTCTATTAGCTCACACTCTCCCTATATATATCTTGTTCAAACTTTCAATCGTTAATAAAATATTTTTATACATCCACTCAAGTTAAAATAAATTTTTTTGAACTTATAGTGGATGACACTGGATGTTAATACAGTTTTTTCAAATATTAAGTCAAAATTAAATTTAATTAATTAATTTTAGTTCTTTTTAGATTTAAGTTGCACATATCTGCCAATAGATGGTGCCAGATAAACTTAAAAAAATGAATGAAAATTATTTATAAAGGACTTTCTGCAATATAATGAAAAAAAAGTAGGAATTGATTTAAATTTTTTTTTTTTTTTTTATATTACTTGCTATTGACAACACCAAAGATGTATCCTACAAATATCTTGAAAACTCGGATCTTGAATCAGAGTATTATAGTTCTGATTCTAATATTAATAATAACAAATATAGAGGATATTCATACATTTTTGTCCTTCTATTGCAATTTTGTATTGTTTTGCAGATTCTTGTCTCGATGTCCTTCAGTATCTAAAAGAACGGCCTGCAATTGTGGATTATTTATTGGTTATTACCGCTTGCATTTGCTTACAATTATTTTTTCAAAATGAGTAAAAGCGGATAGATTTTTATTGACAACACCAGAGATGTATCCTACAAATATCTTGAATCAGAGTATTATAGTTCTGATTCTAATATTAATAATAACAAATATAGAGGATATTCACACATTTCTGTCCTTCTATCGCAATTTTGTATTGTTTTACAGATTCTTGTCTCGATGCCCTTCAGTATCTAAAAGAACGGCCTGCAACTGTGGATTATTTATTGTTTATAACAGCATGCATTTGATTACAACAATTTTTTCAAAATTAATAAAAGTAAAGAAAATCTTATTGTCAACACCGGAGATGTATCCTACAAATATTTTGAAAACTCGGATCTTGAATCAGAGTATTATAGTTCAGATTCTAATACTACTAATAACAAATATAGAAGATATTCACACAGTTTTGTCCTTCTATCGCAATTTTGTATTGTTTTACAGATTCTTGTCTCGATGTGTTTAAAAAAAAAACCCTGCAACTATGGATTTTATTTATTGCTTATTACAGCTTGCATTTGCTTACAACTATTTTTTCAAAATTTGCTTATTATAGCTTGCATTTGCTTACAATTATTTTTTTCAAAATGAGTAAAAGTGAAGAGATTTTTATTGATAATACTAGAGTTTCGAATAATAATCTTGAAAACTCGAATGTTGAATCAGAGGAATATAGTCCTGATTCTAATATTAATAATAACAAATGCAGAGAGTATTCACACATTTTTGTAACGATTTAGAGTATATTTATATAAATAAAAAACAAAGATAATTTTATTATCTAACATGTTCTGTCTGAAAGCAGCTTGATAAATTACATATATTCATATTACGTCTTGACTTCTAAGGTAAAAGAGTATTTCTTAAAATATCAAAGTTGATTTTGTTTCATTCCTCCTCCTCAGTCTATCTAATGTTCTGGGATGTCATTTATACAGAACTTATTTTAAAAGCCTAAATATACAATTCATAGCAGATACGCCAGGAGGCTTGGATGGGATGCATTTAAACGCAATAACCTCAATTCTGGTTTCATTTCTCCTTTTGTTTTCTAAATATAGAGCAGTAGATTTAGAGATATGACTGGTAGCTTTATCATGATGAAACTTAACATTACGCTAGATTATTTAGGTAAAATATTGGAATGTCGTCTTTGAAAATAGATGCTAAAATACATTTCTTATACAATTCAGAGTCAATTTTGATTTTTTCTACTTTAATTTCTTTTTGTTATAAGAGAATTCTATAATAATCATTAAATATATAGCAAAAAAATTTTCTTGTTTTTTTCTATACCAGCATTGGTTATTTTCGGTAGTTAATCGATCTTTTCTACTACAATCATATAAATATATTCAAGCCTCGTTTATTTTTTACCTACAGAATATTTTTCATACAACAATTTGTACATAGTCTGCGGCTGAGAAACATGTTTTAGCGTCAGCTTATGAACGTCTTGTTTTATTATTATTATTATTATTTTGATTAGCTTGAAATCAGATTTATAAATTTGTTTATAATTTCTATTGAGATGTATAAATAATTTGTGAGAATTCTTTGGAGTCTACTTGTTTCTTTACATAAGTAAGATATAATAAGAGGTGTAGTAGAATAAGAGATGATTTTTAGATAGAACAGGAGGTGATTTTTTAACCGTTTTTCCCAGTCAAATATAATTTTTGACGTTTCTTTACTTTTTCATTTATTATGTCACTTATTTTAAGCGTAAAAATATTAAAACAATGTTTTCACGTCTTTTCCAAATAATCGAATAAAAGTATTTATTTTCTTAAAGAGCGAAAATATGAACTTCGATGTACATTTTTTGGTGACATTAAAGGAAAGAATAATTTTAATGATGCGGATTATACATAAACCCTGTTCCGATTTAATGCCATTCAGGCTTTTTTTATACTCATTTAAGTTTAATTCATGGAGAAAGTTATAATTGTTACAAAAATATCTGAACACCCTCTGTAAAACAGGGTAAAATTAATTGGTCATAATTTTAACAATACATGTTTTCTATGTCAGTAAAAAAAAATGTTTTAAATAAAATTAAATTAGTTAAGCAGCGATGTATCTTTATGATGATCTCGAAAGCTCTATTGATAAATCAAAGTTTTATAAACTGATTCTAATTCTATATTCTGATTCTAATCCTATATTCTGAATTATGATTTTAATTCTATATTCTGAATTCTGATTCTAATTCTATATTCTGAATTCTGATTTTAATTCTATATTCTGAATTCTGATTCTAATTCTATATTCTGAATTCTGATTCTGATTCTAATTCTATATTCTGAATTCTAATTCTATATTCTTAATACTGATTCTGATTCTAATTCTATATTCTGAATTCTAATTCTATATTCTTAATACTGATTCTAATTCTGAATTCTGATTCTATTTCTATATTCTGATTCTAATTCTATATTCTGATTCTAATTCTATATTCTGACTCTAATTCTATATTCTGATTCTAATTCTACATTCTGAATTCTGATTCTAATTCTACATTCTGAATTCTAATTCTATATTCTTAATACTGATTCTGATTCTAATTCTGAATTCTGATTCTAATTCTATATTCTGAATTCTGATTCTAATTCTATATTCTGAATTCTGATTCTGATTCTAATTCTATATTCTGAATTCTAATTCTATATTCTTAATACTGATTCTGATTCTAATTCTATATTCTGAATTCTAATTCTATATTCTTAATACTGATTCTAATTCTGAATTCTGATTCTATTTCTATATTCTGATTCTAATTCTATATTCTGATTCTAATTCTATATTCTGACTCTAATTCTATATTCTGATTCTAATTCTACATTCTGAATTCTGATTCTAATTCTACATTCTGAATTCTAATTCTATATTCTTAATACTGATTCTGATTCTAATTCTGAATTCTGATTCTAATTCTATATTCTGAATTCTGATTCTATTTCTATATTCTGATTCTAATTCTATATTCTGATTCTAATTCTATATTCTGATTCTAATTCTATATTCTGAATTCTAATTTTAATTCTATATTCTGATTCTAATTCTATATTCTGATTCTAATTCTATATTCTGAATTCTGATTCTGATTCTAATTCTATATTCTGAATTCTGATTCTAATTCTATATTCTGAATACTGATTCTAATTCTATATTCTGAATACTGATTCTAATTCTATATTCTGAATTCTGATTCTAATTCTATATTCTGAATTCTGATTCTAATTCTATATTCTGAATTCTGATTCTAATTCTATATTCTGAATTCTGATTCTAATTCTATATTCTGAATTCTGATTCTAATTCTATATTCTGAATTCTGATTCTAATTCTATATTCTGAATTCTGATTCTAATTCTATATTCTGAATTCTGATTCTAATTCTATATTCTGAATTCTTATTCTATATTCTGAATTCTGATTCTAATTCTGAATTCTGATTCTGAATTCTGATTTTAATTCTATATTCGATTCTAATAATAATAAATAAGGAAACAAATGAAACAGGATAAAACGTATTGGTCATTTTTACAATAATACATAATTTCTACGTTACATTTAATTCTAATCAATCCGATTTCAATCCCAAAATTAATATTTGATATTTTTGTAAAAAAATAAAACAGGATATAAAAGTACAGAATATAATTTTAACAATTCATATTTAGGAAACAAATCGTTACGATTCATAACTGTAATTAGAAAAAAACTGATACATTAGAGCATTAATATCAGAAAATTATGAAAATGGAGTTTGAATAAAATGATATCACAGGACGTAATGCACTATATATATTATTTTAAAATATTTAAAAGTTTTTGATTAATAAATTTCTGTAAAAACAACCGAAAAAGTTTTTAAAAAAAATTACTTTTCCTTTTTAGAACAGCATGTTTTCCCACTAACCAACTTTAGAACAAAAATAAATATTCTGCACCACTCTTTCACTGATGAGAGTATCTTTACAACATACTTTCCAGTTTCCATTTTTATTATCATTTTTATCGTAAAATAGATAACGTCTTTTTGCGTGATCAAAACGTTCCTCTTTTCAATTGAGATATCTGAGACATTTTTTTTTCTTTTTCCGAATGTCACGAAATGTCGTTATCTTTATATAAATCTAATAACAACTAGTCCAAACGAAACCAAATAATAAAAAAAGAAACTTTCAGAATCTATGCTTTTGCGTGTTCTCAAAGATTTCGATTTCAGTTCAAACTTCCGTTGAATATAAACAGCTTGCCGGAAGGAAGTTGTCATTGCAGATCTAACATAATAATTTTCACCTAGTATTTCAGAGATAAAAAGTTTGCATTAGCAGATGGGAGATACAGTGATAAATTTAGGAAATCTTTGACAGATA
This sequence comes from Caerostris darwini, assembly GCA_021605075.1. Classification (NCBI taxonomy): domain Eukaryota; kingdom Metazoa; phylum Arthropoda; class Arachnida; order Araneae; family Araneidae; genus Caerostris; species Caerostris darwini. The sequence continues at coordinate 132,120 of BPLQ01007422.1, forward strand.
ATACCAACCAGTTGTTTCCTGGAATTTATTAAATAGTTTACAGCTTTGAAATTCTATTTTATTCTATTATATCCGATTATTTTTCTATTTTCCACAAATGTTTTCAAATTCAAATTCATTTAAATTCCATTTTTCTCAAAATTTAAATATTATTAGAATTCAGCTAATAAAATTTAAATTTTGAGGTTGATTCTAAGAAATGCTTCAATTCCGTGTTTATTTGAAATTCAATAATGAGGATGAAAGATACAATTTGTTTAATATACGACTGTGTCCAAAAAGTAAGAAATTCCAGGGGCTTATGGAATTTCAATTTTTTTTCGTGTTTAGGTTGCTGGAGCTATTCTTGACATCTGTGTGAAATTTGACGTCAAAATATTCATTAATGTTTGAGTTACGATTGGCTTTGTGAAACGCTAAAACTGATTCCAGCGTTTTTTTAAATGTCTGAATTCATTGAGCAAAGAACTTGCATTAAATTTTGTTTGCAGAAACATATAGAATGTTGCAGAAGGCATTCGATGAGAGTTCCTATATCGGAAAGAAATTTTTAGAAGTGGTATGAACAGTTCAAAGAAGGCAGAGAAAGCGTTGAAGACGAAAAGCCCTCTGGCCGACCATCAACCTCAACCAACGAAGCTCACATCCATTTGATGCTTGCAAACCATCGATTTACAATTAGAGACCTTGCTGAAGATACTGGAATTTCAAAAGGATCAGTCAATTTCATTTTGGGCCTCAAACGCGTCAAATCTCGATTGGTACCGAAAATACTGAATGCGCCAGCTCACATTGCATTGATTCTTCGTGATTTTTCGCCAAAAATGAAACCCATATCATTCCACTACCACCGTATTCACACCGCGCAACTTCTGCACTATTCCCTAAACTCAAAATACCACTCCGGGGACACCGTTTGGAGTCGATTGAAGAGATTCAATGTCAATCGCCGCGCGCTTTGGTGGCCATCCCTGCCTATGACATTTTAGCATGTATTGAGGATTGGAAAAAAGTTGTCATAAGTACATTGTATCCGGAGGGGATTACTTTGAAGGCAATGAAATAAATTTGGAAGAATAAATAAAGAGTTTTAAAAAAAAAAAAAAATTGGTCTTACTTTTTGGGCACAGTAGTAATTGAAATAATGAATGAAGATTTGATTTGATTGTGTGTATTTTGTTGATTATTAATTAAATTTTGTTAGACAATGATCATTGATGTCATAAATATTGAAAGTAATGGTTAATCTTAATGTACCTGACCAAATTACATATTTTCTAATATGTAGAAATAATTTTTCTTTTAGTTTCGAATGAAGAAATATAATAATTTTTATTCTTAACATGACAAAAAAAATGATATTTACATTTATATAAAATATTAATATACTTAATTATTTTAATGTAATATTAGCATTAGAAGATGTGAGATACAACGGTAAACCCAATAAAGTTATTGTCAGGTAATATTAATCAGTTGTTTCCTGAAAATAATTAAATACTTTACACCTTCGAAATTAAAAATATTTTATCTACAGCTAATAAAATTTATATTTTGATGTTATTTCTAAGCAGTATTTCAATTCCGTATTTATTTTAAGTTCGATAATGAGGATTTAGGATTTGACAAAAATGACAAAAAATGATAGTTCCATTTATTTAAAATATTAATATATTTAATTATTTTAATTCAATATTTTCATTTATTTCAATAAATAATGTTTAAAGTTTTTCCTAAAATTTAAGAGTTACAAATATTACTTATTAAGTTAAAAGCTTTTTTAGTCATTTGTTATTAATTTTTTGTTGACTATTTGGTGGGTCTCGTGATCCACGTATGCAACCTGCTGATGGGTGTTGATAAGAAGATATAGCATTCTAGGAGAATTGGTAGAACTATCACCAGTTAACCTGACTATCCATACGAGACGTTATTAGATAATCGTGGTCTCCTCATTTCTTTGTTAAATCTTGACTAATTATAATACTGTGATTATCATTATGATAGTTAAATCTTGACTAATTATAATACTGTGATTATCATTATGATTGTTAAATCTTGACTAATTATAATACTGTGATTATCATTATGATTGTTAAATCTAGACTAATTACGAATACTGTGATTATCATTATGATTGTTAAATCTTGACTAATTATAATACTGTGATTATCATTAATGATTGTTAAATCTTGACTAATTATAATACTGTGATTATCATTATGATTGTTAAATCTTGACTAATTATAATACTGTGATTATCATTATGATTGTTAAATCTTGACTAATTATAATACTGTGATTATCATTATGATTGTTAAATCTTGACTAATTATAATACTGTGATTATCATTATGATTGTTAAATCTTGACTAATTATAATACTGTGATTATCATTATGATTATTAAATCTTGACTAATTATAATACTGTGATTATCATTATGATTGTTCAATCTTGACTAATTATAATACTGTGATTATCATTATGACTGTTAAATCTTGACTAATTATAATACTGTGACTATCATTATGATTGTTAAATCTAGACTAATTATAATACTGTGACTATCATTATGATTGTTAAATCTTGACTAATTATAATATAATACTGTGACTATCATTATGATTGTTAAATCTTGACTAATTATAATACTGTGACTATCATTATGATTGTTAAATCTTGACTAATTATAATACTGTGACTATCATTATGATTGTTAAATCTTGACTAATTATAATACTGTGACTATCATTATGATTGTTAAATCTTGACTAATTATAATACTGTGACTATCATTATGATTGTTAAATCTAGACTAATTATAATACTGTGACTATCATTATGATTGTTAAATCTTGACTAATTATAATATAATACTGTGACTATCATTATGATTGTTAAATCTTGACTAATTATAATACTGTGACTATCATTCTGATTGTTAAATCTAGACTAATTATAATACTGTGACTATCATTATGATTGTTAAATCTTGACTAATTATAATACTGTGATTATCATTATGATTGTTAAATCTTGACTAATTATAATACTGTGATTATCATTATGATTGTTAAATCTTGACTAATTATAATACTGTGATTATCATTATGATTGTTAAATCTTGATTGTTGACTGATTGTTAAATCTTGATTCTTGACTGATTGCTAAAACTTGACTTATATACTGATTGTTAAATTTTATTTCTTATGATACATTTATTCCATAATAATTATTATCTTCATAATAAAAAAACCGAATGTTTGAAAAAAGATATAAAATAATTTTTAATCCATCTGATATACTCGTAAAATTTATTTAACAAGTTTACGGTTCAAGCAAAACAATTATGTAATTATGAATTGTTATGGTAAACAATTCATCACCAAGTTCTCATTTAACGTCTGGGTTTCGAAAATAAGTTTTAAGTTTAGTTCAACAATTATTAAAAATTATAGAAATATAATTAAATATTCTGCAAATATAAAGTATTCTAAATGCATTTTCAAAAATGAAATTAATAAACAACATGTTTGTAATGAAAGTAATATGAAAAAATATGTTGAAAAATCGTGACTTAAGTTGAAATTTTTTTTTTCAAATCAGTGAAAGGCAAGAGAATATTTAAATATTACAATTCTAATTATAGTTTTAAAAAACATCCACATGCAGGAATGAAATAATTATTTCGATTTAAGTCACTGCTTCAAAAGAGCTTTTCCAACTTACAAGTATATTTTCGCTTCTTTTCTAGGAAAAAAAATCACGACTTCTATAATTAACATTAATATAAAAAGATCCGGCCTGAATGGCCGAGTGTCTGGCGCTCGGTACCACAGGTTTCTAGTTTGAGTCCCGGCGGTGCCATGGATGTTTGTAGTGGTTCGGAATCCACTTTAAACCGTAGGACCCGGTCCCTAATAGGATCGTAGAGCATTGCGGGGGCATTGTTACTCCGCGTCCGTGGCTTACCATCAAGTTACACGCGCTCCCTGGGTAATGCAAAGTGAGTAACATCGGTGCAGCCCTTATGGCACAAAAGATCACGGTCTATTTGCCAGCTGCATTAGAAGAAAAAAAAATAATTAACTTTAATATAAAATGATCCTTCTTTTCAACTGGAGAAAATGACTTTTAAGCGCATCAAATTCTTAGCTGCTCAGTAATCACATAAACCTTAAAAATTCTATTATTGACTTGAACTTAATTGAAACAGTATAAACACACAGTGCTGCTAGAACTCCCATTTTAACAGCCGGCTCATTGGTAACGTGGACCTCTTATGAGCATTAGGGCTGAGGTTCAAACCGTTGGCGGCATTGTTGCACACACTGTTTCAAAAACGAGGAGGCTCGATGGCGTTTGGGATGTTCAGTATCTTGCCTCGTGAGTCGGCCTACCTGGTGAGATTTTTCCGGGTTTTTCTCCATAAGATACACAAATGAAGGGTAGTTCCCCCTAAAAATCCTCCCGAAAAGCACTTCCCTCCTTGTTCAGGGACTCAGACACAAGTCAGACTTCTACCTACAGTGCTCCATCACAACAGAAGCTGCCCTTTTTTCCGCCGTCCATGAGTAAACTATTTATGGGGTGTCCGTCCTGCACTGCCGGACACTGAGGATTAGTCACAACCCCATTTTAGCAATAAAAAGATCGAATATAGTGGCCTGGTGGAATACGCGCCGGTTTGAAACAACGATAACTGAAGCAAAATTTCCCATGTATGATCACGGTATATCCGTGATCATATATTCCTAAGGCTGGAAACTTCTATGCTTGAAATTGCTTAAGAGGGGAAAAATTTGCAAACCCCAAATGCTATCTCTTATATTACCATCTGTGCATTTTGGACAATTTAGAAGCAAAATCAATATTTCATCATGATACATTTAAAAAAAATTATTTATTATTTTCGAAAACTGGGTATTTTAACCGAAGTCATCAACGGAAAAGATTTGGAAGATTCAGTATTACACAGAATGTACCTGCAGGAAGCTTACTGCACTATACCCCCATTTTATCAGCACATTACTATATATATATACCTTTTGAAGTCGGTATTAAAAAGGATAAATATTTGTATAAATATTTCAGGAAATAACATTTTTTAAGACAAAAATATGTTTGAATGCATCTTAAATTTGATTTTGTGGTACAATTAAAGCAATTTTTGTTAGTATAGAACTTTAAGTTTGCGTAAATCCACTACTAACCATTTAACTTTGCTTTAAAAATATTAAACTAAATTTCATCTAAAATTAAAGCATTATCCTAAATTTATATGAAATTGCATTCGAAAATGAAATGAAACTTCTATGGTCCGAAGCAAATTTTGAGTTAGAATGCTAAAATTTGATTTATTTTGAAACTTACCTTATAGAAGACTGTCAAAAGATCTTCGATTTTCCCGTGTAAGTCTCCACAGATGGTAATATGGTCGGTGTGCACGCTACTGGCATAATTGATGTTAGGTTTGTACTTTAAGATTCGGCGAGCTTCGTGGATTATGGTCAGCACGTAACGGGCATGCAAAAGCTGAAAAGAAGAAGAAAGGTATATAAGAGACTTTAATAGTTATTTTCAAGCGGTATACATTTCGATGACAGTTCTTTCTATTGTCTAGTAAAATGTTATAACACCCTGTCAACCATGTTATACAAGAGATAAAGAAAACACTATGCATGTGCTACTTGATTTTACATAAACGTCAAGTACTTTATTTTCAGGCTATCCGTATATTAAAAATAACCTGCTGAACAGGAACTGCTGAGAATTATACCCAAAAGTGAAAAAAAGGAAGAAGAATGCCACCATGGAAGTCTTTTTAAGTTTTTCCTGTTATTTAGAAAAATGAAGAAAACATCCATGCCGCCAGCTCTAAAGCTGTATGCATTTTATGGAACACTAGATCTACTTAACATTTTAAGTGGTTTTTATAAAATGGATGGAATTGGATTAACATTTCTTTCTACAAACAGTTGACCAATTCCTATGAGTGTTCTCTATTGGCTTTGGAAATATACTTCCTCTCCGGGTGATAGTCTGTAGGCCAGCTAATAAGCAGGGTTAGGCTAAATATATTTTCTCTCGGGGTGAGAAACTAAACGTTTGTTAATAAAAGCGCGTGGTAGAGCTGTTTCCTCAAGGGTGAGTGTCTGGAGTTCAACTAACCATTTCTCCTGAACGCCATAGGGGACGCTCTTGCCAGTGTGTAGGAGGAAGCACGGTTATAAGTTTAAGATATAAAGCTTGAATTTGTCACTGAAGATCATTGTTGCAAATGAAAGATCTTTAACGCATCTTAACTAAAGATCGCATATTTATTAATCACGATTTGGAAGTATTCGGCAAGCTATTTCAGTGATTAAAATTCTTTCCAGAAAAATGTATAGCTTTGAAAAGTATTGTTCTGATTGATTCAGCAAGATTTGATTGGGTTTATGTGTGAAGACATCTTCTGTAGTGCCCTCAATTTAAACAGTAAATTAACACAAAATATAAAGGTGGATCATGGTTTTATTGGATTTGCTAATTAGCTGTTCGGCATTGAAAATTTCAAAATTGAGATGCTACCAATCCCTGACAACTGAAGTTTTTTAAAAAAGAATCATATTAAAAATCATTGCTGAAGAATTTTTTTTTCTAATGCAGCTGGCAAACACTTGGTCTTGGATGCCTTAAGGCAAGCGCTGCACAGACGTTACTCACTTTGCATTACCCAGGGGGCACGTGTAACTTGAAGATAAGCCACGGACGCGGAGTAACAATGCCCCTGCAAAGCTCTACGATCCTATGAGACCGGGACCTACGGTTTAAAGTGGATTCCGAACCACTACAAACATCCATGGCACCGCTGGGACTCGAACCCGAAACCTGTGGTACCGAGCGCCAGAGCGCCAGCCACTCGGCCATTCAGGCCCTTGCCAAAGAAAATACATTTTTATTAATACCCAATTTATTATTATCATTCATTGGAGCTTTAGTGTTGCTATCATTAATTGAAGCATTTGAATAAAAGACATGAGTTTGCAAGCGAATCGAATTGAGTGAAGATATCTTCTGTAGTGGCTTATATTTAAACAGTAAATTAACGCAAATATGAAATTGGATCGTGGTTCAATTGGATTTGCTAACTAGCTGTTGGACATCGAAAATTTCAAAATTGAGACGCTTGTAATCACCGGCAACTAAAGTTTATAAAAAAAGAATCAAACTAAAATTCCTTGTAGAGTGAAAATACATTTTTATTTACACCACATTTATCATTATTGTCATTGGAGTTTTAGTATTGCCATCTTTCACTGAAGCATTTGAATAAAACACACGACAGTTTAACAGGTGGGCTGAAAAGTAATGCTTTAAATGCTTACTGTGTTAAAAAAGCAGCCTGTTTGGGGCCTCTATAGTAACAGCCTCTTTGGGGCGTCCACTGCGTGCATCGTCATCTGTGCTCATTTCGATCCGTTTAAATTTAGCAAACCACTTCTCTACGGTTGATTTTCCTTGTGCAAAGTCCGAATAATGTTTATCAAGCCAAGTCTTGGCTTCAATAGTATTTTTTTTGCCAAAAAGCAATGCTTTATTAACACACGAAATTCCTTTTTATCCATTTTTTCAAACTAACAAAAGTGGCTTCACTAAAAATGCTATAACTCCCATACTAATAGTGCAACAGCTGTCAAATTTATACACGTGTCTTTTGAAGGTTAGAGCTAACTAAAAATCATATGGGTTTAATACTAGTAGTGCCATCTATGTGTCAGCCTACGAACTTTTTAGCCCACTTGTTATGAACGAATCAAATTGAAGGCGGAGCTGATATTAATATTAGAGAGTTTTTGCATACCGTACGTTAGTTACCGTAGGACGTCCGTTAGCTTTTTCTCCCTAGCGCGCATGCTCATAGGAAACTGCGCATGCGTATCTGTAATATTGTTTCCTATGAGCATGCGCACTAGGGAGAAAAAGCTAACGGACGTCCTACGGTAACTAACGTACGGTATGCAAAAACTCTCTAATATACAAGAAAAAAAAAATTAATCAGCAATTTTTAGAAGTAAAGCAAAGATAATTGAGGACACAGAAATTTTAAAGAATGCTTCCTTTCTTACCTTTCCGCGCTTGAAGTAATCAATGAGTTTGACGACGGTCTCTCCAGTGAGTGGCAATTTGATTCGCAAGCCCTTGTATTCAGGTTCGAGTCTAGCTGTCTTCGGATCAGTTACTTTCATCAAACGGTCTTCAGCAGTTTGTGAAAAACGAATACTGTTTTCTAAAAAGAAATTAATTTATTACATTGAGGTTTTCCAGAATTCTTTCTTACAAGCTTTTTGAGTATGGAACTTTAAAAAATATCAACTTGTCTGGGAGTAAAATATAAAAAAAAAAAAAAAAAAATGTTAAACTTATTTATGATCATGTCAATAAAATTCTGCCATTTGAAATGTTGCCAGAAAACAATTGTTAATTAAATATTAACAATTAAATAATTAATTAAACTATAAATTAATTAATTAATTAAATAATTATGAACATTTATTTAATTAATATTGAATTATATATTCAACTAAATATATATTAAAAATTAAGCAATTAAATATTAACAATTAGCAATTCAATTAAATAATTAAAAAATGAAAAAATTATTAATTAATTCTCTGAATATTAATGATTGACAGTCAATAAATAAATTATCAAAATTTAATCAATGTCTTTAGTAGCAATCTTCTTATCGCAACAGCCTCGATGAGCCAAGACCGTCTGTCTACTGGCAGATTTCGAGACAGGAGATGTTTTCTTTATACGGGGTAGAGTTGTCAGCCCTACGCCCAATGCTCTACAGTCGTATTAGACCAGGATCTATTGTTTTAAGTGGATTACAAACATCACTGCCACCGCCGGGACTCGAACCCGAAACCTGTGAGACTGAGTGTCAGAGCGCTAGTATTAACTATCTAGCCTGTTCTTGAAAAAATCTTGAATATTGAAAAGTAATCTGTTATTTTTTTTCCTCTGTTGTTTTTAAAAAAAATGTTAAATTCAAAAAATTGGCCTAATAGTAAAAAATCATTGATACTGAAGTATTTTCGACTACTTTTCATAAATAGAATAGTTTCATTATTTGTTAACATATAAAATTTAGTGACAAAGAAAGTTAAGAAATAGAATTTGTAAATGTGTGAAGAGTAAAATTTATTATTTTTTTTAACCTATTATAGTTCGTATATGGACGCAGTTTAGATAATAGAGAGTTTTTGCATACCGTACGTTAGTTACCATAGGACGTCCGTTAGCTTTTTCTCCCTAGCGCGCATGCTCATAGGAAACTGCGCATGCGTATCTGTAATATTGTTTCCTATGAGCATGCGCGCTAGGGAGAAAAAGCTAACGGACGTCCTACGGTAACTAACGTACGGTATGCAAAAACTCTCTAATATTCTTTCTTTAGATTGTTTATGCCACAAATTCACGATATTTATTAAACGACATTCATGCCTTTATATTCTAACCGTTTCCAGTATCTACTCATGTTTAATTTATAAAAAAATTTCAAAAGGAAACCATCTGGCTTCAGAATTCTTTCTACACCAATTTTAAAATCAATGTGGTTTGGATTATTGTAGAAGTTCTTAAGCAAGGATTTGTGAAACCCATGATTTAAGTCCATGAGCTTGGATGGGAATGAATGTATATTCCTTATCTTCACTTTCACGATATTTAATTATGTCTAGTATTTCCGTCTCCGATAAACATTTTCAATAAATCACAATAGTATTAATTCCATTTGTCACCAGCAGCAGAAATAGCAGATATTATGTCAGTCATTAATATCAACAGTCTTAGATATACACTCAAGAGCCAAAACATTATGACCACCCCTACATTTTACAATGAACTCGCCTGGATGACGTGGAAGGCACGTGATCAGGTGGAAGTGGTATTTAACTGCTGCTGGAGAGTCTGATGAATCATTCTTTCACTTACTTCTGTGTGTGATGGGAAAGGCTGCGGATCTAAGCGACTTTGATAGAGGGCAGATTGTAATGGCTCGAAGGCTCGGAACAAGTATTTCCGAAACTGCATGACTCGTGGGTTGTTCGCGATCTGCAGTTGTTAGTACTTATGCAAAGTGGATGAATGACGGTGAAACCAGCAGTAGACGACAGGGTGTTGAACGTCCACACACTATCAAAGAAAAAGGTCGTCGGACACTGTCTCGCATGGTGAAGCAAAACCGGAGCAAGACAGTGGCTCAGCTGACAGCCCAATACAATGCAGGGCCAAGTAGAATAGTATCGGAGCACACTGTTCAGCGGACACTGCTGGATATGGGGCTACGCAGCAAACGCCCCAGTCGGGTGCCTTTGCTGACCAAGCGTCATCGCCAACTGCGTCTGCGCTGGGCCCAGGAACATCGTGACTGGTCCATGGATCGGTGGGAGAGAGTTGCGTGGTCAGATGAATCACGGTTTGTCATTCATCACGCCGATGGCCGTGTCAGGGTACGCCGTCTTCCAGGCGAACAGTTGCTCCTTCAATGTACATTAGGTCATACATAGGCCGGTGGTGGCGGTGTTATGCTTTGGGGGACGTGGTTGTGGTAGAGCAGACTATGAATGCTACAGTGTATCTGAACATCATGGCGGACCAGTTGCACCCTTACATGGCCTCTGTTTTTCCAGCTGGAAATGGAATGTTCCAACAGGACAACGCCCCTTGTCACAAGGCTAAAATTGTGTTGGAGTGGTTCCAGGAACATGATGCTGAATTCCAGTTAATGTCCTGGCCGCCTAACTTACCGGATCGCAATCCGATAGAACACATTTGGGATGTCCTGGGACGGCAGCTCAGAGTTCAAAGACCACCAATTCGCAATATCTCGGATTTGCGTGACCGTTGCTTAAACATCTGGTACAATCTGTCTCCGGCCATCTACCAAGGACTTGTGGCATCCATGCCAAGGCGGGTTGAAGCTGTGTTGCGCGCCAAAAGGTGGGCCAACTCGTTATTGACAGGTGGTCATAATATTTTGGTTCTTTGGTGTATATCCTACTCTGTGTATAGGGTTACATAATTTTCTATTATTGGATAGTTATTCACTATCTTAAATCACAGTAATAATTCTGCAGTGATCTAGGATTTAATTAAGGCATTACTTAAACTGTCGTCTTTTTTTGGCGCATATTTTATGGTACCATTTTTATTTATTACCCCTAAAATTATTGGTATTGTTTTGGGGAACGGGACTTTTCATGTTCTTGATCAATTTCAGGGTCCTTGATCACTTTCAAATTTGTTTTTTGTTTTAAATTTATTTCCCAAGCTTTTTTAAGCCTAATATTTTAAATTATTTTCACGAGTTTTCTTTATATATAACATTTAGTTCAATTTCTTTCACAAGATAATAATTACATATTTAATTATAGTAAAATTGTTCTAAAAGATTGTTAGGTTGAAAGCAAAGACGACTTTATTTCAAAGTAAAAATGAGATTTTTCAAAAACGGAAAATCGTTTCTATACTTTTTTTATATTATTATTTAAGATTGATGTTATGTGTTTTATTCTTACATTAAATTCTAAATTTTAAGTGGATTCCGAACCACTAACAAACATCCATGCCACAGCCAGGATTCGAATCTGAAGCCTGTGCACTAGCCAATTGACCATAAGATAGAGCACTAGCCAATTGGCCATCAGGCCGCTATCAACTCAAGGAAGGAATTAAAAAGGGTGCAAATATCGATGGCACCCCTTCGGGTATGCATTTCAAATTATGATGCCACAAAGGGGGTAGGTGTACTGTGCTAGACCTCAATGGCAAAACCCGGTAAAATTGAATCTTCATCATGTTTTTCATACTAATGTCAAATAAATGTCAAAGTGCTCATACACTGTGTGAAAAAAGTAGAAGGACACTCATTTTTTTGTACAATATACTTTTATTTTACTGCTTTTGACCTGATTTTTAAAGAGAGTTGTTTTGTTAGAGTTTTAATTTACGTTAAGTGCGTTTTTTTTACTTAACACTATTTTAACTTAGGAATGCAATACTTAAGAACTTTGGGTGTGTGAAAAAAGTAGAAGGACACGTCCAAAAAATCTATTTAGAATCTGTTGGAAAGTTTATAGATAAGTGTTTTTTTCTCTTTTAATTCCTTTTTAACAAGAATAAAATATTTAGCTAGAAATTCATAGTTTTTGTTGGTTTTAGGATGCCCAGAGGAATACCCTTAAGTAAGTTTCAGAAGGGCCGAATAGTTGCCTATAAAAATGAAGGCAAGGGTGTGAGAGAGATCGCACGGCTGCTACGAATCAGTCCTAATACTGTTTCGAACTTTATAAGAAATCCTGAAAGTGACAGAAGAAAAAAGAAGACAGGGAGACCAAAAAAACTCACCCAACGTGATCAACGAAATATCATTCGTGAACTCAAAAAGACTGGTGGAAGTGTCGGCAAGGCGCAATTTCAATCAGGAATTACACATATAACCAAAAGAACTGTCTATAACTACATAAAACGATCAAAAAAGTTCGTCTTCAAAAAACGGATGCACCATCCGAAGTGGAATGAAGGACACATGAAGAACCGACTGCAGTGGGCTAAAGACCACATGTCCTGGAGCTCAGAATGGACCTCAGTTATATTTTCCGATGAGAAAAAATTCAATTTGGATGGTCCAGATGGTTATCAGTACTATTGGCACTGTCTTGGTATTGAAGAAGAAACTTATCGAACATTGGAGGAGGTGGTTTAATGGTATGGGTAGCAGTTGGCTATGGAGGCAGGACAAGTTTAGTCTTTCTAAATGGTAGACAGAACCATACAGACTACATCCAGACTCTAAACTCAAATCTTCTCCCGTATGGCACTGAGTTAGGAGGAGATGACTGGATTTTTCAGCAAAATGGAGCATCAATTCACACTGCAAATGGTGTTAAAGATTGGTTCTCAGCAAACAATGTTCGACTTTTACATTGGCCTGCTAAAAGTCCTGATCTCAACATTGTATAGAACATATGGGCAATGATTGTACGTCGTTTTTACGAGGGTGGAAAGCAGTTTGAATCTGTAGCTGAGCTACAGAAATCATTACACTTTGTATGGGACAATTTTTGCCAAACAAAAATTCAATCTGTATACAGTTCGATGCTAAATAGGATCTTCGAAGTAATTCGAGACAACGGGAAAAAAATTCCGTATTAATTTATATAGTACACCTCTTTTTTAGAAGTGTCCTTCTACTTTTTTCACTGATCATGAGATCGCCAAAACCAATTTTTTTATTAAGTATACTTTTTTTTTAATTGTGTACTTTTTTGTTTTGTCTAGATACAGGTATCTGCATGTAAAAACGTTGTGAATTAATTAATTGTTTAAAAAATGCGTCATTATTCATTTATCAAAAATAATCTAATGTCCTTCCACTTTTTTCACGCAGTGTATATTTATAAACGACAGATCTATATTGCCTTATATTATCCTTTTAAATATAATATTGTGAGAAGCAGTCTTTGGCTTCACCCTGCTAGCAAATAAGTTCATGGAACAATGGAAATTTAAAATCCATTAAAAAGCTTTTAAAGGATCTATCGAATTCTTGGGTTTATGGGTTGCATTTTTCTTCTGAATTTTTTTTAATCACGAAAATATTACCCCCCTTTTCTGTTCCGATATATTTTAATACGTTCCAACATAAATAATGCACAACAATAAATTATTTCAATTTAAAGATTAACTTTTGAAAAAGCAAAGGAAAATATACGAGCACTTCAAAGAAAGCAATTTAGTTAAAAATTTTAAATAATGCATTATCTTACTCATGCTACATAGCTTCCTTTCCGAGTAATATAATGTAATGGAACACTCGTCCTTTATTTCGGCTATAAATATATATAATCTGCTTAAAATAATTCGCTTTATTCGATCAAAACTAAGTGCCCAAACGAATATGTCTCAGTTGTTATTGGTTGGAAGAGATGCTTATTTTTGGAAAATGAAGTTTTGATAATACAGTTTGCATAATTAAGGGATCATAAAGAATGAAATGATTATCGATTTTGTTATTCATTGATGTCTCTCGATTCGTTTAATTAAGTTTGTGGCTCTCATGCTATTTAGCTGGGCAATTCTGTCCTGATGCATTACTATTATTCATTATTAAATGTCACGATCGATTTGATGTTTTTTCAGCTGCTTTGTCTTAGTAAATTATGAATATCTGAGTTTTTTAAACTCAAATTAAAGTATTCAGAATAAAAGATGACAAATTATTATAAGTTGTAGTTGACCAATATTTGCAATAAATGTAACTATAATTAATTAGACAATATTAAATTATTTCATGACAAAGTAATGAATTTTTAAATTTCAAAGGTTATTAATGAACTGTGTGGCCTTGCCTTTAAGAATTTTCAATATGTTTCATTAGAAAAAAAAAATTCTGTAATATATAGAAATACAGAGTGGCCATAAAATAACTTTCCTTGTTTGGAGGCATCTGCAAATGAAATTAATAAACGGAATAAAACCAAATTTCTATACATCTTGTAGAAGACATTTGGAAATGAATTCCTCTAAAGAAATTAGTACCAAAAGTTGCCTATGTGAAAGATTTTTTTGCACTGTCGGAACCAAAAACGGGCCAATAATTACAAATGAATGCATTAAAAATGGATTATGCAAAATTACATTACTGTTTGAAACATAAAGAAATGCACATACAGAAGGACAATCAGGGTGCCCTGTATCATGTGCAACATTTTCAATGCGCACAAAATATTGCTGTCATTTTTCGTGTTCGTAACAGCAAGTTTTATGTTCTGTTTCAAGGAAAGTAGATTTGTAATCCACCAGCGTACGATCAATTTAAGGTACCTCCACAATCAAGAATCATATGAGATGATGTCCAAGGAACTAGGTTGCCATTCTATTGTAAAATATTGCCTGATAATTCTCTTTTCTTCTTAGATTGTGTATATTTTCTAGCACTTAAATGATAGCATCGCCAAGATCTCTCCTATTGCTGATTGTTGGTACTATTTTTCTTTTTTCGAAATTCATCTTTCCAGGCTTTTTAAAGCTTGTATATGGGATTTGGTTTCATTCTGTTCATTAGTTTTAACGCAGTTTCTTCCAAATAGGTAAAGTATTTTATGATCACCATGTATATTTATTTGATAACAGACAAATCTGTCACCCTGTTTTGTGATTTGATAATAGACAAATAAAAAAATCTGCCACCCTGTTTTGTGATTTGGTAATAGGCAAATAAAAGAATCCATTGCAGCAAAGGGCAGTATCTTAAATATATTTTGAGTTAAAATCAGAAATAATTGCCATTATTACTTTTGAAAATCATGATAATTAAAGGGTTTTATTTTGGAATGCCTGATATTTGTCAAAAGAATGGCAGAATGTAGAAGATTTAGTGTTATTCAGAGTGCCCCCACAGGGAGAGAGGCTACTTCATTTCACTTTCAATGTGGCATCACAAAGTCACTGTCAGGTGGATTCTCTATTTCATATTTTTCTCCACGATTCCAATGGAAATACATTTTGACCTAAAAATTCATCATGCTCATTCCCTGCATGACCTGGAAGATTTGTCGGGTTTCAAGCCAAACATCTTTACCATAGAAACACAACGAATCATTCATCAAATCGCTCGGTCTATGATAATTAAAGTTAAGATATTTTTATTTATTTTTATTTCTGTTTTATTTTTTAAGATATGTTTATTTTTTCCAGTCATTTAGGATAAATTAATTTTTATTTGCAGGAAATACGATGAGTCTCTTTGATTGTTGTGTCCCACAGTTTAAGAACCACTGCCTAGATCAGGGGTCTCCAAACTTTCCAGCCTTAGGGCCATACTGTTTACTCCAGTAAGTACCAAGGGCCAAAACCATTTTAATTTTTCTGCCATTACCTATAATTTCCAGTTAGTTGTTATGCTTAAGTTAAATTTTCTGCGTATTATGCTTGTCATTAAGCTTTACCTAGCAAGTAAATCAAACCGAGTTATTAGAGAGTTTTTGCATACCGTACGTTAGTTACCGTAGGACATCCGTTAGCTTTTTCTCCCTAGCGCGCATGCTCATAGGAAACTGAGCATGCGCGCTAGGGAGAAAAAGCTAACGGACGTCCTACGGTAACTAACGTACGGTATGCAAAAACTCTCTATTACCATTCTGTACTTTTTTTATCCAACTTATTATAGCAACAATAAGCTATTCGCTGTCGTTGGCCGGAGTGATAACACTGGCGGGCCTGATTTGGCCCGCGGGCCGTAGTTTGGAGACCCCTCAGCTAGATTATAGGCAATACGCTCGGAAATAAATATGAAATCTTTTATAAATAATGCTTGAAAATTGGTATTTGTAAAAAACGTTTTTTATATTCACTGTAATAATTAAAATAATGAAAGAGAAAGGCGATACTAAGCTTGCTGAGTAAGCAAGAGAAACACGATACCAGAAATCAGATATTGAAATATTCTCATTCTTGTCAAATTGAATCCCTGATGATCAATTAAAAGGGACGGATAGATTGCTGCCTACTTCATCAATCAGATGGCTTTTCGGAGAAGGAATTCATAGCGAAGAGAATTTCGCATTCAATCAATAAAGTGCTTTGGTAGTTTAAGTGTTAAAGCACAATAGAATTATTTAGCCATATATTTAAGTGTGATGAGTGATGTGAGAATTGGAAAATGAGCCCATGAGTAAGAGATGAGTTATCTGTAACTGCAATGAAACATGAATAATCACGACTTTTTATATAATGTGATAACGACTATTTACTTGTTTTTTATTGCAGTTTACAGATTTAATTAAATGAAAAAAATTTAAAAATATATTATTGGTAATTCAACTGCATATTTTTTTGTGTGCACAATGCAGTAAAATAACCAAAAAAAAAAAAAAAAAATTCTCTGACTCACACTATACTGAATTCTGTTTTAAAATGAAATTGGAAAAGACTGTAATTAAATTAAAAATAAGTGCGATTTCATTATGATATTATAATTGAATTTTTAGTTTTGTAAGTTTTGTATTATTTGAAATGAAGAATTAGTTTTAAATATTGTGTAAAGATTTTCATGATTAACTTTTTCAGGATCACAGCCCCATATGTATAACTTTATTTATTTATTTTAAAATTATATATTATTTTAAAGAAAAAAATAGATAAAATTTGTTGGAAAAATTAATGACTACAAAATTTATTACAATGAAAGTGCAGAACTCTTGATATTTAACATAATATATTCGTATTGTGCTGATAATATTTAATTAAGATTCGTATTTAGCTGACAATATTTTACTAAGATTCGTATTTAGCTGATAATATTTTATTTCATATAACTGAGTAGCTTTATAAATACTATAACTAATAGTTGTAATATACACTGTATAAATTACCTCTAAAAAATGAAATACAAACATTTTGTATGATGTCAGCACAAAAGTTGTGCGGGTATTTTCATTTGAGAAGAATTTAAAATCTCAGAGACTTAAATGCATAAATGGGCCTTAGTTTGTGAACATATATTGCTTTTCGATATTTTTCTAGCGCGCTTAATTACAGTCTATATAAAATAAGCAAAGTGTCGTACAAAAATATAAATAATATTTTCTTTACTTAAAAAAATGGCTTCTAAAGAGGTAAAAAAAAAAATGCATTAAAAGGAAAAATAAAATTAACTAATTTTACCACTAATTTTTCAAGATCCCTTTAAAAAAGTATACATTTGGCCCTGTCCCCAATTAGGTTACTATAATCTTATAATTAGGTTTTTATGGTCATAATGATGTGATTAAAAGGAAAAGCATTAAAAGGAAAAAAAAATCATTAAAAGGAAAAAAGTAAGTTTATTAAGTAAAAAGACTGCTTAACTTTACAATATTCTAAATTAGGAATTATTTGAAATAAAATCCAAACGTAATTTTTTTAATCTTAAAAATCACTTTTTGTAAGGGCTCTTGTAAAGAAATTGAAAAAATTAGTTTAAAAATACATTGTTCCAGTCATCAAGCTCTTTTAGTATAGCTTTATTAATGTTATTTATATGTTATTAATATGACTTATAAGTAGTTTCCTTTAATTCAACGATTTCTTTATCTTACAAACTTTTGATGTGGTAATTAAATATGAAATCTTTTTTAGTTTCGACTTGAAAATAATAAGGGAGATATTGCATAAAAATGCAATCTAAATTTGTAAGAGATTTTATTTTATACTTATTTATTTTATTTATTACTTATTTTTATTTTCTTCCGCTGTAACTCCTAAAGAGAGGTGAAATGAACAAAATTAAGTTAGCTGTATTATTAGTAGTATTGTTTTACTAGTTTTGATACATCTCGTTTTATAATATCTGTAAATATTCTTATTGATTTTTTTTTGTAATTTTGGAAGGGTAATACGAATTATTTTTGACATTTAGATAATTTCTAAATTAAAAATTAACTAATATTCGGGAATTGAAAAACGACATATAACTCTTTATAGGAAGGTACATTGAAATTTCAGATACAGTTTAAACATACTATGATTCTTTATTTAGGATTCTTGATGTTGCATAACATATAATATTGATGCAGCATATATCTTGCATATAATCCGTAATAGCCCTCCGCAAAGGATGTTTGTCGCTCAGTGGTGTGACGAGGCTGACTACATTTATGTATGGCCCTGTGTATCCCCCCTCCTCCCTCCTGAATACATTTATGTATTATGTATCCGACGATTATATATATTCACATAAATTTGCATTGATTTAATCCATTATCAAGGCAGAAAGTAAATATTGTTTGGAAAGATAATCCGCAGTTTTGCTAAGTTACTATTCTTCTTTAACTAAACGAACATACTTTCTCGTGTGACTACCTTTTTCTGATAAGGTGTAATTAAACTTCCTTAACAGAACTGTGATAAAAGACAATTCCAATGCTTAAAACTCTGTTGTTCTTTCTTTTTAAAAAGTTTACAAGAAACTTTACTGGTGTACATTTGTATGTTAATCATTTGCTTAACATGATCAGAACATCATGTAAATTTCAAAGCTATTGGGAACTTACTTTCACAGTATGTATTTTAAATAGCCAGCAAGGGTAGCAATCAAATTCTCTTTGAAAAATTTTATGGTCTGTCTATTTTTCAAGATCTCTTTAAAAAAAGTACACATTTGGCCCTGTCCCCAATTAGGTTATTATAATCTTATAATTAGGTTTTTATGGTCGTAATGATGTGATTATTATATATATATATATATATATATATATATATATATACTGTGCAATAGTTTAACGTGTTATCAATCTTGCGCACATGTTAACTACCAGATATGTTTATCAAATCAGGTTAAAGTAATACGAAGTTTAAACAAGTAAAAAGAGAAATAGAGATTTTCTTACCACAACCACATCTTATAAAATTTTACTTTTATCTTGATGCAATCCTAGTTTTGTTGTTCCCATTGATAGCATAGCTTACCTAAAAACATTCTTTGAGCTTAACTGGAATGAGATCTAACGAGGATAACACGTTGGAGTTTAACTGAGGGAACCTGGTTCGAAACCTGACAAGCGTAGCTAACCTTTAAGTATCAGTGTCTATCCTCGGAATTAAAATTGAAGTGCAGACAAGCCTCCAGATTTCATCCATGGAGTATTTATTAAAAATTACTGTGACAAAATGTGGGTGCGTGTAGTATTTTGTTTCAAAACCCTGAGTAACACTGAATCTACTGCATATCTGCCGTCCAACGGCAAATCAAAGTGTCCGGTATTCGAAAACAGTAACAAGTAAAACAGGAATCCCCATAACATATTATGCTTAAAATCAGATTATTATTAACGGATTGTGGATATTATGTACCTGATCATTAAACCAAAAATCAATTTTTTGTTTTTAGTTTAGTGGACTGAAACACGCCCAAACATGTTGCTCGTAATTACTGACACCCAATGTGTGAAACGAATAGAATATGTCCAAAACATTTCATCTTACCGATATGGTGTTTAGATAAAAGAATATATGTAACAGGCAATTCGAAAATTGCATGTGCCATTAAGAATTGCATTGATTTATTTTGATGTACAATAAAAGAATTGAATTTATATTACTCACAGATAAGGTATATAATTATTATTTTGATTTGCCCGAGAGCAGCAGAGCAACAATGAAAACTAATTTTAATATGTACTCGTTGTATTTTGCTATGTACATATGAGAAACACGTGAGTATTGTTTTTACATAATATCGCTCATGTTCAAAACAACTTCTAAAACGCGCACAAAATGTCTACATTTTTTTTGAAAAGTTTTTTCTGGTTGTTTGTGTAACCAGTCATAAACCATTGAGTGTACCTCGTCATTTAATCGATATCCATGTTTGTTTGAGGCTATTTCAACAGCCACTAGACCGTTTTCCTTTTGTTTTATAACACTTAAACAGTAGCAATAAACTGTGGTGTCACCACGCCATGTTTGGGACTAAGATGAAGAGCGAAGATTCATACCATACTTAATTTTTTTTTATTCTACTCATGCATTGATCATGCTGTTGATTGTTGTAACAAATATGTATCATCATACTGCATTTTCATTCTAGAATTATTTTTTTTCTTTCTAATGCAGATGGTAAACACTTAGACAGCTTGATCATGGATGCCTTAAGGCAAGCGCTGCACAGACGTTACTCACTTTGCATTACCCAGGGGGCGCGTGTAACTTGAAGATAAGTCACGGACGCGGAGTAACAATGCCCCCGCAACACTCTAAAATCCTATTAGACCGAGACCTACGGCTTAAAGTGGATTCCGAACCACTACAAACATCCATGGCACCGCCGGGACTCGAACCCGAAACCTGTGGTACCGAGCGCCAGAGTGCTAGCCGCTCGGCCATTCATGCCCCCATTCTAGAATTATCGTCGATGGATTTTACACTTATACTTAACAAAAATCTATTAACATATTAAAAAAACATTTTTTTTTTCATTTTCTCCAATCGATGGCCATCTTTATATAGTTCGACCAACTCCCACATGGAAAATGCGGCTAAGTTAGACAGGTTCAAATACAGCGGTGTAATAAGGGAACAAGATAATTTCGGTCAGGTGAGTAAAAATGCAATAAAGATATTTTTTCAATGAACTTTTTCTCTAAGAGATTGTTAAAGATCATGTGTTCAATGAAGTTAAATAATTTTTAAAAGCTGATTATTACTATTATTATATCCTGAAATTTTTGACACGACGGGACATCGAGTACTGTCTCCAATTTGCTATTGAGTGGAAAACTGTCAAATAGCCTAGCCAGACAGATTCGAACATAGTGGTGTAATAGGGCAGAAAGTTAATTTCGGTGGGATTTTAATTAATATAAAAGTAATTTTAATTTTTAATAATTAAAATTTTAAATTACGTAGCATCAAAAGAATACTGGACATTTCTCACACCCTACAATATTGCTAACTTACAAGAAAGTGTTGTAAAATTTCAAAAATTTTTAAAAATATTTAAGGTTTTCATTTGGTTGACCCTAGCTTATTGACATTCTTGGGTTAACTACGTTATTGAATCATTAGGTTAACTTTATTATTGAATCCATAATAATCCTTTGGTTAAAGTCCCAGGTTAGGTTACTATTCCTCAGATGACCCTCGTATATGGAAATCGTTAGAATATTTTGAAACTGTTATAAAAAACTGCAATAATAATTCCATTTTAATTAAATATTCCGTTTCGGCCATTCATAGCCATATAATTGAGTTGATATAATTTACAAAATAAATTTGTCATAATTTATACTAATACAGCAGTGCATTATACACTGAAGTGACAAAAGTCATGGGATACCTCTTAATATCGTGTCGGCCCTCCTTTCGCCCGGCGAAGTGCAGCAACTCGACGTGGCATGGACTCAACAAGTCGTTGGAAGTCTTCTGCAGGAATATTGAGCCATGCTGTCTCGATAGACGTACATAATTGTGAAAGCGTTGATGGTGCAGGATTTTGGGCACGAACAGACCTCTCGATGATGTCCCATAAATGCTCGATGGGATTCATGTCGGGCGATCTAGGTGGCCAGATCATTCGTTGGAATTGTCCAGAATGTTCTTCAAACCAATCGCGAACAGTTGTGGCCCGGTGACATGGCGCATTGTCATCCATAAAAATCCCATCGTTGTTTGGGTACATGAAGTCCATGAATGGCTGCAAGTGATCTCCAAGTAGCTGAACATAAGCATTTCCAGTCAATGTTCGGTCCAGTCGCACCAGAGGACCAAGTCCATGCCATGAAAAAAAACAGCCCACACCATTACGGAGCCACCACCAGCTTGAACAGTGCCTTGCTGACAGTTTGGGTCCATGGCTTCGTGGGGTCTGCGCCACACTCGAACCCTACCATCAGCTCTTACCAACTGAAATCGGGACTCATCGGACCAAGCCACGGTTTTCCATTCATCTAGGGACCAACCGATATGCTCACGTGCCCACGAGAGTCGCTGCAAGCGATGTCGTTCTGTCAGTAAAGGCACTCGAGTCGGTCTTCTGCTGGAATAGCCCAAGAAAGCCAAATTTCTCCGCACAGTTCTAACAGACAAGTCCCTTGTACGTCCCACATTGATTTCTGCGGTTATTTGACGCAGTGTTGCTTGTCTGTTAGAATTTACGACTCTTTGCAGACGTCGCCGGTCTCGGTCGTTAAGTGCAGGCGGTCGACCACTGCGCTGTTCATGGTGGGATGTTATGCCTGAAATTTCATACTCTCGGCACACTCTTGACACAGTGGATCTGGGAATGTTGAATTCCCTAACGATTTCCGAAATGGCATGACCCATGCGTCTAGCTCCAACTAACATTCCGCGTTCAAAGTCTGTTAATTCCCGTCGTGCGGTCATCATCACGTCAAAACCTCTTCACATGAATAACTTGAACAGAAATGAAAGCTCTGCGAAAGCACTGCGCATTTATACCTGTTCTACGCGATGCTACTGCCATCTGAAAATTTGCATATTGCTATCCCATGACTTTTGTCACTTCAGTGTATTTTTGTTTATAAAAGTAATTCAAATAGGAGATTTTTAAAATTAAAAGAACCCTCTTTTTCATAATTTTTTTCATTTCATTTTTAACGCTATTCTTGAAATGCATAAAACTTGAATCAATTTTGTTTTCATAAGATAATTCAAAACGTTATAATCTAATTCACTTTAATGATTCCAACTCACTCTTAATTATCTAAAATTACTTTGTGTAAATGATTATTTAATTTGTACGCTAGAAGACTTTTTGAAGATGCTAAAAGTTCTGAAAATGCATACTAATAATTTTATAAACCAAATTTTACATGTTCCCAATTTTATGTGAGTGATACATTTATTTCTTTAATCATTACATTATCATATAACAATGTAATATAAGTAAATAAAATAAATAATTTTGGCGTGAATATTAAAGGACATTATGTTGAACTTGTTATTTAAATGATATTAAAGACCGCAAGGTATTAATTAATTATTGTTATTATACCTCTTCTTATGAGCAGTGATCTATCCTTTATGTAACATAACCAATATTAATAAAGTCCTTTATTGATCATATCTTGAACAGATCATGGATCTTAACTAGAATGGGGTGCATCCTTTCTTTTTAAAAAAGCAGATTTTAGATTCTAAATATTTTTTAAATTTTATTATTTGTGGAAAGCAGTACTTGAAAAAATGTTAAAACGTTATGCAGCCATTTGATAGATGTAGGATTTAGATACAAACATGATTATGTTGGCATAAAAGAGATACTGGTTGGAAATCATATGAAAATCTTTATTAGTGCGTTTCTCATTTGATGGTCACTATATTAGTGCGTTTCTCATTTGATGGTCACTATATTAGTGCGTTTCTCAATTGATAGTCACTACATTAGTGCGTTTCTCATTTGATAGTCACTCTCATTTGATTTCACTACACTACTTGATTCAAGTAATAATAATTAACTATTTAAAACTCTTATTTTGTAAATAACTTGTGTTAACTTTGTATTTCAAATATTTTGGATTAGTGCTTTTTGTAAATGTAAGTGGTATATTTCAAAATTTCAAACAGAGTTTTAATAATGAGGATTTGAGTAATATGTAAGGTAACATTCTAAATCTTCACAAAATTCCATCATGAGGAATTATGTTTCTGCAAATGTATTAATCCTTCACAGTGTAGTCAAGACAGATAGAATTTTGCAATAATCATATGAATTCCTATCTGGATTGAATTTCTAGTGGAATGAAAGAGGTATGCTACCAATTTTTGGTAGCCGAAATTCTTAACTTCACCTTTTGCACATTTTACTAAAACCTTGAGATTTTTTATTTGTTAAAAAAAAAACAGCGGTATTTCAATTAAGAAGGAAAAACAGGAATAATAGATGCAGAAAACAAATTTAAGCAGGAAAGGAAACACTACACAAAAAAAAACTGAAATTAAAAGGTACATTAAGCATAATATTAAAAACTAAAAAGAAAAGATATATTAAATATGAATATTTATAAAAATGTTGGATGCTTCGAATTAATAGTTGTTGAAAACACTATGAACAGATTTATTTTAATATGAGCAAGAAACTATGTATGCAAGGAACAACTGTCATCAACATTCATGTGATAATCATTGATTTTAAAGCCATGCCAGACGTATGGTACAGATTGAAAAAAGCTTTGTAACCCTCGACATTCAGCAAAATATTGCTTCCATTTCTTTTGATTTATATAAGAAATATTTTTGCTTCTATACTAGATTATGGCATCTTTTAAAAATTGATGTATACAAATGTTATTCAAATTTTAGAAGAAAAATAGAAGAAATATAAAGAATTTCATGAACTATCGGATTCCAACCTATATAACATTATCTGTATTTGATTTATTTATTGTTGCATTCTTAATTGAAATCTTCCTCCATCACATACCTTATCATCAATAATCTTATCTCTATGTTGCCTGAAAGTTGGTTCCAGGGACGTCCTAATCTTGATCTATATCTCTAATTATTTTACCTTTCCTCACTTTTTTTTACTAATATTTTTTTCTCTTGTAGTAATTGTAAGAGAGTACCATTTCGTTCGATATTTTAAGCTCTATTTCAGACCTTCCGGCACAAAGGAGTCAAACGGACAAGCATGTCCCACTATAGTGTATCTATTTTTTTGAAATACATCAAGCGATGTACCTAACTAATTTCATTAAAATATCTGGCGTAATTCATAAGATTTCCGACTAAAACTAAAATTTCTTATAATTTGTAACACCTGACTTTCTTTCATAAATCTGTGCATCCCTGACCTAAAGTTTCAATTAGTTACTTTTTCATTATAATGCTCCATCAATACGTCAGCTACAGTTTTGCAAGGAGCAAATTGTGGCTTATTTGGAAGAACGAATTCACCGACCTTTTTTACTGATAGCTTTAACTTAATCTAGTCAGGTGCTTTCCTGGTTTGCCCACATTTACAATACAACTGTTGATTAATTCTCCTCCTTCCAACCTCACCATCGATTTTCAAAGGGCTAAACTTTCTTAGGTGCTGTAGTGAAGAGTGCAGTAAAAGTGAAAAAAGTGCTTAAAAAATCACACTACTTAAAAGTTTTGAACTTATTGTAAAAATCATTTTTAAAGAAATCCTTTTTGAAATCAATTTTCAAATGAAAAGAATTTGAATTGAAAGAAGTAATTGTTGTTTACCATCATTTTCTTCGTTGCTGGCTTGTTTGATGGAAGAATGTGTAAACAATCTGCGTAAGTTTTGTACATCTTGCTTCCTTACCAGAGCTGCTCGAGAAATAATGATTAAAATTCAGTAGTGTTTATTTATTTAAATAATAATCAGTAAAACTATCATTACGATTTGAAACTATGGAACATTGCAGAAAAAGGTATATAAATAAAAGTGTTTTATTTAATTAGATGCATATATAAGCTATTTACAAGTTATTTTATTTTCTGTAATATTTTTCTGTATTATATTGTAGGATTACTGTGCATTAGATTCATTTAAAATATTTATTACTTTATACAATAAATTCACATAAAATATGCTTTTTCTAACATTATATTTAGAAACATTGGTAGAAAAATGTGTTCTTTTTGTGAATATTAAATCAATACCATTAGGCAAGAATTATAAGATTATATAAAATAGGTCCTTATTAGACTACGTTTATGTTTTTATTATGAAAAAAAAAATTCAAAAATACAAGGCAAAACTGAAATAAGTAAAAGGATAGATAGAGCAAAAGTAAAATAGAAAGGGGGAAATGGTAAAGCAATTGAATATGAAACCAGAAACAGATAAATTGGTGTAATAAATTTGGCAGAAATAAGTTAAGTAACAAGTAATTGATTTTCAATTTATTTGTTTTCGCAAAAGTAAACAATCCAATAATTTTATTTTAAGTATATAATTAAAATTCTAGTTCAATTTTTATAAGTACAGATTTACATCTAGTGGCGACAGAAATCGTGGATCCTTTGTAATTTTTATAACAAAGAAACCCGTTATCATTCGGGAACAAGATTCATACGATGGAACCAGTATGAGTGTGTGGGGTAGTATATCTTGTGGACACATAGACCTTCATATTTTTTCCAAGTTTAAACGTGACTACGTAAGTGTGTATAGTTGATATCTTTGATGCCAATATATCCTTATACAAATAAGTTATAACTTTACTTTAAAAAAGATAACGCTAGGCCACACATGGTCTCGATTAATGGACAATTATTGTCCTAAGCGCACAATTCAGAGTACGAAGTGGCAAGCTTAATATCCGGATCTGAATCCCATCAAGGATGTTTGCAATGCTCTAGAGCACTGGTTCCCATAGTCGGTGATATCACACCCTAGAGGGCACCGGAATGATCAAGGGGGTGATAATAACCTAGGGTGCATTTAGGGACGAGAGTTTAATAAAAATAAGGCCACGGTGGAAATTTCAGTAGGGAGAGAAGATAAGAAAAGTCAGAAAAATTATTCGTCGACGGTTGAAAGACGACTCATAGCAATTCTGTCTTAAAAAGTAAATACATATAATCCTGAATTATAGGTCTGCAATATAAAAGTTTTTAAGTGCAATTATTTTTTCATGTTCAGTAGAACGTGGCTTTAATGCAGTTACAAACTTGTTATGAAAAGAAAAGAATGAAACCAACTGCAAATAGCGAATCATGATGATTTAAAACTGTTGTTATTTGTTTGTTGTTTCTTATCCCACTTGGCTGGCCAAGCCCACGAGCCCATATGGACTCATGATTGAAGGGGAAGGCAGCAGCTTCTGTTGTGATGGAGCACCCGTAGGTAGAAGCCTGACTTTTGCTCCGTGACGCTCTTACAGTCATAGAAGACCGGGACCTACGGCTTAAAGTGGATTCCGAACCACTACAAACATCCATGGCACCGCCGGGATTCGAACCCGAAACCTGTGGCACCGAGCGCCAGAGCGCTAGACACTCGGCCATTCAGGTCCCCAAATTTGCCAACGGCACGCAGTGTTCCCAGGTGGTCACCCACCCAAGTACTGACCGCGCCCAATGATGCTTAACTTCGGTGATCTAACGAGAACCGGTATATTCAGCATGGTACGGCCGTTGGCATCTAGATTTAAAACTAGTGCTAATAAAAGAAATAAAACAGGATTAATTCTTTGATTGATTTATTGACTATTATTTGATTATTTATTCTTTGATTGATTTATTTTATCCTTCGTGAATATTAATGTTAATCAGGGTTACTTTTAATAAAAAATTTATAATTTCAAAACTTTATGTTGTCTTATTTACATCGTTATTTACTATGTTTTAAGACGTTTTTTTTTGTTCCAATGCAGATGGCAAACACTTAGATAGCTTGATCTTGGATGCCTTAAGGCAAGCGCTGCACAGACGTTACTCACTTTGCATTACCCAGGGGGCGCGTGTAACTTGAAGATACGGATGTGGAGTAAAAATGCCCCCGCAACGCTCCTATTAGGACCAGTACCTACGGTTTAAAGTGGATTTCAAATCACTACAAACATCCATGGCACTGCTGGGACTCGAACCCGAGACCTGTGGTATCGAGCGCCAGAGCGCTAGCTACTCGGCCATTCAGGCCCTTGTTTTAAGACGTAGAATAATATAAATGCATAAAGACAAAAAACTTTATTATACCTTCTTGTTTGTTTGCTTAAATAATGTAGATTTCCAGGGGATGCTTAGTATATTATTTATTATTATTATTATTATTATTTTGAAAAATAGATGGTAGGACAAATAAGTTTAGGAATTATTTCTCTAGGGAGACGAGTTCCAGTTATCAATCCTCCTTCTGAAACCCTTCACCTGTGAAGAACAGCTTTGAAAAAGTGATGACAATGAAAAATTGCATATTTTACAATATTGCTATACCGCTGTTCTGAGTGTTTACTCTATGCATTAAATATTATTTTCCTATACCAAACCGGCACAGCCAACTTGACAATTCCCTACATTCGCTGATTCATAACTTTCTGAAAATTTGTTTTCATCTTACCTTACAATGTGTTACTTTCCAATTTTATCAACATCAACTTACAGCTTTTTGAGTTATAGCCATTTTTTTTATTTTTCCTTGAACCATTGTATTTTATCTTACACTGGGATTTCCTGGGAATCGAAAAAGGATCCAATAATGCATGTGATAATCTAAAAGTTTTTCATATATTTATTTTCCAACATTTTCATAATCTATTTAGGTATGTTTAGTTTAGTTTATTCTGTAGGTAGTGCGTTCCAATCTCGTATAAGTCCTACAATTTGAGAACTACTGGCCCAGTTATTTTCTGATATTTAAGACTGTATTCTGCTTGCAACTCATGAGAAATAAGCAATCTTACCTGCAAAAGCAGATGGATTTGGAAATGCAATCGTAGCAGCAACTTCAGGGTTGAACTTAATCAAATGGAGAATGAGATCGGTGAAGAAATTGTACAACTGTAAAAAGGAACAATAAACTTGTTATGGAAACGTTAAAAATGTATCATTAATAGATGTTATAATTTTTGCAAATTGCTACATGCAGGAAAATAACTAATGAACATCTCTTAAATTTAGTTCGTAGGATTGTAAAAATTTTAATATTAATTAAATAATTAAATGAAAAAAAAATTTAATGGGAATTTTTAATAAATGTAAATGAGTAAAAACTAAATGTGAAAAAAAGTAATTTATTTTTGATTATCTTTATAATTAATATAATAAAAACTTTTTTTGATATATTATCTTTTTGAAAATGATTTTGTTAATATAAATTGAAATAAACCAAACTTAAAAAAAAAAAAAAAAAAAAATTGAAATTATTTTTTTTCATTAATTAGATTTATTTACAGCTTTTTCCTAAAATAATTTCTTCTTATTAATTTTTTTAAATTTCTATAATTATTCTTTGATTTATTTAATTTGGAATAAAATTTACTTATATCACATTTAATTAGTTATAGTATTTCAAAGTACCACAAAACTGGTGATTAATGAAGAATCAAGAATTGAATTTTCCACAATTTTGTCTAGTTTTTTAAAACTTAAATAATTTATTTTTGCTACGGAGCTTATATTTCTTGCACTTTGAGCTTAAGAGAAGGTGCGTTCATTTCTAACGAAAGCAGATATCTTATTGTTTTGCAAAAGAAGCTCAAAAAGCAGCGGAAGCTTCAAGGTCAAAATATCAAATTCAAGGAAAGAAGTCTGCTTTCTTAGATTGCCTTTTCAGTTCCGGTGGAATTCAGTTTTAAATAAGTACAAATAAAAAAATGCATTCATTAAAGATTATTTTGAGAATTATCATTAAAAGATACGCATTCTTTTATGTATTACTAAAAATATTCATGCAAGAATGATTTACAAAAAAATGTTTCCAATTTAAATGAAAAAACTAATTAATTTTAAAAACGAAATCTAGGTAAAAAATTAAAGAACTTCCAAAAATGAACTGCTTTTATTTACTGAATTGCCTTAGATATTATCTAAAGTCTGTTGGAATTCTCGGAAAAAATTCATCAACAACACTCATTTCTCATTTAAGCATAACTGTTAATAATCCTCTTTAAATTATGCACCTTACATTGTACACTGATTTAACAAATATTAAGTGTTTTTTAATGTTTTGTATCAAATTAAAATATCAAACTTTTACATAACAGATATTTATTGATAAGAATTATCCCTTGTACTAAAATTGATCATCATCATCATTGGCGCAATAGCCCTATGGTGGACCAGGGCTGTCTGCCTAATGGTAGATTTCAAGACAGAAAATTGATTATGACGCATTCAATTTTTGTTTATATGATAAAATTAATGCTTGAAAACTGTTTTTGTGAATGATGTATTTTAAACAAAAGCATCGGCAACATAACATTTTAACATTAAAAGCACTTAAAAACCAGTGCTTTGAACTTACTTTCGTCTGATCCTGCTCTCCTGCGTATTCCAAGCTGGTAAAAATTGTCCAAGAACATCTGCGTCGAACTTCTTCTCGAGCCAGATACCTCCTGTACCAATTTTGAATTAAGATGGCAGCCTTGAAAGCTTGAAAGAAATCATTACGCTAATAAGTTTTTATTTATGGAACGAAAATTTAAATAAATGTTAAATATTGTTATAATAAAACTGACAACTATAGTTAAAATTGCTTCTATACTAACTTTCTAACATTAACTATTTGCAATGAAAGAAGCTGTAATTTATTGAGAAAATAAATGTTCTCCATTTATCATGCACTTTTATTAGGTTTCTTCCGCATTAATATAGTGATTTAAACAATGTTAAAGATCAGGTAAGCCTCCATGGAGTGTGCCTTTCGGAATAAATGTATGTTGCGCTTTCCCAAATTTTTTTAATGACTAGATCTTCGTGCTAATTGATTTTCTATACGAGGAAAGTTTCATACATAAATAATACCACTCTTCGATTTTCATATATAAATAATTCAGCATTAAGGGAATTATTGTAAATTTTTTATGGTATTGGACCGATTTGAATTTTCACTGATAACATTCCTCGTAGTGCATCCTGAGTAACTTTGATTCTGCTATATATTTGTCATTCCAGTATCAAATGACTTCCGATCAAAGTGCTGGTATTTAACAACAAACAAAAACATCTCTGATCTATGTCTAGCCTACCAGTAACATCACAACCTACATCTACTTTGAAAGATGTTCCAGAGATACTTTCGAGATATGCAACACAGTTAAATAGATTGCATCATTACAGAACGAAATTATGTAAATAATAATTGGGAAATACATAATTTTACAAGTTAACGTAATGCACATTTTTTATGGGACAACAGATTTTAATAAGTATTCCCATGTGTACTAAGATAGCAAAGATATCCTTTTCAAAAGGTCACAGAAATAAGAACTGTTCATTCTAGAATATCATTAGAAATCATATCAAGAACATTATAAAATAATCACTGACTGATCATTAAAAATCATAGAAATGAACTTTAACTTATATCTCATATTAAACTGTGGGTCCCCGTATAATTAGCCTAAGGTATGCACAAAATGACCGTAGAGCGACAAACCAAACCACATGGAAAGATAGTATAATTAATTTGGAATCCTCTATATGGCTATACTAAAATCGAACCTAAGGCACATCTTGAATTTACAGACTACCTGCATCCCTGTCCAACATTTGTAATTACATCCAAACATGACGAGTTTCAAGTAAAAAGATAAATTTATCCTAGTATCATGGGCATTTAAGTTAAAACAAGCCCATGATTTTTTTCTATTTTAAGTGTAGCTTATTTAACATAAAATTGAAAGATAAAAGTGCAAATAATCAATTCTTACATTCAGTGATTTCGATTTATACATGTTTGTCTGTTATACACGTGCAGAAAAATTGACGATGATCTAGAAAATGCAACCTACTATAAAACCATTTGATGAGAGTAATCAGAGATTTAATCATACGGAAAAAACTAAATGGGTGATCTCCATGGCAACAATGCTAGTACCATTTTCGCTCTCCGATCAAATGGCTAACATAGCCCAATATTTGAAGTTTACTTGACCAAGGAAAAGGTCTCTTGCATATATTGTTAATTTTCACATCTAAACTGAGACTTCATATACTGACATCATATTTCCTTGTATTGATTGAAAGGGAAATTGCAAAATGCAAATGTCAGAGATACATACGGTTTGTTCAATACATCTTGCTTTATTTCTTTTATAATTTCAATAGTTTCTTTATTAAAATTTGATGCATGCATGGTTTACAAGGTTTCTCCACTGTAAATTAATTTTGATGTAAATTTAATACTTTATCATTTGTTTTATTTGTTTTTATATTAGATTTTGAATTAAGTTTCTGTTTAACTTAAAACAATTATAAATATAAACATTTACGTAAACATTAACATAAAAAAATTTACTTAACATAGATTTTACAACATGTAAATTTAGATTTACATGTTAAAAGATAGTAGTAGTTGTTGTTTACTTTAAAAGTAAAGTAGTAAGTAGTAGTTGTTTACTTTAAAAGTAAAGTAGCAAGTAGTAGATGTTTACTTTAAAAAGTTAAAAGTGTAGGCGTTTACTTTAAAAGCAGGTAACATCTGCGTATTCTTCTATTTAAATTCTAGATGAAATTTTTAAGCAATTAAATATTTCTTCACCAATTTATTTTATTAGGTGATTACAGAATAGTATAATTGTTATAGATCGCCATTATGAATAGTCGTAAGTCGAGAACAACCTATATTTAATTAATATTTCCATTAATTTTTGCATATTTAATTGTCTAGTTAAACACTAGACTTTCATGGAAACTTTAAATTGTCAATTAAATCTATACAAAAGATTATAAAAATCCCATTACTGGAAATAAAAGAGTAAATACATGTACCTTAAATATATATTTTTGCTTTATAAGATAACAAAAGAAATGTTTTGCTGTGACAAATGTCAGTTAACCACCTTTTCTCATTCAGCCAAATCGTCCATTGCATGCAACTCCCGGAAGAAGACACATAAACGGAGAAGCAAGTTCCATTTTAGAAACATGATTTCCCAAAATAGCACTATAGTAGACTATTATAGTTTTCATTAATTGGTTTCGAATGACATTTTTATTACTCTGTTTGAAACGCCATTAACTTCACGTATTTTTTTATATCTTACTTGATGGTAAGCAGGATTCCTTGATGAAAATCTTTTAAATCTGTTTATTTTACTTCTTAAAGTTGGGTGATTATGCCATGTTACCCTTAAAAGACCTCACAGAAGACAAATCCCCTAAAGTCCTCTTGCGCTGTTTGTAGTATGCATAAGGAAAACAAGAGGCCCACCAATCTACCACCTAAAATAATGGTAATTGAGCAAATTAGGGTTACCTTCACTTAGGATAGCCTTACAGGATTTCATATCTGCAATCAGAAGAGGGTAAGGTACAAATACTGTTCAGACTTAACTACCTGCATTTGTATCCTATCCATAAATAAAATCTCCAACTTGATATTCCTGTTTTCACTGTTTAGTCTACACATTTTTCAAAGCAGACCATAATAGGAGAGGTCATTGTATTTTCCTTGACAGTTTAAATTGTGCTGCCCTACTAGAGCTCTATGGGGCTCTTTTTTAATCAATGAATATCCACCTGATATTATAGAGTACTCAGCCAAATGTAAATATAAAGAAAGATTTATTACAAGGTCAATACGTTTTTAGATCATTGAAAAATATGCTGCCAAATAAGAAGTAAATAACAAAAATGGTAGATGTTCAAAAATAATTTAGGGATATAATTTTTAATATTTTCATACTGGTATAGTAAGAAAATGGAAAATTTTCAAATAAAATAACAAATTCTTATGATAATGACGTAGGGTTCATATTTGATTTAAAATTTAAAACGCTTGTTTTAATATTTAAGTACAGATAAGTCTTTTAAATAAAAATTTTTTTAATATTTTAAATATGTTGCTGCTTTCCAATCAATAGCTTTGGGTTAACTGATTTCTGCTGTTACCTATGTTTTCTTTTTAGGCATTTTATTCTGAAATTACCAAGGCTTTCATAATAGGGGAATAATTGGTAGAAACAATAATTTCGGTACATTTTTTTATTTTCTAATATGAAAAGGTATACACATAGAGAAATACATACTCTTTATACAAATATTATCTGTCCTAACAATATGAATTATATTTACTTGGATGTAAAACTTGATGCTCCAGGAGCAAATCAATAATCAATATAAATATTTACATAAAATAACCCAAAGGGATAGATATTGAACATAGCTTTTTATTATTATTACAATAAGCTGACATAGACGGAGCAGACTGATGGATGGCACATTGGGTTTCAAAACTGAAGGAGTTGGGTTCCTGACATAGACAGAGTAGACTGATGGATGGCACATTGGGTTTCATAATTAAAGGAGCTGGGTTCCTGACATAAACGGAGCAGACTGATGGATGGCACATTTGGGTTTCACAATTAAAGGAGCTGGGTTCCTGACATGATGGAGCAGATTGATGTATGGCACATTGGGTTTCACAGCTAAAGGATCTGGGTTCCTAACACAGATGGAGCACCCTGGTGGATGGCATATTGTGTCTCAGAAATAAAGGAGCTGCGTTCCTGACATAGACGGATCAGCCTGATGGATTCACATGTAAAGGAGCTTGGTTCCTGACATAGACTGAGTAGACTGATCGATGGCACATTGGAACAAATTAAATGAGCCGAATTCGAAACCTAGCGATAAAGACTGAGTCTATGCCAGGGATTTGCAAAGTGAATCTATATGCCCGAATGTCTTTCTGTTAGGATTAGGAAGTTGGGTGTGAAAGATGGTGTAAATCTCAAGTATCATTTCTGGTTCTTTAGGGTTTGTCATAAAGTTAAAATATTTGAAATTATGTCAGTGAAATGTAGTTGCAGTGTGTAGGATACCCGTAAGGAACTCTAAGTGAAACTGAATTTCTTACTCATAGTGGCGACGGATCGAAGTACAAGGCATTTGAAATCAACACCGCAAATCTGACGAGAACATATAGAAAAAAAAAGAAAATTCTCCATGTAAATATAATATAAAAATTACTGGTATTCTATTTCTGAATTGACATCTGCATCCTAAAACTTTATTTTTAAAATATTGTTCATCGCTAATTAGTGTTACGTAAATAAAAAGAAAGAAAATTTTGTTTGTTAAACGTTTTCTCTACTACATTCAAAATTTATGTCAAGTTCATTAGATAAATCATTCGTTTTATATCTGTAGGTTAAAAATCTTCCTAAGATTAGACTGTTAAAGTAGTTGACGCTCTTAACCGCGTGTTAAATTCTCACGACTTCAATGATAAGAAAATATAAGTTATTTTATGAGAGAAAGTTTTTTTTGCTCTGTTAAGATATACCTAGGCATGAAATGCAAAAAGTGAATAAAATTAGTACGCAGCATATGCTGATAAGTATACAACTTCGATGCTCGTCATAAGATGTGATGTATATATATATATATATATACAGAGAGAGAGAAAGATAAA
This sequence comes from Caerostris darwini, assembly GCA_021605075.1. Lineage (NCBI taxonomy): Eukaryota > Metazoa > Arthropoda > Arachnida > Araneae > Araneidae > Caerostris > Caerostris darwini. The sequence continues at coordinate 167,712 of BPLQ01007422.1, forward strand.
TGGCATTTTCAATAAATATTCATTTAATATATTTCAAAAAATTTATTAAAAAATAAAAAAGACTTTATGATATATATTTGATTAATTGTCAAAGAATATACAACAAGCAATTAATCAAAAAGTAGAAATTATATATGCATATTAATATGGTGTGTTAAAACGTAAGCATGCTATTATTTTATTAGATTTTTCATGGAAAATAAAGTATGACGCTTTTTATTTTATGTAGAATTATTCAAGATATAGTTTGTTAACTTAAAAAAATAATAATAAAATCAGAACGAATATATAAATTCATTTATCGATTGGTGCTCAGTACGATCATTTGAACAGAGCGTATATTATATGAAAGTTAAAAGTATGCTACATGTTTAGTAAATTTATGTTAAGGTTAAAAAAGAATTTTTCAACACTTTAACCCAACTCGTGTCACAACGGTAATGTGCACAGTTAGTGTGTGACTCAAATCCGTTGGCAGAGTACGTTACTGTCCCTGCTTTCAAAAAAGGGGAGACTAGATGACGATGTATATACGCATTTCTAGTCATCACTCAGGCTGTCTAGTGGGAAAAGTATGATTGTGTGTGGGTTCTGCAATTTCCTTCATATGTATTCAAATGAGAGGCAGTTACCCTTAAAAGTTCTTCCAATCGGAAAACAATGTCATCTAAACATCACCTATTGGTTGGCTGTTTGTGGTATACATAAATTGAATATGATTCTCACCTCTGTACTACACAAAAAGCAGTTAATTATCTCCCGTATTCCATACTAATAAAAACCGGACTAATAAATCGCTATAGAAAGGTAATTGGTTATACAAATGAAAAAGTTTTAATATTGAGAAACAGATATTTTAATTTGATTGATTAAATTATTTTTTTTTTTTTTAGTAGAACCGATATGCAAAGAACTCAATGAGGACTGTCAACTGCGTAACACACTAATTAAAAATTAAGGTAAGTATGGCAATAACAGGCACTACTTGATACTCCCCAATCCCGCACTCCCACTAGTTTAAATCATCTACTGGAACACATGACTTGGCGATGAGTCATTCTTTCCAGTTAAAACTTGAACCCTTCCCCCCATTTTGCACCCTAAGCCAGTTTTTATTTTGGTCTTCAACACAATAATTGTCTCTACAATAATTGTCTCTCAACACAAATGCAATACAATAATTTTGTATACTGTCAAGGTCAGATGCAGTACAATTATATTTTCTATCGATCCTTCGAAGTTTTCACTGTATCAATAATTGTCTTCAACAATAATTGTACAATTATCTCTGCTTCTCAACACTCTTTTATTATATTAGAAAATGTACATACATGTATACATAATATATATTTTGTATATTTGTCTTAATTTAAATTCAAGGTCAGATGCAGTACAATGCAATGTATATTTTCTATCGATCCTCCGAAGACCAGACATTCTTCGTAATCCTACAGGTCTATAAATGATGGATTAATGAGATTCTCATGGATGTCGAATTAGATTAGATTATTAATTGCAATAGATTTTCAACTATTCTTTTTATCAAATCAAATAAGTTGATATGTATTGAAGCTAGATATATTGAAGATTCGAAATAATTAATAACGATGGGAAAACTATAAAAACAGAAATGGATTCATTTTTTAAATGGATTTTAACAAGAAATTTTCTTTGGGAGTTGTAATGAAGAGGAAAGATCTTTCTAATGAGCATTAAAAAGTATTACTGAGAGCAAGAAAGTTAGTAACTTGAAATTCTTGTATAAACATTTTAGAGTTTTTAGTTTTTATTTGATTGGACAGTAGCTAATTCACCTATCAGCATTATTTATTTCTTAGGTTAATTAATGTTCTAATCCTCCTTATTCATTGGACCTAATTAAAAGTTTATAATTTAAAGTGGTTATAAGTCCATATTTATATCACAAGATGGGATCGTTAATTTTCTATTTATCTTGCCGAGATAGAGAACATTTTGCATCTTTTATAATGGTTTAGTTTGAGTTATATATCTAAAAAAATTGTTGAAAAATATCTAAAGTTGAAAAATATCTAAAGAAATTCGCATTGATAAGAATTATTATCCTTGAAGATATTCCTTTTGACACTTTGAGGAACAGAAAGATTTTTGAAGCATTTAAAAAACTGGGTATCTATTTTATAAGAAACATCATCATTATTTAAGAAGAAATTGTAATTTCTTTGTACAATGAACAAAGATATTAAATTTTTGCTTGCCAATTCTCATGGAAAGTATTCTGTACAATTAATAGAGAAAATTTCTTTCGACATGTGATATTTGAGTTGTTATTCATAAATGCAGACATTTTGACTTAATTCATTTAACTCTAGAACTGCAGAGATGTAGCAGATTCAGTCACCCAAAGTGCCAAGGGAAGGACATCAGTACAGTGCACTCATATTTTGCTATAACATTTTTAAACAATTTCTCCTAAGGGTTAACTCTAAGGTTCTCCTCCTTCAATTATCAAACAATTTTCAAATGGAAGAACATTCCGGCTAAGTGTTTTATCAGGCCCATTCTCGGGGTAGAAAGGTAACTTTCAATTCGACACTGATTATCGAGTTTCAAACTAAGCACTCTTGGTGGTTCGACATATCAAATTTCAAACCAAGCATCAAGGTAGTTCGATACTGCTTACCGACTTTCTAACCCTGCACCCTTATTCGTTCCACACTGCTTGTCGAGTTTAAATCCAAGCACTCTTAGTGATTCAGGATTGGTCGTCGATTTTCAAACCCAGCACTCTTAGTGATTTGACACTGCTTGTAGACTTTCAAATCAACTATTCTTGATGATTCAGCATTAGTTATTAATACGCTTTTATTAGTTTCACCTGTATGTTTGTTTGTTTGTTTGTAACTGACTCTTTGGGCTCGATTTTGCCCTACTTTAAGAGATCAGATTTCATTTAAACGTTGTAGACTTATCAAGGACCGACGACAATAAAATATTTTGATAAGTTTATTATATCATCATGATTAGGATCGCCAGGATTATTAATTTTATTTTAACTTATGAAGAGCAATTTAACCCATGTAGAATGAAAATACCTAAGACATTCAAACCTACGTGGGACAGTGGCACAACGGATAACGCGCGTGACTACGGATCAGGAGATTTCCTGTTCAAATCCTGGCTGGCTAGACATCTTGGCATTTGTTTTACTCACAATTAAATTATTGTAAGAACTATAGTTCCAGTCTTCCGTACCGGGACCTCATTTAAATATTATAGTTTAAAAACACGCTTTTAGAGTTAATCAAAGTAAATAAATTATAGTTTAAAAAAACTAAAAAACACGCTTTTAGATTTCATCAAACTAAAAAGTAAAAAATAATTGTTAATTTAAGAATAAAATTACTGACGAGAAAATGAATGTCACTGTTCTAAAAGCGTGGGGTGTTTTGTATGATATTTTTGAACTAACTCTGCATTTCGGAATGAAACTAGTGAAAAATTATAACGATTGATATCGAGCACCCCACGCTTTTAGAACAGTGACATTAATTTTATCGTCAATAATTTTATTATTATGCTAACAATTATTTTTTTACTTTTTAGTTTGATTAACTCTAAAAGCGTGTTTTTTAGTTTTCTTAAACTATAATTTATTTATTTTCAAGTCAAGCATACTTTGAGGTTCGGGGACCCATTGTGCTATCCACTAGGGCTGACGGCTTTTCCCGACATTTAAGTGGGATTTCCAACAATTCAGCTTCCAAAAATAAATTAAGCTATGACTGAAACATATATTCAAATTAATTTGGTTTGAATTATCAGTACAATTTAATCGAGAGTACATATGTTTATATAAATGTTATTCAGCAAAATCCTTCAAGAAACAAAATTCCGGGGCGGGAGAGGGATTGCATGAGGAAGCTCCGAATAATTTTATTTCAAAAGATGAGTTGGAGTAAAAGTTTCTACTCACTTCTTTCTGTTGCACTCATGACACGGACTTTCTTGCCTGCCCCTCTTTCATTCGTCAAAGTAGATCCAGCACAACCCATGCTGACGGACTTGCCAAATCTTCAACTCACCTTTAAAAAAAGAAAAACAACGTTTAAATCTACTTAGAAAATACTGAGAAATAAGTAAGCATAAAAAAGTCAAGACCATTTAAAATTGGACCATATTAGTCCTTGTAGTTAAGGCTCGTGCTCACCAAGGCGAGAAGATGCAAGCGAAAAAATTTGACCAATCACTAGCCTCACCGCGGTCGCCTGAAACCGGTTTGCAGTCCGCCGCTTGGAGTTGCCCAACTTTCAACTCGAAGCGGTTTTTCACTAGGCGTAATGCTATTTCTGACGTTTCGCTGTGAAGGGGTCGAAAAAATTTTGTCGCTTGCCTCTTGAATCTTCACGTCTCTCGCCTCGGTGGGAACGAGCCTTTAATTTATTGAAAATACTAAATGTCCAATTTTGATCATCAATAATTAAAGTCCTGCAATTAAAGTACTGCAATAATTTTCTCCAATGCTCTTATTTTAACACTGTTTAAATTTTAAGTTGTCATCGAGTTTAAATTAAATTTGTTATACATTTATAGAATACAAACATATTCAAAATAATATATACAGCATTTTCTATTCTATTGAATTAATTGTTAATGAAGCACGGTTTTGCATGATATATGTACAACCAGACAATTGACAACCTCTCTCTCTTTCTCTCTCTCTCTCTCTCACACACACACACACCACAACTGCTGAATGACTTGGTAGTTCTTTTGTTTCCGTCAAAAAACCGAAACAATCAAGCACATTTAACATTACAGTTGGTTTAATGTGCAACTCATGCCAAATACGTTGTAATTTCATTTTAAAATATAACTGGCAGCCGAATTCACTTTCTTTCTGCCGCTTACTGAGCCATCTATTAATGCACTTTTGAACTCTTTTTGATGCCGTACCATTTTCTCCTTCTTCAAATATCTTCAGTTCAACTTTGAACTCATTGTGATGAGTGGTTCTTTTTTTACAGCATTTTGAAAGTAGGACTTTAATTATAATCACCTTGTATATCACAGTATTTAGGAGCCCCACGTACTGACTTGGAGTGGCGGTAGAAAAGGTAATCTACAGGAATCAGAACAATATGGGAAAGCAAGGCTAAAGGATAGGGGCGTTGTACGTGATCGCTTAGGTTAGCAGCGCAAGTTCACTCATTAAAGCTATTGACAGTGCGTGGTGAACATGCCAATGCTGAGTTGACTGGTATATATACACTGAGGTGACAAAAGTCATGGGATAGCAATATGCAAGTTTTCAGATGGCAGTAGCATCGCGTAGAATAGGTATAAATGCGCAGTGCTTTCGCAGAGCTTTCATTTCTGTTCAAGTTATTCATGTGAAGGGGTTTTGACGTGATGATGACCGCACGACGGGAATTAACAGACTTTGAACGCGGAATGTTAGTTGGAGCTAGACGCATGGGTCATGCAATTTCGGAAATCGTTAGGGAATTCAACATTCCCAGATCCACTGTGTCAAGAGTGTGCCGAGAGTATGAAATTTCAGGCATAGCATCCCACCACGGACAGCGCAGTGGTCGACCGCCTGCACTTAACGACCGAGACCGGCGACGTCTGCAAACAGTCATAAATTCTAACAAACAAGCAACACTGCGTCAAATAACCGCAGAAATCAATTTGGGACGTACAAGGGACTTGTCTGTTAGAACTGTGCGGAGAAATTTGGCTTTCTTGGGCTATTCCAGCAGAAGACCGACTCGAGTGCCTTTACTGACAGAACGACATCGCTTGCAGCGACTCTCGTGGGCACGTGAGCATATCGGTTGGTCCCTAGATGAATGGAAAACCGTGGCCTGGTCCGATGAGTCACGATTTCAGTTGGTAAGAGCTGATGGTGGGGTTCGAGTGTGGCGCAGACCCCACGAAGCCATGGACCCAAACTGTCAGCAAGGCACTGTTCAAGCTGGTGGTGGCTCCGTAATGGTGTGGGCTGATTTTTCATGGCATGGACTTGGTCTTCTGGTGTGACTGGACCAAAAATTGACTGGAAAAGCTTATGTTCAGCTACTTGGAGATCACTTGCGGCCATTCATGGACTTCATGTACCCAAACAACGATGGAATTTTTATGGATGACAATGCGCCATGTCACCTAGCCACAACTGTTTGAAGAACATTCTGGACAATTCCAACGAATGATCTGGCCACCTAGATCGCCCGACAAGAATCCCATCGAGCATTTATGGGACATCATCGAGAGGTCTGTTCGTGCCCAAAATCCTGCACCATCAACGCTTTCACAATTATGGACGTCTATCGAGACAGCATGGCTCAATATTCCTGCAGAAGACTTCCAACCACTTGTTCAGTCCATGCCACGTCGAGTTGCTGCACTTCGCCGGGCGAAAGGAGCGCTGACACGATATTAAGAGGTATCCCATGACTTTTGTCACTTCAGTGTATATATATATCCTGAGTTGCAAATCATTTTACTGTCAGAAGTAATATAGACTATAATGTCCGAAAATTATGTATTCCATGGTAAAGTTAGATCTCCAATATTATAAATTAAGTTTGAAATTTTGTTTTTAGCTTGTGAATATGGCGATTCTCTTATTGTTCTTTATTTATTGTAATGTATAGCATGCATTGTCCTTTCTTGATGCATCACTTATTAGCAGGCTGAAAATTTAGAAATATTACTTATTCTATTCATAGTGTTTTAATACTCAACACATATACAAACATGTTTGTATACTGAGAGAGATAGAGATAGAACGGCAGAGTGATAAATAAAGAAGAATCATTTGCATGCTTTCAATTCAATTCAAGCGTACAGGTATGAAGACCTTCCTTGTCAGTGGCCCAAATCCCATAAAAGATAACACATGATTTCTTTTTCAAAACATGAAACAAACTCTTAAGAAAATCTCTGTTATTCAAGGTTGCTTTTAGTACTTTGTGCATAACGTGCAATATATAACTCTTATTTTTATGCTTCAGTCCTTTTTTTTAATTTAAAACAATTTTAATTTAGAAGGAAGCGTGCAATTATATAGACCATTAATAATAAATCGCAACAAGAGGTCTTTTAATTAAAGTTTAAATGTATATTGTGACATTATTTCGTTAAAGAAATAGTTATGCTAAATAATCTATGTTAAAAATCTTTAAAATATAACATATTAACAAATAAGAAATGGTCTTTTCATAACATTTCCGTAATATGTGATGGTGATTAGTTTAAAATTAAAGAGGGTTTTTAGGGAAGGGGGGGTTAACATCTGTTGACTTCCATGCTAGCAATGTTCTTTTTCAATTCCTTCTATTAGCTCACACTCTTCCTATATATATTTTGTTCAAATTTTCAATCGTTAATAAAATACTTTTTATTCATCCACTCGAGTTCAAATACATTTTTTTAACTTGTAGTGAATGACACTAGATGTTAATACAGTTTTTTCAAATATTAATTCATTAATTAAATTTAATTAATTAATTAAAGTTTTTTTAGATTTAAGTTGCATATGTCTACCAATAGATGGCGCCAGATAAACTTTAAAAAATGAATGAAAATTATTTATAAAGGACTTTCTGCAATAGAGTGAAAAAAAAAAAAAGGAATTGACTTAATTTTTTTTTTTTTTTATATTACTTGTTTTATTGATCATCAGTGGCCTTCATTTATGTCTTATGAGTGCCACAAACAACCCACTGACTGGGAATGAGGGTGTGGACATTGTCATCCATTATGATTTGAAGGCATAACTGTCCCATATTTGCAAAGCTTACCCTAAGGCCCACGAGAAGTGTACCTCACATTAGGTAAAAAACGATGTATCGAAATATACTGCATATGCCTTCGACAAGAAATTACTGTTTCACTAGTGGATTTCTCCCTTTCCCTTTCTGCCTTTGATTGCGAACTCTTGATATTTTTAGTATTAACGAAACAATTGAAGATACAATTACTTTAGCAACAAAACTCATGATCTTCCTATTAATGCAATAAAATGAATATAAAGAATTATATTCCATTTGGCCGAACGATTCTTGAGAAAATTTGAACATTGTATAAGCATGCAGTACAAAATTGATGCAGAAACTTTTTATGCACTCAGCAAACTTATAAAATGTGCTGAGTATAGAAGAAAATTAACAAATTATTCTTTCGGAAATTTTCTAAAAATGTCTCCTGTCCAAAGTTTAGATTACCTTATTTTTAATATCGCCCTTTTTTTAAATACAAATTCGTCTCATAAGATTGAGTTGCTTTTTGAAGAACCTTCGAATAAGCTAAAGCTATAAGATATAAGCTAAAGCTAAGCTAAGCTAAAGATTGTAGCAGATTTGATGTCATACAGGATGCAAGACTCGGGTCTGTCCACAGTTTAGATTACCTTATTTTTAATATCGCCCTTTTCTTTAAATACAAATTCGTCTCATAAGATTGAGTTGCTTTTTGAAGAACCTTCGAAGAATAAGCTAAAGCTATAAGCTATAAGCTAAAGTTAAGCTAAGCTAAAGATTGTAGCAGATTTGATGTCATACAGGATGCAAGACTCGGGTCTGTCCACAGTTTAGATTACCTTATTTTTAATATCGCCCTTTTCTTTAAATACAAATTCGTCTCATAAGATGGAGTTGCTTTTTGAAGAACCTTCGAATAAGCTAAAGCTATAAGCTATAAGCTAAAGCTAAGCTAAGGATTGGAGCAGATTGGATGTCATACACGATGCAAGACTTGGGGTTTGCTACACTACATCAACATTTCGCCACCACAATTTCGTGCAAACAACCCAAGAGCATCATCTGGGAGTTTGTATCGTTCTTTCTATTTCTTTGAGCTCAACTGTAGGATTTTCCAAGCTATAGATTTATTTTGACCATGCATAACATAGATCAGAGAACTTTGGTGTCAGCTTCTTTTGACTTAACTTCTTGATTTCTGATGTTTTTTAAAAATTCCTTTAGTTTTGAAGCAGAATACATTATCAACCAGTGCCTATTTGGCTATTTCTTGTTTAAATAAAATATTAAATTTTAGGTGTTTCTTAGGCTTCTTATTTAATCTATATTATTAAAAAAAAAACGCATTTTTGAAACTAAGTTTTCATTTACAATTTTAATAAATAAAATAAGATAAAAGTAAAGGAAATTTTATAATTTTTAAACAAAATGGTATGAATGTTCCAAAAAGTAACTAAATGTCTACTTTCCTTTTGAATAATTTTTTACTTTGTATTGATTTCTAGATTGCATGAACGTACGGTAATAGAATTAAGCAATGGTAAAATATGAATACAAACATCAACTCAGCAATGAAAGCAACAACATCAATCTATCAATGATTCATAAATCATGCCTTTACCCTAAATCTTAATTATAAAGTAGAGTAAAGCCCAACCCTATCAGAAATGTCACAACTTCCTTCAATAATGTATTGCATCATATTCAATCTTGATGCCAATTCTAGCAATGATATTATGATACCGAGGAAAAAAAAACTAAAAAAAAAGTGTCTGATTATTGCATCTACTCTTTAACTTGATGGGAGAAAAAAGTTTTTAATGAAAAAGAATAAATTTATTTTAGAATCAAACAAACATAAAAATATACAAAGACTTTATATTTACTAAGATAAATACTTTATCTTAGTAAATAGATACTTTATGAAGAAAACTATACAAAGACTTTGTATATTTGTCACTATAAATCGCAATAAGTATAAATATTTTATACTTATTGAGATTCACGAAAAAAAAAAAATACAAAGACTATAAAGAGAAAAATATACAAAGAAAAAAATTAGACAAAGTCGTTGTCAATTGAGTTTCTATTTTCGTGTAGTGAGTTTTTTTTATCTCTGTTTTGCTAGTAAATATTTAATTTTTTAATTATTAATCTAAAGTTTTATTAAAACTTAAAAAAATATTAAAACTATAAACAAATAAATTGTATTTTATTTAATGAAATATCCATATGCAAAAGAAACAAACGAGCACAGATTTTATTAGAATACACTCAGTTTTCGGTTGAAAATATATCCTGGTAAAGAAAAATAAGATCTTTCATTTTTATTAAGTTGTTTCACCATAAAATTAATAATTAAAAAAATAGCATTCGAATATTTTTTCATTAATTTTCTGTTTTATGAGCTACCTTTTAAGTTTATGTCAACATAACGAGACAATTTTATTTGAATTAAATTTTTTAGAAACTTAGAGTGCATTTCCATTGGCAACACGACGTCAACTTTGACGAATCAGATTAGTAAACTAGAATGATTGACAGTAGTGAATCAGTCAGTCTACTGTCAATCATTCTCGATCGCCAATCTAATATGTAAAAATTGATTCCTCTTTAACTGTCAGACAGTACAATTTTCTTAAGTAGAGTATTTTGTTTTACCCAAATTTGTTTAGGGATATTTTTAGTATTGGAATCAAAAAGTATTTTTATTTAGTTCTTTTACTCTTATCTTACTTTTTTTTTCAATTTTTACTAAAACAAGCTTTTTCCTTAAATATAAATTTATATTTTATTGAATTTAAAGCTTAAGTTTTATTACTTTCATATTTTTCAAAAAAAAAAAATTTTTTTTTAATCATTAGTGAAAGTTTTTCCTCAAATATCTTATGAAAGATTTTAAATCAGGATTTGTCTTCAATTTCCATTCTTCTTAGTTTTTTTTATATCGGTGGTTAATTAACTTTTTCTTTACAAATATTTCTCATTATAAGAAGTTTAAATCTTTAAACAAGAACTTGAGCTGCTTAATCCTGCTACCCAAAACTACTCACCAAGTAAAAAAAAAAAAAAATCGGAAATATTATTTTAGAAATAAATCTGAAGAACATATTTTCTTCAAAAAAAAAAAAAAAAAAAAAAAATTACCTTCTAATCCAATTAAACTTCAACTTTCATAAAAAAAAAATTATTTTCATATTTATTTCTCAAGAAGTTTTCGAAAACTCTAAAGCAATTTCTTAACTACCTGAAAACTTCTTCCTTATTATTTTTTTTTTTATAAATTTCATTTCCATTACTTTTTAATTATCATTCGCGCAATCCCTTCAATATTTACAGGGGGGGGAAAAAGAAGTAACTTAATCCTCTGTGATTAGTTTGCATTTTTTTTCGATATTCTAAAAGCATGAATAATCAGGAACTGTTAATAAGTTAGGCATTTAATTTCCAGGCCGCAAATAAATAAAGAAACGAGATCTAATATGATTAACGTTAGAGCGTAAACAGATGCAACTAAAAATAATGATTCCCTTAAAATCATTAATTTCAGTTAAAAAGGACAAAAAGACTTTTCCTGCACTTTTTTCATGAAGTTTTTAAACAAAATGACAAAAGAAAAATAAGATAAAAACATCTGTATTCATTTTTTAATTAAACTTGTATAGATTTATCGCAACTAACAGTCATTAAAATTAAGAGTTTTAATTGATTTTTTTTATGATTACTTTCGCAAAGAAAAGAAAATTCATTCTGTATATTTTTCAGTTCAAATATCATCGAATAAAAAACTATTGACAGCTTTCTTTGCTGCCTCTTTACCATTTTCTTGTATTTTAGAATTTTATAAATTCAAGCATTAAAATATTAAAAACAAATTTAAAAATTACACTTAAAAAATTGGTTTTTTTTTTATTTAAAAACATTCAAATTCTTAAATAGGACATAATCAAACATTTAAAAAAACCTTATGCATCAAATTATGAACAGTCATAACTCCAGGGTTTGGTTTGTCGTTCTACGGTCATCTTTTGCACATGAAGGCTAAACAGACCGGGACCTGCAGTTTAACGTGTATTCCGAACCACTAACAAACATCATGATTCGAACCTGAAGCCTGTGACACCAAAGGCCAGAGCGTTAGCCACTTGGCCACCAGCCACTGTGTAAGCTTTGACTAGGAAAGAAACACTATAGGATAGATTTTTTAACCTAAAAAGTTATGCTTAGGAAATATTACCATAGTAAATATACTCATAATAATATTATCAATATTTAATTCATTCATTGTCATTTCAAGTCATTGTAAAATATATCCATAATCGTGTAAAAAATTTTACAACTATAAAAAACAATTTTACTTACATTTACTATTGTGTTGTTCAGCGATATTTATAAATCGAAAAAGAAAAACATTCTATAAAAAATCTTATTTCCCATACTTAATGTAACGTTTTTATATATAACTGTACCCAAACGTGTTGTTCAGAAAAGAAGTTGTGTTTGTGTATGATAATTCATTTTCTCACAAAAGATAATAAATAAAGGTAGATGAAAGTGAACAAAGTGTTCTGAAACCATTGTTTTGTGGACAAAATCAAAAGATTTTATTTCCTTTCTTTTTGATGTTTACAGATTTCAAAATAAATAAATAAAAGTACAGAAATATCAAGGTATGAAAAGGTGATTATCTTAAGTTAACATGTGAATAATGGGAGATTTGATTCCCTTCAAACGTTTCGATTACCTCTGCGTATTTTCCAGAAAGGTAATAATGCAACTAGTCAATGACTGTTTTTTATATAATACGTATAACACGATGTTACTGACGTAAAAGAATATTAAAAAAAATATAAAACTAACATCTTTTAACATATATTTATCTATTATGCAACCGATATCCAAAATTATAAGCATACATCCCTCTGATATCCAAAAGATATCAAAAACTGTAAACATATATCAATCTGATATACAGAAAATATAAAATTAGTAAATATATATTAATTCGAAATACAGTATATAAAAAATTATATATTGTATATTTTATTCAAATTGATATTTAAATAAAAACTTTACGTTTGTCAAATAATATTAGGATACTAATCGTAATTCCAGCAAAACTTTATTGAATTTACGTATGCGAGAAAATCTAGAAAACATAATTAGAAATTCCGAGACAAAGAAAAACATCATGTTGCAGTCCTGCTAAAACTACTCACTTTTATAATAATAATTACAATACATGTAATCAGCAGAAGTCGAGCTTATATAGACAAGTTTTTTTTTAATATCTGTAAGCCTCGTTCTACGAATAAACCTTCGACAGACAGTGACGGGAAGTATTTTAGAAATAACTGCTCCGCACTTACATGTTGTCTGACAGAAAATCCCGAAAACATACACCAGGCAGCGTTATTATCGATGTGAGACGTTTAACAAGCAGTGTCACAATTACTATTGAGTCTCCTCGTTCCTGAAAGTAGTAACTGCAACATACGCCACCAAAGAATATAAACCTGAACCCTCTTGCATATTCTATTGGGTCAAGAGCCTGAAAAATTGATATTTATCAAACCAAAAATATTACTAGATATCCTAGTGATCCTGATTTTTCTGGACTTGATTGAATTTATATATTGAATGCAACAAAGTCAAGGAAACACAATCAGATTCGAGACAATAGAGAGTTTTTGCATACCGTACGTTAGTCACCGTAGGACGTCTGTTAGCTTTTTCTCCCTAGCGCGCATGCTGAGTTTCCTATGAGCATGCGATAGGCAAATAAAAGAATCTATTTCAGCAAAGGGCAGTATCTTAAATCTATTTTGATTTAAAAACAGAAATAATTGCCATTATTACTTTTGAAAATCATGATAATTAAAGGGTTTTATTTTGGAATGCCTGATATTTGTCAAAAGAATGGTAGAATGTAGAAGATTTAGTGTTATTCAGAGTGCTCCACAGGGAGAGAGGCTACTTCATTGCACCTTCAATGTGGCATCACAAAGTCACAATTGTCAGGTGGATTCGCTATTTCATCTTTTTCTCCACGATTCCAATGGAAATGCATTTTGACCTAAAAATTCATCATGCTCATTCCCTGCATGACCTGGAAGATTTCTGATCAGCAGGATTTGTCGGGTTTCAAGCCAAACACTCTTAGCATAGAAACCCAACGAATCATTCATCAAATCGCTCGGTCTATGATAATTAAACTTAAGATAATTTATTTATTTTTATTTGTGTTTTATTTTTTAAGATATGTTTCTTTTTTCCAATCATTTAGGATAAATTAATTTTTATTTGCAGGAAATACGATGAGTCTCTTTGATTGTTGTGTCCCACAGTTTAAGAACCACTGCCTAGATCAGGGGTCTCCAAACTTTCCAGCCTTAGGGCCATACTGTTTACTCCAGTAAGTACCAAGGGCCAAAACCATTTTAATTTTTCTGCCATTACCTATAATTTAAAGTTAGTTGTTATGCTTAAGTTAAATTTTCTGCGTATTATGCTTGTCATTAAGCTTTACCTAGCAAGTAAATCAAACCGAGTTATTAGAGAGTTTTTGCATACCGTACGTTAGTTACCGTAGGACGTCCGTTAGCTTTTTCTCCCTAGCGCGCAGTCTCATAGGAAACTGAGCATGCGCGCTAGGGAGAAAAAGCTAACGGACGTCCTACGGCAACTAACGTACGGTATGCAAAAACTCTCTATTGTGTCTCAGTTTCCCCTGACTCTACTTCTATTTTAAAGCAGTAACCCCAATGCATACTATCTGGGGGAATCGATTATGCCGACCTGAAAGCTACCATGGAATGAAGATTCAGACTGTAAACACGTTAAAGATTAAAACTGAATTCAAATTTCAGAAATTGATGGAAACATTCAGCAAGGGTGTTACTTTATAAAATCATATACCACAAATGGAAAATAGAAAGCTTCAAAGAAAGAAATGTTTGTTCTTTTTAACTTTTCTCTTTCTTTTTAACTTTCTAAGAAATATGAAAATTAGTCAAAGTGTTCTTTCGAAATTACTTTTATGATTTGATTTAGTTTTCGTCTCACTGTGTTCAGTCCATATTTTTTTTTCTTTTTAAGAACGAAAATGGAAGAAAAGTTTTGCTTTTTGCAATTTATTAAATTATATTTAAGTACATCGAATGACAACTTTATTTGGAATGCATTAGAGAAAACCAAATAATCCTCGAAAGTTTTGAATGTTTTATAAAATAAATGCAAATTGTCGAAAGAAAATTGATTTTTAGTATTTTTGTTTCTCGCAAAATAATTGTGATGTGTTTCATGTATGAAAGCATGTGAAATGTAGTGTTTTGAAGATAAGAAATTTATTTTCTAAAACGTCAAATCGAATTATAGAATTTATAATGGGAAAAAACATATAGTTATTAATAGTTAGAGAAAGAGGACTTTTAATGGAAAAAAGTACTTTATATTTCTTTTAGTATGACTGATAAAGTCTTGTTATTAAATTTTAATTAAAAACATATTAAGCATAAAAAGAATTAATTAAATTTTCAAAGTTTCTTAAGTTAAAAATAGAATGTTTTTATTTGTAAATGCTCTATAAATCCATGGTTTTCAGTAAGGAAAATTTATCCTTTCGTTGATATTTTTTCAAAAGTTGATTTCTTTTTTAAGTAATCAGGCTTGTGTTCGATTAAGAATTTTCTACTTCTTGCATTTAGCGTTAAATTAACCATGTACATGTACATAATTGAATTTTGCACCCAATTTTGAGAGTTTTGTTTACTTTATAAATGTTTTTTACTATGAATATATTTGGGGAAAGTATGGCTGAGTTAAATGAAATAAAAAAAAAATATGTGATTACACTGAAAATATTTTGGTAAGTTCTTAAATAAATATTCTGGAAAGGATATGAGATTTTTTTTTAAGTAAACTCATTATCAAAATCAACAAATCCGTTCCAAAATTACTTTCATGGTTTAATGTAATATCTATTCTTTACGCGTGTTTTTGACATGAAATTAATACCAATTTTTTTTACTGACTTGTTTTCTGAAATCAGGTTTTAAGCTTTGTGTAGATATTTTAATTATCATAATGCAGCTTAAATTAAATTCCTTCTTTTAGTTATATTTATTGATTCGTTCATATATCCATGGTGAATGTAAGAGAAGTTAATATTAAGCGTTCAAATTAAGAATTGAATTCAACACCTTATTTAAATTTTGTTAACATCTTATTATTGAAATATATAAATGATTTAAATTTGAATTTTTATGTCATCTTGATCACCTAATGAATGATTTAAAGTGTAATTATAATAATCAAGTTAAATTTTACAACTTATTAATTAATTTCAACTCATAAAAATTTAATTATGCTTTTTTAATTAATTAATTTTAATTAATTCTTCTTCTTATTATTATTAATTCTTATTGAATTCTAATTCTTACTAATTTAATTCTTATACTAAATAATTTAATTTAAACTTTATAAGTAAAAGTATATACCCGAGAGTATACGAACTCAGAAGAGAGTATATATAACGATATATACCCATTTATGTATATTAACTTAAAATATATGTAATATATATTAACTTACAATATATATAATAATATGATTTGGGCCAGATGGCCGAGTGAATAGCGCTCTGTGTCTATCGGGTTCGAGTCCTGGCAGTGCCATGGATGTTTGTAGCGATTCGGAATCCACTTTAAACCATATGTCCCGGTCTAACATGGCTTTAGAGCGTTGAGCGTTGGACTGACAACCTTACCCCATAAAAAGACATCATCTTTCGGCTCGAAATCTGCCGGAAATCTTGGCCCACCATGGGGCTGTTACGCCAATGATGATGATGATGATTATATATTCGTGGGAGTTTCTTTCCCGAAAGCCTTCCTCGTGTAAAATAAATTGGGTTGTCAAAAACTACGTTTCTTTTTAAATTTTTACAGTGTATAAAAAACTAGAGTTCGAGATAAAAATTCAGTTTTTATGTGTCTATTAATTAGAATAATTGTTGAAAACTTTATATGTTTTTTTTGTGTTGTATTTAATATTTTTAATATATAAAAGATTTCGATAAAAATTATCATTAAATTAGGAACGGGGGTTTGAACCCCGGACCTTTCACAGGCGAAGCGAACGCTCTACCACTGAGTTACACCCCCCATATGGAAATCTTTTCGCTCAGTTAAGCCTTAGTTCCCGGCCTAATATGACTGGTGAGCGTAGGGGCTGACAACCCCACTCAATAAAAAGAAACATCTTCTGTCTCGAAATCTGCCAGTAGGAAGACGGCCTTGGGCCATCAAGCGGCTATTGCGTCAAAGAATTGCATACGATATAAAATAAAAAATATAATATTATAAATTGCATACAATATAAAAATATATAATTGAAAAATGTTTTAAATACTCAAAGTATACTATAAATGGATTCGACTTATTTATTATATACCATAAATCATTTATTTTAATAATTATTTCATTTGATGATAATTAGATGCAACTTTAAAAGTTATAATTTTTTTGTTGTCTTCGTACATCTTAAATAATGAAGTTTTGATCACATCTTAACATTTCATGGCATCGTGATTTCCTATTTATGTGATCATTTGCTACATGCCCATAGATTTAAATTCTATGCCGTGATTAACTGATCTCAATGCAACTATCAAGAGAATCCCTCTTTTTAGCAAGAACTCTTGTTTGTGAGATTTTGTTTGGGGTTCCCTACTGATTCCTTTTTTCTCTCCGTCCCCCAGGACAGCCAGGAAAGAATCCCAGATAAGCTGACAGATCTCCTTCCTATCACAGAACTCGATTTCCTCCTTAGACAGGAGATTAGGAATAAAAGGAGCAACGACATCCGAAGTAGCATTTCGATGTAGTTTCCGGGAGGAGCTTTTCCGCACAGATTAAGTAGTTTTCGTTGCTCTAAAGCAGGAGTTCTTAACCTTTTCTTCTTCAGCAGACTTTTTTTTTATCAGTAAAAGTTAAGGCCTTGTATCTCTTTCGCAAAAACATGTTGGTCAGGGAACTTTTCTCAAAATATTATTTTTAAAACCATAAAATAAAATTATAAAGTATATTTTTAAAACCATAAAATAAAATTATAAAGTATATTTTTAAAACCATAAAATAAAATTATAAAGTAACGCAGTTATAAAAATTACAATTATGGAAAAAAAAGGCATATAATCTATACTCTTCTTCATTGGTGAAACAACCCCATGATGGGCTAAGGTAGTCTGACTACTGGTAGATTCCAAAATATGACATGTTTTCTTTTTACGGAGTAGTGTTGTCAGCTCTATGCTCAACAGTCATATTAGACCAGGAACTATGATTTAAATTGGATTCCAAACCACTATAAACATCCATGACTCGAACCCAAACAACCTGTGGCATCGTGAGCTAGTCACTAGACCATCAGCCCCCATATCTGTACTCTAGATAGGAAAAATTTATAAGTAATAAAGCCACAGGGAAGTAATAATAATGGTATGATAATAAGTAATAAAACCAAGTAAGAATGCGACATTTCATCGTTTAATGTTCGAATAATAAATAGTACTTGTAAGCTTGAAGTAAAATATTAAGGGGGGCAATAATTTTTTGCTTACATATATTGAATACAATTCAACATATTGATTTCCTTTTATATTTCCGTTATAATTTTTATCGACAATTTCTACATCGGAAAATCTTTACATATTTTAATGCATACCTATTAACTCTACATGTATATATATTACCATCATTGCCAATAGAGAACGACAAGTTTGTAAAAAGTTAAATTTTTATGGCAGAATGCAAAAATTATCAATTTAGTAGTGGAATTAATAATAAATAAGGTAATGTCTACAAAATAAAAATGCTTCTATTTATTAACAATAAATAATAAATTAACGTTTCATAGTTCCGTAAATTTAAAATAAATATTCATTTTTATATATTTCGTTGCTTTTTTTTGTTAATTAGTGGCCTTTGGAAAATATTTTCTCAACTCATATTATAGCATACGAAACGTTTTCTTGCTTAGAAAAATTTTTTTTCGCATACATAAATGCATGAAAAAATGAACCCACATTTCTTGGAGTTTCCTGTATATCCCCTTATCTTCTGTATTTGAATTTCGGCGGAAAATTCTTTCGGCAATATAAACTGATTTCTCAAAAAGTAGATCTGTTGTATCTTTGAATAAAATCCACACATACATAAAATCCACCCGCTAAAATGAAGAAAAGATACTGGGAAAAAACCCCACCCATATTGAAAAAAACACACATAGAATATTTATGACTTATTGATTCTGTGTTATGTTTTCGTTGTCATTTTTTATCGTCTATCTCTATGTTGAAGAATATTTACATATTTTAATAGTTTCAGGTGTGCACTTATACCTGTCTTTTTTTTTTTTCGATTTTAAAGGCATGCTTTTAGAAAAAGGAGCACTTGGGTTTAAGTTTAATAGATAATTTATTGTTACCAACGTTTATTGACAATTGACTACTTGCGGCAAGCGAAAGATGGCACATATATTTCATGGGAAAAAGAAATCAGAGCAGAAATAAATTTTAGGAAATTCGTTCAATGTTTATATCAAAGTAATTCGTTAAGTTAAAGGGGGTATGTTAACATCATCTATAAGAAACTGATCATAAATTTTGAAAGTGGACATTTTTCTAATTAGAGTAAGTTTAATGTTTTTATTTCCAGTGGCAGGCATGAAGGACACAAATGGAGCATTGCAGAACAAAAAAAAAAAAAAAAAAAAAAAAAAAAAATGTAAAATCAAATGACAACAGACGAAAAGTCTATTGGACCCATTCGGCTCCTAGCCTTCTAATATCGCTCCTATGAAGATGAGGCAGAGAGCGCAGGACAGCGTTGAAGGTGAGTACAGCCCATACGTTCCCGAAAGTTAAAAAGCCTGCAACAAGGATCTGCAAGTACATTTATGCGGTGTCAATGCCTAGCAAGGCAATAGCCAGTTACAAGGCGAAACTCTGCAACTGTCTTCATCCTAGGCTAGTCAGAAAGATTTGAAATACTGGATTTGATAAATTATACAAATAAAGATTGAAAGAAAAATTCAGGCATTTTGTAAAAGTTACAGAATTTGTATTGACCATGGGGATGAAAAGACTACCACTGTACTCTATATCTCTGTACTATAACTATACTTTGCATCTCTGTATAGACTACCACTATACTCTGTATATATATATCGAGGATACTTTGTTGGCATTCACTAAGCGACAAAAAGGAGCGTACATAATAGCTTTGAGTTTGTATATCAATAGCAACTAATTTATTTGCATTTAATAATCATTTTGTTACTATTTGTATATGATACAGTTTTAAGACTTTATGTTTGCAATAAGCTATTAAGGTTGATTTCAGTATATTTTGCATAATGCTTGTGCTTTCTTCTATTTTCCGATTTATACACCATATAACAAAAATATGGACACAAAATCCCATAAAAATAAAAGAGGAATTAGAATTAAACGTACTAGCGGTAATAGATCCGAAGATTCTTTATTAAATTTATTATTTCTTCGACAAAATGAAATAGCACATTGGCAAGTTTTTCGGGCAACAGAGGACGCTGATATTGTTGACAAAAATAAGATGTTCCAAATACAAAAGTACATCTATGTTTATGCCAAGTGCAAACATTGAACGCCGTTGTTATTTCAAAGTTACAAAGTGAATTAATAATAACAAAATTGTTAATTTTTTTAATCTGCACATATAGGTTAATAATTGTTGAGTAAATTGTTTTATATTTAAAAAATTTGGAGCATAGAGAGTAAATAATGTCAATATGCCTATTATAGTGGAAAATTACGATTATAACATCAAAAACAATTGAACAAACGATTTTAATTATTTTATTCAACAAAAATATAGTGGCAATAACCACAATAAAGATTTTTTTAATAAGTTGTGGTTAAATAAATGGAAACTGGTCGAAAAAGTATTAATAAATATTTGCGGTTAAATAAGTTACAAACAAGAATGAAGATAATAAACTAGATAACAAACAGATAGATAATAAGAAAAATCTTCTAGATAATAAACAAATTGTTATTATCGTTATATCATTTTCAGTTAAAAAGATATTGAAAAACCTAAAACATGTAGGTCTAGGAAATGTTTTGTGTATCTAATACATATTTGAGGGGTTTTTTTCCCAAAAGACTTCCTCATGTAGAATAAATTAGGTTTTCAAAAATTACATTTCTTTTTAAATTTTTGCAATGTATAAAAAAATAGAGTTTGAGATCAAAATTAAGTTTTTATGTGGCTATTCATTAGAATAATTATTGAAATCTTTATATAAATTCTTTTATATGTATTGTATTTAGTATTTTTATTGCATAAAAATTTTGATAAAAATTACAATACATAAAAACTAGAGTTCGTGATAAAAATTAAGTTTTTATGTGTCTATTCATCAGAATAATTATTATCTTTATATCATTTCTTTTATATTAAAAATATTTATTTATTTACAATATATATATTAAAATTATATAATCTTTTATGTATTAAAAACATTAAATACAATATTTTTAATACATAAAAGATTTCGTTAAAAAGTCAATTTTTATGTGTCTATTCATTAGAATTATTGGAAACCTTAAATTATTTCCGTTAAATGCATTGTATTTAATATTTTTAATACATAAAAGATTTTGATAAAAATTATCATCCACTGGAGGAGCGGGGGTTTGAACCCCGGACCTTTCACATGCGAAGCGAACGCTCTACCACTGAGCTACACCCCCACACCGAAGTCTTTCCGCCTAGGTAATTATTTCGTGCAGGTAGGTAAAAGCAACCATAACAGGTAGCCTTCTTTCAGCAATCGATATACAGCGAGATTATTTTAAACCAGTTGCATTCGACTTGGCAACTTTTTTGGCGCCAAAAGAATCGATTTAAAACTACGAGAAGAATTTGTTTCATATATCTATATATATCGCTTTATATATTTTTTAGTAAATTTGTACTTGTTTATATAATGGCTAAAGTGGATTTTTTTTAACGAAACTCAACTTACCGTGAATGTTACCTTCTTTTATACTTAGACATTTTCACTACGGCAAATTATACAAGTGTAACTAAAACTATTGCCACATGTTTTAACTATTCGCTTTTCAAATTTTATTTCGGAATATAGTTGTATTATTTTGGCTCTTTTCTGGATTGACCTTTTCTTAATTTTGAAATCATATTTTATCATCGATGTTCGATCGAATATGAACTGAGATAATGTGATGTTCTGCAATATATGATTTCCAGAAAACATTCCTTCATAACATTTTTATTGAAAAAGTACATATCGTCGTATTGAAGCCACTATTTAAAGTCGTTGTCATTTTAAATTGAATACAAATATTTGTCTATTATATTTTCATTAAGGTTGGAAATTTTTATAGTACTGTTCCACATTCTGTTCTATAAAATAAGGAATATTTTGCCTATCTACAACAAAAAATAAATTAAAATTCCTGTTTTAAGTGAACTCTTTTAATATTTGGGTGAATTATCTGAGGTGATTTTGCCACTTATTTGAAATGTATTCAACATTACAAAAGGTTACCTCATGAATGGGGTGAACCTGTTGCATTAAAAGAAGGAATGGTGAAAGACTTACTAAAAAGCTTAAGAAGTCTAAAGCTTTAGCTAAAGGTTAGCTTTATTTTTCACGTAATCCCAAAAAAAGTTATTAGTATAGTCTATAACCCGAGTACAACGAAGTACATCATAGAAATGTACCCTCTTTCATAGTAATACTAATAATTATCGATCTGATGCTCTCTTCCTCCAAAGAATCTAATCTCCGTTGATTCAATATCTGTGGCTCCATGGTAACGTGCTCAGCTAGATTGGAAGAGAAATCCTATTCAAATTTGAGACAGCATCCGCTGCGCTCACTGCTTTCAGAAACGAGGAGACTTTGATGCCGATTGCGACAATTGATATTTATGCTTATGTTAGGTACTTAACATCATACAATAAGTTTTTTATGTGTTAAGATTCACTGTACTCTTGAAATTTTTTGTTAACTTTATTTATTTATTATTATTAATTTTTTTTCATCTACACAGTTTTAACTGGTAGAGGGCTACATAGTCCTGGGATTGGACGTGAGGTGTGGCGTAAAGTAAAGGATCTCTGTTGGGAGTTTTCTGGGGTTTTTTCTATACAACGCTCTAATGTGAACCTTATGGGAGAATGTTTTGAGTGACGCCAGTCGATGGAGAGTATGTCGTATACATAAATGAAACACGAGGCCCACAGATGTTCAGTGAAAAAGAAACCCGTTGACCTTCCCTTTCTTCGTTCATCAAACCACAGGTTTCGGGTTCGAGTCCCGGTGGTGCCATGGATGTTTGTAGTGGTTCGGAATCCACTTTAAACTGTTGATCCCTATCTGATATGACTCACCACATCACTGTGCCTTGAACTGAGATAGCCCTTTACAGTTTGGGAAGGATGTGGGTGAGAAATCTGAAGGGACTCTACGGTCTGTTTAGCCTAAAGTGTGCATAAGATGACCGTAGAGCGACAAACCAAACTTCGTTCGTCGATGATGTGTGCAAACTAATATGCGATTTGTCTAATTCCCCATTGTTAGTGTGCTTTGCAATCATTGCTTTCAAATGAGGAGGATCGATGGTGAGTGTGGCAATTTTGGTGATTGCCTGAGTCTTACATCGATAACCGAACTGCCACGTGGCCCTTTCTGGATTTTCTTCCAAACTATATGCAATTGTGTAGTAGTTAATAACGAAAATTCTCTTGAAAAATAATTATTTCCCTCTTTACCTCCTCTTCATCATCATCATTGGTGCTTCAGCCCTTGCAATGTCCTGACCTCCTTTAAGACTTTTCGCCGTCTTTTTTACAACAGAAAAGCAAATTCTATGAAAATAAATAATAGGTAGTGGAAAAACGATATTAATACTGTAATAATTCAAGAATACCGTTTGATGCTCTAATTACCCATGCCATATCTGAATTTTTAAAGATATAACACTGAAAATAAGATAATTCCTGATATGTCTGGAATTTAATGTTGAATTGTGGAGTTAAAATGATCAGTTATTGCATTTTGGAGAAAGAACTATTACCCTCCTAGAAGACACTTATACCACTCTATACATCAGAAAACATTCGTGGTATATTCTATGGAAAAAGAAATAATTGATGTAAATATTTTTCAAAAAAAGTCTTTGATGCTACTTGATATGCACAATTATAATCAGTGATCAATTACAGAGAACTGTAGTGCGCATTAAATCTTCGCAGTAGTGTTCATGTGCATTCTCTACTTACTAGACGCTCTCTGACGATTTGTCAGAAATTTTGCAACAGCGTTTGGCAATACGCATATTTTTGAGTTTTGATTTTGGAAGGTATTCTGGTGGCGAGTCAAGTCGCGCTTGTATTATGCAGCTTTTATAAATAGTAATTAAATAATATTATTCTATTTCAATAGAATGATCTCTTACATTCGTTGTTGGTGATGTGTTTTAAGCTTCAAAACACCATAGAACTATAAATTATTTTAATAGGTTCATGAATGTTGAGAAAAAAATGTGTTGTGAATTTTAATTTCTCATAACATATTAATAAAAACTGTTTCTGCAGTTCATATTTAAGTCATTTACGTTAATTTAAACAAATATATTCTGTTCCATTACTAAAATAACGTCATCTAATTCAATGTGCTTCCATAATTATGAGATAAACTTGATAATATCTATGTTTGAGTTTAAAGTTTTTTTATGGTTCTAAAAAATGAACTAAATAACTTAAAATAAAAACCATTTTTTAACAATATTAGTTTATCAGAAAAAATACTTTCAAAAGTAATTGTAAATTTATATAAGTAACATGATTGGTGGCATTATATTAATAGTTAAAGAAATATTTGTGCTTCTAAATAAACTGGTTTATTTTAAGAGCTAAAAGAAACTCATCTCATCTAACTTTAGGCCAATAATTGAAATGCAAAATATTGTGCTCCATAATTATGAGTCGATTTAATAAACTTTCAACAATCTATGTTTGATTTTAAATAATTTTTATGGTTAAAAAAATGAACTAAAGTAACTAAAAATAAATACCATTTCTGAACAATATTAGTTTATCAGAAAAATATTTCCAAAAGTAATTGTAAATCTATATAAAATGATTGGTGATATTATAACAATAGTTAAAGACATTTTTACGTTTATAAATACATTGGTTTAATTTAAGAGTTAAAAAAACTATCCCATTTAACTTTAGACCAGAATGTAAGACCATTTTAATGTAAAATACTACGCTCCATAATTAGGAGTCGATTTAATAAACTTGAAACTACCTATGTTTGATTTTAAAGATTTTTATGGTTCAAAAAAAGGAACTAAAGTAAATAAAAATAAATACCGTAATAATACATATTAGTACATCAGAAAAATATTTTCAAAAGTAATTGTAAATCTCGTTGGACGTAGGGCTGAAAAACCTACCCAGTAAAATGAGAAACATCTCATGTTTCGGATTCTGCCAGTAGGCAGACGAAGTCGGCCCAACCTAGGGCTTTTATGCCATTGAAGAAGAAGAATTGTAAATCTATATAACATGATTGGTGACATTATAATAATAGTTAAAGCCTTATTTACGTTTATAAATAAATTGATTTAACTTAAGAGCTAAAAGGGACTATCCCATTTAACTTTAGACCATAATTGAAACGTAAAATACATATTTCATAATGGTGAAATTCATAGTCATTAAAAGCAATCTAGAATATTCTAACTTCAAAATATTTGAAAATATTTTCTTATTCATTTGTTTTCAACTATCTAATTCATTTGTAATTCATTTCATTTATAATCCATTTGTGATTCATTTGTTTTCTTATTCATTTATTTTCAACTAAAAAAAAAAATTTCTTTTGGAAAAGAAAGAGAAAATTCCTGAGTAGATATAAATTGTTTTACAGAATTCAAAAATAAAAACAATAAATAAATAAATAAAGGGGCGGTGAAAAGCTTACCCCCATACGCTGAATCATTACAGTCTTTGCCATTATTTTATCATTTATCAAACTCAAATTGTTTGTGCACTCAGACATCTTAATAGACCTCTTTCGAAGGAGACGAATGCTGGGTATATGAAACTAGAAAATATCGATTTTTAAAAAATTACTTTTAGGAATTTGCATATTTTTGGCCCTTATCTTGACGCTTATAATTAATGGTAGTATAAACGGTTATAACTTTTCTTTCAAATTTTTGTTTATTAATAAAAAAAAAATTGCCCGTTGTTCATCAAATATTTTTAAACTAGAGGGCGCTAATAAATATTATACAATGGTTAAATCTTCAATTTTTTTTTTATATATGTATTAATTTTCACCTTAAAAAATTATTCCTAACTTTTCTTATCTAGAAAAATTCTTAGCATGTTTAAATATTTTTCATTTTTCAATTATATATTTAACTAGCAGAACTCGTCATATGCTGTCCTGCCAAAAAAAAATATATATATATACATTCTAGAAAATTGCATATATTCTCCATGTTCCAATATATGTGCATACTAATTTTCATGGATATCGTTTGAACGGTCTATAGGATGAAATGCTGCAGCACCATCTGGTGACAAGTAACAATAAAGTGGATAGCGCGAACATATTTTCTATACTCAAATACATATTATTACCAATTTTCATAGCGATTGGATGGAAAATATAGAAGTTGATATACCGCATCACTATCTGGTGGCGACTTACAACAAAAGGGATAGAGTAAAAACAATCTAAATGTTTTGTCAAAAACACACAAAAAAATTCATCAAAATCGGTCAAACCGTTTAGGAGGAGTTCAGTGACAAACACATGTACAGAAGAACTCGATTTCAGCGCCACCTACCGGGTCTAATTATGAATCTAAACCATCCAGAGACCCACTCAAACAACACAAACAATTTCATCAAAATCGGTCAAGCCGTTTAGGAGGAGTTCAGTGACAAACACATGTACAGAAGAATTATATACATATATATATATATATAAATATATCGATTGAAGCGCCCCTACCAGGTCCAATTGTGAATTAAACCATCCAGAGACCCACTCAAACACACACAAACAATTTCATCAAAATCGGTCAAGCCGTTTAGGAGGAGTTCAGTGACAAACACATATACAGAAGAATTATATACATTATTATAATATATATATATATATATATATATATATAATAAAGATATATCGATTGAAGCGCCCCCTACCAGGTCCAATTGTGAATTAAACCATCCAAAGACCCACTCAAACACACACAAAAAATTTCATCAAAATCAGTCAAGCCGTTTAGGACAAACAGTGACAAACGCATGTTCAACGATACGTAAACGTTCAGTGACAAACACATGTACAAAAATTATCTATATAAATATGAATAAAATAAAGTCTTGCTTTAATTTTTTTCATTTTGGCTAATTTCATATAAGAGTTTTATTAGTAAAGTAAAAAAAAATACTTAATACTTCTTCAACAAAAAAAATTTATTTTTCCAAAAATTTTCTTTTACCAATGTCCTCAGTTTTTAAAGAACTGTCTTCCTATAAGAAAATTAACTTAGCTTGTACGTTGAGCACATTTGAAAATGAACTGTGTCCGTAACTGATAGATTTTCATGCATTTGGTAAATATTTTTTCCCCGTTTATTGTTTATTATTCATAAGTTATTCAACAGTTGAACCACGCAGTGTGTCTTGAGTCACATGGGTGCATTGAATGCAAAGAGGAAAAAAGTAGAGAAAGGCAGAAAACATTTTCTCCTCAAGGTCATCTATTTTTATGTAAGAAATACTTCACACGGTGTCATATATAAATCTGATGTTTTTGCTGTTTTGTCGGGATAAACCTGTATTGCAAAGTGTAGCTTTTGATGTGAATGTGTTTCAGTTATTTATTGAAGAAGTTGTTTATTAAGAATCAATTGTAAATAAACTACTAACCATATGTTTGTGACCTGTATCTATCAATAAATATTACTGAATTATTCAATATTATTTAGCTGTCTAATAAAAAATGTTACTTACGAGTCCAAAGATAAGAGTAGTGTTGTAAAAAGCTCACACTAATTCATATCAAGTTTGTATTAAATGAGAATATGTTTTATGTCCAATTTCTCAACCCGAAATTTTCTTTGTGAATAATTACAAAATATTTGTTAAGGCAAAATGAATATTTTTCTGCTGCTAATGTAATAGAAAAAAGTGATTTTTTTTGGAATTAAA
Organism: Caerostris darwini; assembly: GCA_021605075.1. Taxonomy (NCBI): domain Eukaryota; kingdom Metazoa; phylum Arthropoda; class Arachnida; order Araneae; family Araneidae; genus Caerostris; species Caerostris darwini. Next base: position 195,772 of record BPLQ01007422.1, read on the forward strand.
ACAATATTATTTTTAATGAAAATGTTTTATTAAGAATTAGAGCTATATATACTACTAACCATACGTTTTCGGATCTGTATCAATCAATAAATATTACTCAATTATTCAACAGAATAATATTATTTAGCTGTCTAATAAAAAAATGTTACTTACGAGCGCAGTGCTAGTAGGGTTGTAAAAAGATTACAATAATTCATATCAAGTGTATATGAAATAAAAATGAAAAATTAAGAATATGTTTTAAATACAATTTCTCAACACAAAATCTTCTCTATTAAATTAAGAAGATGGCATTACGTTTTAGTATTTGCTTTTATGATATTTTGTGAATAATTGCAAAATATTTGTTAAGGCAAAATGAATATTTTTCTGCTGCTAATGTGATAGAAAGAAATGAATTTTTTTGGAATTAAAACAATATTATTTTTAATGAAAGTGTTTTATAAAGAATCACTGATATATATACTACTAATCATACGTTTTCTTGATCTGTATCTAGCAATAAATATTACTGAATTACTCCACAGAATAATATTATTTAGCTGTCTAATAAAAAATGTTACTTATGAGCACAGAGCTAAGAGTAGTGTTAAAAAGATTACATTAATTCTACGTATCAAATGTGTATGAAATAAGAATGAAAAATTAAGAATATGTTTTACGTCCAATTTTCAACACGAAATTTTCTCTATTAAAAAAGGAAGATGACATTACATTTCAGTACTTGCTTTTTATGATATTTTGTGAATAATTACAAAATATTTATTAAAGCGAAAAAAAATTTCTGCAGCTAGCATAATAGGAAGAAATTAATTCATTTGGAATTAAAACAATCTTATTATTTTTAATTAAAGTGTTTTATTTATGGCTATACATCAAATTACCAAACAAACTTGTGTATGCTATGGGAGAAAACCGGAAAATTCCCAACAAGCAGTCTGAATATCGATGCGAGGCACTTTATACATGGATATTCAGACTGCAGCATGCTAGTTTCTAGCATCAGTGATTTAAACGGGCGCCACCAGCGGTTTCCAGCCTGAAGTTTTCTACACGCTATCTGCAAGCATTACCGTTATGACATGTACTATGCTTATATTAACGTTAAGTCAAGAAATTATTTTTTTAATACGTTTGAGACTTAATAGAGAAATTGTTTTAATCATATACTAAGAAACAATATATTTTTACTATGGGTGCTTAACAATGATTCATAGGGGTTTTATTATGTTTTTTAATACTGACTATTTTGAGTGAAAATGGAGTCCTCAAAAGTACTAGTTGCTTTTTCAATGAGTGATTTTCGATTTAACAATGAAAAAAAGAAGATCGAAGAGAAATCATTTCGTTTCATTTTGACTCATCTGTAAAAACTTTAAAAAAATATATGCTCGCAAAATCTTTGCAAAATTTCGAAATTGAGCAATTGAAGCCGCGCGACGAATACTTGCAAAATTTGGTACTTCAGTCAAAGATAGCAAAATAGTGTGACTAATAATAATACCATGAAATTAATTAAATGCGCATATTACTGAATATTAGTCGATCCTCGTATAAGCCGAAAGTGCTATTTTCTTCAAAAAGTTCAAAATCCATATAGAAGCAGAAATGGAAAAAACAATTCTTGTAATGCTCAGACATATCGTCATGAGGGTGAAAATAATACCAAGCAGGTAAAACAATGGAATAATTTTCAATTATTATACGTTTAATATTTTTTTTTCACAGTCTGTACTTGAATTCATTTATTATGACAGCTTAAAAACTGTTTAAAATTACCTTCAAATGAAATATTTTCGTGGATTTGATTTTCCAGTTTACTTTCGAGGTATTACTATGTATTTCTGATTAATAACATCTTATTTTATTTAACAATCTTAGTCTTATTTTTGATCGTTTTACAAAATATAACTAAAAAAAAAAAAAAAAAAAATGCAAGGTAATTTTTTTTCGGGTATTTTGGAATGAATATATTGTTAATTGGCAATATAATGAGATTGGGAAATCAAGGAAATTTATTTATTTCCTTCTTTTTTTAATATTTAATTCCATAAGAATACTTAATTTTAAATTGACAAATGTTTTGTAAATAGAAAATATTTAATAATTAGTTCTTAAAATCTTTTGAAAATTTACTTCAAAATTAATACTAATAAATTCATATAATTTGTTGTATTAATTATCAAATAAATACCAAATAAATTTTCAAGTGAACTTTCAAATAAATTTTAAAATATCAAATAAATTTTATTTACTGCATTACTTATCGAATATTTTTTCATATTAGTATAAAATAAGTTTTCGATGGGATTCGCAAATAACGACGAAATTTGATACTTAATTGTTTTTACAATCATTAAAGGAACAAGAATTTGTTTTTATCTATCTCAAATATCTAACAACGAAATATCAAGTTGCGAAATTCTTTCATCTTCATTCTTGTCTAACATTGATGGCGAAAGAAAATTACAGAAAATCGACTTCAATTTCCGAAAGAAAAGTAAACACTTTGCTGCAAAACATGATTGTCTCTTGGCCAACTGTAGATAAAGCAAACGTTGCTTTAAAGTTCATCGTTAGAAAAGGAATGTGGATTTGAACGAAAAATACTCGGATTACAACTGTTTCATTTCATTGCTTTAATATAATGCTTCTCCAACTTGGATCATTAAATTAATTTTATTATTTAAAAGATAGCAAATCATAAAAATTACGCTTTTTGAACATAAGACATATGTTTTATAGCAAATTTGTAATTAAAAAGCGTTCAGAAGAAATCTTTGGTTAATAAGAAGTAGTTTTGGAAAATTAAGTGCATTAGGATTTGACTTCGTAATTTTATTTTATTAATTGATTCTAAAATCTCAGTCATTATATCGGTTGATTCTAATATCGCATTCTCGTTCTACCACTTGATTCTAATATCGCATTCTCGTTCTACCACTTGATTCTAACATCGCAATCTCATTATACCACTTGATTCTAATAACGCACTCTCATGGTGCCGTGGTATTTAAAAATTATCGAAACTTGAAGATTTAATAGGTGCATATTTTCAAAATCGGACTCAAAAGTAAGGATTGATTCAAATTTGCACTCGTAATTATACCGTGTTGATTCAAATATCGCAATCTCATTATATCGTGTTGATTCAAATATCGCACTCTCATTATATCGTGTTGATTCAAATATCGCAATCTCATTATACCGTGTTGATTCAAATATCGCGATCTCATTATCGTGTTGATTCAAATATCGCAATCTCATTACCGTGTTGATTCAAATATCGCAATCTCATTATACCGTGTTGATTCAAATATCGCAATCTCATTATACCGTGTTGATTCAAATATCGCAATCTCATTATACCGTGTTGATTCAAATATCGCAATCTCATTATACCGTGTTGATTCAAATATCGCAATCTCATTATACCGTGTTGATTCAAATATCGCAATCTCATTATACCGTGTTGATTCAAATATCGCAATCTCATTATACCGTGTTGATTCAAATATCGCAATCTCATTGTACCGGTTGATTCTAATATCGCAATCTCATTGTACCGGTTGATTCTAATATCGCAATCTCATGGTGCCGTGGTATTTAAAAATTAGTGAAACTTGAAGATTTAATAGTTGCATATTTTTAAAAAAAAGGACTAAAAGTAAGGATTAGGATTAGGATTTGACTTCGTAATTTTGTTTTATTGATTCTAATATCGCAAACTCGTTGTACCGTGTTGATTCTAATATCGCAATCTCGTTGTACCGTGTTGATTCTAATATCGCAATCTCATGCCGGTTGATTCTAATATCGTAATCTCATTATACAGGTTAATTCTAATATCGCAATCTCATTATACAGGTTGATTTAACTATCGCGATCTCATTATGTAGGGCAATTCAAATATCGCAATCTCATTGTGTAGGTTGATTCTAATATCGAAATCACATTTATCAGTTAACTATATATTGCAATAGCATTTATCAATGGATTGTATTAAAATATTTGATTTAAGAATGCAGTTTAAAATGGTATTTAAAAATTAGTGAAACTTGAAGATTTAATAGTTGCATATTTTGAAAAAAAAAAAGGACTAAAAGTAAATAATAACAATATTTTTACATACACGTTGCTCCGACGGGATGATTAAAGTAGTAGTTAAACTTTTCTTGATCACGAATCTGTTTTACCAGTAAGTTGAAGATTACGATTAATTCAGTTTTAAAACAATTAAAAACAGTAGTAATTATGCATATAATTTTCTAGGAAGATTAAATTATAATAAAATATATTTAAAAATAACAGATATTTTAAATTTTACTAATAAAATTTTTCTAAGGCGAATACTGATGTTGTTTATTTTGCAAAAAATCGTTGTGTGGTAAAACAGAATCTGATTTTTATATTAGCAATCACAAATATAACAGATAGTATTATAATTGATTACATACTTTCAACAAGAAATGTTACATTTAATTAAAAACCCGTAAAAACAATTGTGATTTTTATTTCTCCTCCAACCTTCTCACATATATTTTTACTATAATTTTAATACTTGCTTTTAACTTAATATACACTGAAGTGACAAAAGTCATGGGATAGCAATATGTAAATTTTCAGATGGCAGTAGCATCGCGTAGAACAGGTATAAATGCGCAGTGCTTTTCGCAGCTTTCATTTCTGTTCAAGTTATTCATGTGAAGAGGTTTTGACGTTTTACCGCACGACAGGAATTAAAGACTTTGAACGCGGAATGTTAGTTGGAGCTAGACGCATGGCTCATGCCATTTTGGAAATCGTTAGGGAATTCAACATTCCCAGATCCTGGGGTGCAGAGAGTATGAAATTTCAGGCATAACATCCTACCATTATTCGACCGCCTGCATAACGACCGAGACCGGCGACGTCTGCAAAAAGTCGTAAATTCTAACAGACAAGCAACACTGCGTCAAATAACCGCAAAAATCAATGTGGGACGTACAAAGGGACTTGTCTGTTAGAACTGGAAATTTGGCTTTCTTGGGCTATTCAGCAGAAGACCGACTCGAGTTCCTTTACTGACAGAACGACATCGCTTGCAGCGACTCTCGTGGGCACGTGAGCATATCGGTTGGTCCCTAGATGAATGGAAAACGTGGCCTGGTCCGATGAGTCACGATTTCAGTTGGTAGAGCTGATGGTAGGGTTCGAGTGTGGCGCAGACCCCACGAAGCCATGGACCCAAACTGTCAGCAAGGCACTGTTCAAGCTGGTGGTGGCTCCGTAATGGTGTGGGCTGTTTTTTCATGGCATGGACTTGGTCCGACTTGAACATTGCGACTGGACAGAACATTGACTGGAAATGCTTATGTTGATCTACTTGGAGATCACTTGCAGCCATTGATGGACTTCATGTACCCAAACAATGATGGGATTTTTATGGATGACAATGCGCCATGTCACCGGGCCACAACTGTTCGCGATTGGTTTGAAGAACATTCTGGACAATTCCAACGAATGATCTGGCCACCTAGATCGCCCGACATGAATCCCATCGCGCATTTATGGGACATCATCGAGAGGTCTGTTCGTGCCCAAAATCCTGCACCATCAACGCTTTCACAATTATGGACGTCTATCGAGACAGCATGGCTCAATATTCCTGCGGAAGACTTCCAACGACTTGTTGAGTCCATGCCACGTCGAGTTGCTGCACTTCGCCGGGCGAAAGGATGGCCGACACGATATTAAGAGGTATCCCATGACTTTTGTCACTTCAATGTAAGTTAATTAATTAATTAATACTAATAATTAATTAATTGATACTAATAATTAATTATTAATTAAGTGAAATTAATTAATTTAATAATTACTTTGATTTCATTTTATGCATTTAAAAATATTATTTTAAAAGGGATCCGTAGCCTTCATCTTATTGACAAAAAGGGTCCGGAGATAAGATAAGGTTAAAATGAGATGAGAAAAATAATAGATCCCTTGAACCAAACCCCACGGGTACCTGGTTAAGAAACTATGGTTCAAAGTTATTAACGGCAGGAGTGCTCAAGTTTGAATCCACTGGTGGCGCTCATTGCAGTCACTGCTGTTAGAAATGAGGAGACTCGGCACTGATAGTGTCAACGAATGTAAAACGTCTTGCATCGAAGCGTTAAAAAAGAGTGACTTCATATGGTGATTAAATGTGTAATTACTGATTTACTTTCTAATACAGCTGGCACTTAGACAGCTTGGTCTTGAATGCCTTAAGGCAAGCGCTGCACAGCCATTTCTCACTTTGCATTACCCAGGGGGCGCGTGTCACTTGAAGATAAGCCACGGACGCGGAGTAATAATGCCCCCGCAACACTCTACGATCCTATTAGGACCGGGACCTATGATTTAAAGTGGATTCCGAACCACTACAAACATCCATGGCGCCGCCGGGACTCGCACCCGAAACCTGTGGTACCGAGCTCCAGAGCGCTAGCCACTCGGCCATTCAGGCCCCGTAATTACTGATTTCAAATGAGGATTTTCTGTTGAACCTCTTTCGGGCTAAATTATTTTTTAATAAAAAAAAATGTTTTGTTTAATTGAAAACGTTTTATATCTTTCAGATCTTCAGCAATGGCCTAGCAGATAACATGCTGGGTTCGTGAATGAAAGGGGCTCGGTTCGAAAAGCGAAGACTGGTAAAAAAAATTCAATAAATTCAATGTCTATACCGGGGATGGGCACGATAAATTTGTAATAGAAAGCGCTTCCATAAGACTAGAAGTGGAAAAGATGAGAATTTTCCTCTCCCCCTCCCACCGGAATGACACCGTTTCTGGTGTTGTTATAAATTGTGATGGTTCAATGTAGGAGTAGTGTAAAAAATTATGATGCATACTGGGTAATGATGAATCTACTAAATCGCAGTCGTTGCATTCGTGTACAACCTCAGGTCAAAATACACAAAAACTGCGAACATTTTACTACCAAAGTTCAAAACCAGTATATAAGTCGAAATGAAAACAAAATAATGCAACGTTTCATTATTTACAGTAAACTATTATTATTTCTGGTGTATGTTTTAATACTTTTCTGTCAGCTGGACGCAACTTTCGCCAACATCAGAATTTTGGTTTGGCGACAACGCAGCAAACCAACAATATAAAAAATTCGAAAATAAAAAACTCATTTTCATGAAAGGAATAACTAATTTCATTTAAAATTAGATTCTTTCATAAACTTGTGTAAACGTGAAATAAAAACACGTTTTATTTAGTGATATTTGGTGATTTATGATTTGCGTCCAGCTAACGGAAAAGGACCTACATTTTCTTGAGGGATGATCGGATCCATATACGGATCCCTCCCCTCATAATTTAGCTTTAAAAAAGTTTAAAAAAATTATCGATTTACGCACGGAAATATGCGATATATGTCCATCAGTTAATTGTTAATGGAAAATGATGTATTATTTGAATTTGAATTTTAACAAATGAAATGAGTTCGTTTTTATAAAAAAATAATTGTCAAGATATATCAAAATATTTTTCCGAGTTCATTTTTTATTTTTTAAGGTATCTTATACAGCTTAAGGTTGCAATATTTAAAATGTAATGTTACGACGAAAATAGTACCAGTTCTGATATTTAATAATATTAAATAATTAATAAATATAATAAATATTAATATATATATTATTAATAATAATGTGATTGATAATATAACATTAATAAATATTATTAATAATAATTCCCGATAATAAATATTATCCGGAAAAAATTTCTATTTTTTTTTTCTCTCTAAATTTTAGTTGTAGAAATAAAATACTTTTGATAATTATAGTACAATGTCTTATTATTGACGTTTCGAGGCCATCAAATAAACCTGTTTTTAGGTTTAATTAATTAAAGATTAAATTGAGCGGAACAGCTTGTAGTATTAGAATGTGAGAGGCACTTCTACACGTGTGAAGAACAACTCTTTTTCCTCCGTATTGATTAAAGGTGATAGAAAGGTGAAAAATGCTCATCTCAGCCGAAGACTAAGTAGGTGCCTTAATCACGTCTTGCGACACCTCAAAGTCTCTATTATTATCTTAGTCATCGATCTTCAAGCGATAGATTAATTCAGTGCACTGATTGGATTTATCTGCTGAACAGGATATACTGTATTATATCACAAATTTTTAAATTCTTAGCATAATTAAACCTCGGTGAACCTCGTATTCCACAAAGAGCTCACCGACGGGAGGGCATTGCTTTTGGGTAGGACTTTTTGGGTTAAATGTCCCTCATTTGCGTGACGTAGAGAAGCGAACTCGGAAAAACTCCAATTAGTATACCCGATTATCTAGGCAAGACGATTTACACACATTTTCACAATCAGCATCGAATCCCTTCGCTTCGAAGACATTGACTATGTGTATATTTATATATATGGGGTGCTCGTGCCACCGGCTTCGGATTCGAGTTCCGCCGGTGCCATGGATGTGTAATGGTTCGGAATCCCCGTCAAACCATAGTTCCCGTCTGATATGACTATGCAACGTTGGGCGTAGGCCTGACAACCCTACCCTGAAAAAAGAAACCATCTGTTTCGAAATCTGCCAGCAGGCAGGCGGCCTTTGCTTACCATGGGGCTATTGCGCCATTAATGGTGATATATGCGCTATATATTATATATATATATATATATATATATATCTGTGTGTGTGTGTGTGTGTGTGTGTATGGGTGGGTGTGCAACATTGGGATCTCGTTAATCACTAATACGCATCACGAACTGTCTACCGATAAGTACGGTGAATAATGTCGTCTGGGAGCCTTCTAACCATTATCCTGTTTTTAACCACTGAAATGTAAAAAGAGAATACTGACAATCGCTTATCATTTTATTTTCGAACCGTGTTTCTTTTAATTTTTAATAATAACTCCCTTATGCTTTCTGTATTCCAGAACTCTTTCCCATTTTCATGATTTTTTTAAACTTACTATAAATTTCAGTCACTATTACTGCGCGAAATCACATCTCTACCCACTTGAATCCTCAATGACGAAAGGACATCTCGCTCGAAGTAAAGCAATGTGATGTTATAATGATGAACGGCATATGACAATTCTAATGGCGTAAAATAACTCCATTCTGCATACAGTTCAAGGCTCGGAAATGATTGGTAACTCAAACCTGTAATTTAATTCTGAGTTTATTCCCAATTTCAACCTCGAAATAGTCGGTTTTGCTGGGAGTTTATGATAATGATTATTCAGAGGGTGTATGGTGCCAAATAAATGAGGCTTATGACATGAATTTTAGATTTGATCTGAGCTACAATAGGATTTCTAATGCAAGGAATTTGATTTAAAGCTTTTTAACAATGCTTTATCATGTTGACATCAACTTAAAGAATTTTAAATCATTAAAATAAATCCAATTTCAAAAATGAAAAAAAAAAAAAAAAAAAAATGGTAATTGGTAACCAACGTAATTACCTAGGTAATTGATCCATATCTTTTTATTGACATTAGATGTTAATTCTTGAAATATAGTCATTACACTGGAAATATTCTGTACATGAATATGCTGTACTGTAATATACTTTGAAAACTGGTGATGTGACTCAATGGTGATTGTGATTCGGATTGCTTGGTAAGGGTTTTCAGGGTTTTTTCCAATATGATACCGTTTTTTCCAATACGATACGAGGGGCAGTTATCCCTGAAAGTCTTTTCGGATGCATTACCCTTCCATTCATACTTGAAATATAATTGCTCAACTGGAATGCGCTGTATAGGGATATGCTCGACTGGAATATACTTTGAAAAACGAGCAGTCTAAATGGTGATTGTGTGGGGTTTCATATTTTTTTGAAATATGATACACTTTTTTTCCAATACGATACAGGGACAGTTATCAATGAAAGTTTTTCTGGGTGTATTTATCTTTCATTCATTACTAACATCAGGATGGACTTAATAGAACGTAAGAACATTTTGAGTATTTGATCGCTGGACATTTCCTATAAGACTAAATATAAAGTTCTTTTTTTTTAATGTGTTTCTAGAATTGCCTTCTACAATCAGAAATTTAAGTAAGAAAGTAAAATTGCTTTCATTTGGATATTTTGAAGAGAAGGTGACCACATTTGCCTCACAAAGAGATACTAGAAATACTAATAACACCATTCAAGCAATCAGCAAAATAGTTATTAAAGATCTTGATGCATGTGATTTGTTTATAAACTCATCTCATATACTAATAAAAGCCTTTTTCAATTGCTTTATAGAACCAACAAAAACAAAAATTTTAAAACGATCAAACTGAAAGGGCAGGTACTATGCAATTACGATTCAAACGAAAAGATTTTAGCGTGTCCTGTCTTTTATGTGACTTTATATACAAGAAAAATATTGGTTATCATAAAAGATACAGCATTAAATCCGACTATTTGAGTGAACAACTTGGTTCCATTTATTCGTTTATTTGAATAATAATTTTTGCATTTATAGTAATTTTTTACTTTGAGGTGGAATTGAATTTTATTTTAAGTTCTCTTCAATTTTCCAAATAATATTTCTAATAAAATATATATAATGAGGTATATTTATTTAAAATACACAAACATACTGCAATTCTCAAACTATGGATGCCAGTTTGTGGTTCTTTTTTTCAGATAAAAATTAAAGTTATCTAAATCAGTTTAAAAATTAGTAAAAGAATTTAAAGTATAGGAAAATATTTGAAATTTCAAACTTTTATTATTCATGAATTCAAATTATTTATAATTACTCTGTTTGTGATTAAAAATGTGTAAGAAAGAAACATTAGTGATTTATTTTAATTAAATCACTAATGTTAAATAGTAGTTTATCGAAATAATCTAAGTAGATAATCTGCCTCTTTCACTACTTGGCCTATGAACTAGTTAAATCGTTGATAGTTATATGAAGGAAGACACTACATTATCAGCAAACGTCGTCCCCTAGAATATTTATAAGAGAAAATTAACGCCTTATAGGAATATTATCAGAGGTACTGTGTTGCATTTGTGTGCCATTCAGGAAAAAATACGAAAATTTGCAACCTTACAATCACTACCGGATCTGCTCATTTTGCAAAGCAGTGATTGTAACGCACACCGCCAGCGGCATCTACTTCACGTCCTTTCCCATGCTAACAGAAGCAGATAACCGTCAGACTGAAGACTAATTTTAATATTTATATGTATATTATTATTATTATTATTCAATGGCGCAACAGCTCCATGGTGGGCCAAGGCTGTCTGCCTAGTAGCAGATTCCGACACATGAGATGTTTTCTTTTTACGGGATAGTGTTGTCAGCCCTACGCCCAACGATCTACAGTCATATTAAACCGGACCTACTGTTTACAGTGGAATCCGAACCACTACAAGCATCCATGATACCCCGGGACTCAAACCCGAAACCCGTGTCACTGGGCGCCAGAGCGCTAGTCACTTAGTCATCATCTCCATACTATATACATTATATATATATATATATTTTAACATCGTTGTCTCGTGTTCCACTAATGTACGCCACAAAACTGTAGCCGGCGAGAACGTCGCCTTCTGCGAGGACTTTTTAAGGATAACTGTGCCAGATTTGCGTACCGTATGGAGAAACCCCTAAACAGCTTCCACCAGGTAGCCTGCGTATAAATGCAAGACTCTTTGCATAGATTTTCACAATCACTATCGTGTGTCCTCGTTTCTGAAAGCAGTAACTGCAACGAACGCTGCCAGTGGATTCGAACTCGAACTCTCTTGCTGTCTAGCCGCACACATTAAAACTGATCCCAAGTTGGGCATTTATAACATTGGGGGCCCCATTTATAACATTTCAAAACATTCTAACTCGCGTTTTCTTACAAGCTACAAGTGTTAATTATTTATATATATAATATGCAATATATATACATTTTTAAACATTGTTAGGTCTCGCGTTCCACTAATGCATGTCCCGAAAATCCCAAATCTTTTAAGGTTAACTATGCCGCATTTACGTATCATATGAAGAAAACCATAAAAACTTCCACCAGGTAGCCTTTAAAGCAATAACTGCAACGAAAGGCTCCAGTGAATTAGAACCTGAACTTCCTGTGCACTAGCTGCACACATTAAAACTGAGAATCGAGCGTTTATAACACTGGAGACCCCATTTATAACATAACAAAACATTCAAACTCGCGTTCTCTTGCACTTTAGATGTTGAATTTACCAAACCGTTAAATCAGGCATTTTTTTTTTAAATAGAAATTAAATTATTGCTCGCTAAATATCATATCAGTATACATAATGTTTAATAGCAAGTCAAAGTATTTTTTTTAGAAATTGATAGACAATCAATTTCTAAAGAAAATACTTTGACTAAAAGTGCTACCTTTTTAGTAATATGTGCAGCTTAGAAATTCTTATTAGAAAACATAATAACATGTCAAAACCTCTATAACAATGTAGTGCTTTAATATAAATGTTAAAAAGCAGTCGTGAAATTTTCTCTTTTTTAAAAAAAAAAACCAGTTCTCTAATGCAAATATGAAACGTAAATATAATTTTAAACGTTAATAAATATACTAACTAAATTCATTAAATCGAAAACATTTTTATTATTGCATTTAAATTACCTCTATAAGAAAAAATATAAAATTAGAAGAATATTTTTAACTTTAGCAATGATTTTTATTAAAGGATACTTTTTAAAATAATAAATACTGTTCAAATTAAAAAAAAAATAAAAATAAGACCTTCTTTAAAATAAATATTTTAAAATATTTATTAAGCTAATATAAAAATTGCCAGAAACAATTGTAACGCAATATTGAAAACTACAATACTTTATACGAAAACTATAAAAGCAAATAAATATCGAAAGGAATTAAAAAACATACTATAATCAATAAAAAATATTATTATAATACCAATTCAATTATCAATCAATTAAATTATTATTAAATATCAATTAAATTATCAAGAAACTAAATTATTATTATATATCAATTAAATTAGCAATCAATTAAATTATTATTAAATATCAATTAAATTATCAAGAAACTAAATTATTATTATATATCACTTAAATTATCAAGAAACTAAATTATTATTATATATCACTTAAATTATCAAGAAACTAAATTATTATTATATATCACTTAAATTATCAAGAAACTAAATTATTATTATATATCAATTAAATTATCAAGAAACTAAATTATTATTATATATCAATTAAATTATCAAGAAACTAAATTATTATTATATATCGCTTAAATTATCAAGAAACTAAATTATTATTATATATCAATTAAATTATCAAGAAACTAAATTATTATTATATATCACTTAAATTATCAAGAAACTAAATTATTATTATATATCACTTAAATTATCAAGAAACTAAATTATTATTATATATCAATTAAATTATCAAGAAACTAAATTATTATTATATATCAATTAAATTATCAAGAAACTAAATTATTATTATATATCACTTAAATTATCAAGAAACTAAATTATTATTATATATCACTTAAATTATCAAGAATCTAAATTATTATTATATATCAATTAAATTATCAAGAAACTAAATTATTATTATATATCACTTAAATTATCAAGACACTAAATTATTATTATATATCAATTAAGTTAGCAATCAATTAAATTATTATTATATATCGGTTAAATTAATATCAATTAATTATCGAATATCAATTAACTATTATTATAGCATAGTTTTATTATTCCTTAAAAATATAATTTTCTGCATATATAGTTTTCGTATAATATAATTAGTACAGTTTCATAGCTTAATATGCAGTACAGTATAAGTTTTGAAAAAAAGAAGTATATTTGAAAAAAAAAAAAAAAACCTATAAAAAATTAATGAAAGGAATGCTATAAATAATTTTAAAAAATCAGAGGTACTCACGCTGAAATGCCTTTATCAGTCAAAAGGAACTTTCTCTTTCATGTAGACTTCTTGAGGAGGAGACGTACGAAGTTGCCACATGAAAACTCAGGATGCAAGTGAGCTCCTGCCGATCTTTGTTTACCTTTTCATAAGGATGTTGAGAAGCAAAGCGCATGCGTCAGATCCTCCCCTGTGACGTCAAACTCTCTCCATTGGCGAATCACGGCTCTCCTCCACTAATATGCTTAGACAATTTGTTTTTCTTATTTTTCTTGACTGAAATAGGAGATTTTATTGCAAAATCAAATTGAAGACGGTTGGAATAAGAGGTTTAAGTAAACCATTTTTCGTAGAAATCCATTAGTTCATTTTTCAGTAATGTTAGATCCATTATTATTTTAAGGTTAAAAAAACATTATTATTTGTCTTAATTTCGTAATTTTTGTCCTTAATATCTTAAATCCCTTATTAATTTATGTTAAATCTATTATTATCGTCTTCTGTAAGTCCATTACTTCATTATTGAATTTTTCTCGTAGAAATCCAATATTTTCATTTATTTCATTTTTAAATCCATTAATTATTCCATTATTATTTTATTTTTTATAAAATTGTAAACACTATTCAGATGAGTTTAAGAAGGTTTTAAAAGAACGTGCATATCAAGTTTTATTTATTTTTTTTTTAAATATAAGCAACAGAATCATACTACGTCTATTAATATTTTGTGGAGGTTCAGAATTTATTTGTAATTTTTTTCCTAAATGTTTTTTTATAAAACCTTAATAAGTAAATAATTTTATATCTGATGTGATATCTGTTAATGTTGTGCTTTGCAATCATTGTGCCAAAAACAAGTAGACTCGATTGCAATGCTTAATACATCGTATTATTTATTTAGATAAACAACCTAATTCACATACAATGTTTTTCTTTCTTTTCATTTAATTTCGAACTACAAACAAAATCGAAAGTATAAAAAAGTATAAAAGAACGAGAAATTTTCCTTGTTTTAATTTATAAAACAAAATACTTTTTTTCTGACCAACTCCTGGTTCAGTGGCAACGTGTGCCGCTAGAGAGCATTAGAGCTGAGGTGCAATCCGTTTCAGCCTTTCTTGTAGACACTGTTTCAAAAACGAGGAGACTCGATGGCGTTTGTGATGTTCAGCTTCTTGCCAGTGAATTAGACTGCCTGGTGGGAGTTTCCGGGTTTTCTTCCAAAAGATAGCGGCCTGATCACCAATTGCCTAGTGCTCTGGCCTTTGGTACCACAGCCTTCAGGTTGGAATCCTGGAGGCGGCATGTATGTTTGTTAGTGGTTGTATGTTTGTTCGGAATCCACATTAAACAGTAAGTCCCAGTCTAATTACCTAAAGTGGGCAAAACAGGACCATAGAGTGAAAACCAACCCGTACGTTACTCAAATGCAGGGTAGTTCCCTTTTAAAGTCCTCTCGGAAGGCACTGACCTCCTTCTTCAGCTACCGGAGCCAAGTCAGACATCTGTCTACGGCGTCCCATTTCCCTTCATCCATGAGTAGACTACTCATGGGATGTCCGTCCTGCACTTCAAGACACTGAGGATTAGACACAGACACTTTTATTTTTTATTTTGGAAAATTAATTGACTTACCTTTTTCGTTTTACTTGCCAAATTCAGTACATTCATTTAATCAAATGCTTCAGTGAATGATGCAGATGTTGATAAATGATGATGAAAAAGAGATCGTTATTCTAAAAGTTGTTTACACTGACGTACAACCTTAGAGCGATTATATAAAAAAACTTTTTATCGTCTATAACTGAATGAATGTCCAATTTGAAACAGTAAATTAAGTAGAAACTTTATGCCCCCGCGAATTTCCTATTAATGTAAATTTTTGAAAAAGTGGTTACCATTGATACGGAGTTTTAATCCTTGGTAATATGAAAAGAGATTATCGTCAATTTTCAAACTGTTGGCGTATGCGCACAAGTAGAAGGGAATGAAAGTGAAAAATCTGTTGGCAAAAACAGTATTCATATAATAGGGAAAAGTTGCTTGAGACAAAAATATATATTGCAGCAGAATCATTATTTGAACGCATATTTCGTATTAATTAAACTTTTAAAATGCAGGTTACCTTTTAAGATAATGTCATTCATTTTTTCGGGGAAGGGGGGTTGACTTGATGAAGTGATGACGACTGTCTTCAACATTAAAATGGTAGGCATGTAGGCAAATATGGCAGTAGAGACAAAAGTGAAAATAGAGAAAAAAAATTGGCACTAGAGAAAAGGGCAATCGAGAAAAAAACTCATCGGCAAAGTTTTTTTATATAACAGGGATACATTCCTTAAGATAAGAATATATGATTCGGTAGCAAAAATAGATAATTAATCTGCATTTAAAAGTATGTTAATGTCTCTTTCCTCCATAACACTAACCTATAATGTTAAGATATTTGACCTATAAGTATTTTATTCTTAAGATCTTAAATTTGTATATTTTTCCGCTAATGAGTAGATCTGATTTCATCCATTATTGTAAGGTTAAAAAATCTGTTTTACAAAATATTAATTAGTCGATGCAAAACATACACTGAATTAATAAATAAAATAAACCATTTTTATGTCAAAAACAAGACTTTTGAATTCAAATGAAAGCTTTGTTTATTATTGTTTGTCAGAACATAAGCAGACTGATAATTCGAATATAAATCTCAAATTTAGAAAGAAAAGTTTTAAAAAATAGTTTTTCAAAATTTAATAGCATATTACAAAAATTTATTGTTCTTCTATAATAATTATTCTCTTCCTAATCATTTGTTAGATTGTACAAAAACGGGACGGTAAATTGCATGCTTCTGTTTTTTTTAGTTCGGCATAAAAATAAACGATTTAGAAGAAATTACTTTTTCAATTTTTAAATATGTTTTTATAAAAGTTGTATCACATAAAATATGATATCACTAAAAATTCAATTTATATGAAGCATACAATGCAAAAATATCGATTTAAAATAATAAAAAAAATAATCTAATTATTTTGGATAATCATGTATCTTAGAACATATTTAATTATCCTTTAAAATATATCTATGTCTAAGGTAGAAAGGATTTAAAAATTGTTATCTTAATAGATTCCATGAGAAATTTATTTATCATGTTTGATTCATTTCCATAAAATAAAACTTTTTTATGGCTTTTTAAAGGTTTTTAAATTTATTTTTTATGTAGCTATTATTTTTTTTCATCTTGTTTACTAAATTTTGAAAATTTAAAGTGTTTGAAATATGTGTCTTCTTGATTTTTAATGAGTTTTCCTGGAAACAGCTCGCTTTCCTGTAAACCACTGCTTCCGAACAAAAGCAACATTTGCCATTCTATCAGTATTATCATATCGTAAATGATAACAACTTGAATCTCATTTATTCCGGGAGTATTAAAATGTAAATGTGTTTCCGGGAAAGGCGATGAAGTATGCGATTTTTTTATTCAGTGTGCAGGCGTAAACATGTATTTTACTGAAAAACAAAAACAAAACAAAAACAAAAAAATATTGCATGTCAGAATTCTGTCAAGAATCGATACTTTAAAAGATTCACGCAGATTTTTTATTTTTTTGATAATAATCCTCAATAGTTATTGTCAATAATCATTCGTTTTTAATTTGGAAGAATAGTTACCAGCAATATATGAACTATTTATAACTTATAGTAATGAAATTTAAGTATATAAGTTATTTAAGTAAATATAGATGTGCCTTGAAAAACATTTTACAAGAAAAACGTATAGTTAATGTCTCAAAGATGAAATATAAAATATATAAATGCAGTAAATGGCTAAATATAAATAGCTGGTGTCATAAAGTGCTTCAGATAATATCATAGATAATCGATCATAGATCAAAGATTCAGATTCAGATGATATTAAAAGATATTCAGATAGATATCAATCTACTCATGTACAAAACATTTGAACCATTCATGTCTCAGGGCTAATGTAAGTGGACAAAAATAATAGATACCAATTTGAAATCATGGTTAAAGCATAATGTGCTGATACTGTTTTAAAAACAAGTCGATTTTCCAAAGATTATGAGAAAGTATCTCCCATTTACATTTTAGACTGCTTTATAAGAATTTTCCGGGTGTTTTCTCATGCAACACTCAGATACGTACTGCCACACTTGAAAGTCCTGTAGTAAGGTATTACTTCCCTTATTCTTTTAGAAAAATTAGATTTCATCCTCAAGAAACATGATGTCTCATTTTTTTAATGGCTGCCATGGTTCTAGAGGAGGAAATCTGATTTTTCTTTACAAAAAGCAAAGGAAGTTATGTCTTCAGTTGGGACAATAGTTATCAACAATAATTAGTAATAATAGTAATCATATAAGGATTATTAACAATATCAGCAATATTTACAAATTTATTTACTAAATCAGATTTCATCTTCAAGAACCTTCAATCTGTTGATCACATTTTACTTTCGTATAAACACTTGATTTTATAACTTTATTTTGAACAATCTATTTGGAGCAGGTTGGCCTAAGCTGGTCCTTATATCGTTAAAATACATATACCAACCAACCTAGAGGACCACAAATCATTGGACTTGTTGAATCCACAATTTAGTTTTATTCGCCATGAACTTGCGAGTTTATGGACTTCACCTAAATTATGGACAACCACATATTTCGCCACACGAAAAACATCTCTTTCGCGTATAGAAAAAAAAGGTTTAGTTCAATATTATCTGCCTACCACTTCTTTTTTTTTTCTCATTATATTTCATTCATTGCAAGTTTCTTCGCATTTCTATGATTAGAATTTTGTGAAGATAAAATCAACACGCCATGAATAGATGAATCATAATCATAGTTGGTGCTTTTACCATAATTAGTAAGCAGGTTTTATTACAGAAGTTAAATCAGAGAAAAATGCTTTCGGATTTGGAACTTCATATCTTTTAACTGAGGACAGTTAAGATAGCTGGCTAATAAAAACTATTCCTTTGTCACATTAGATCTAATTGCAATGGATTAGAGAAAATTTGGAACGCAAATTTGATCTTATTCCCTTCAAAAAATCGTTTAAGAAGGCAAGTCTTTTTTTCATTCGCTATCACAAAAAAAAAAAAAAAAAAAAAAAGGATACTTTACTGTTTTAGGTAATAGTGTAAATACTGTTGTAATTAATGGTGTTTTAAATATTAGGTTGAAAGGAAAGTAATGCAGGATTCGGGCAGATAATTCTGAAAGAACTTACTTAACATCAGAATCTAACTTAACAATACTTTATAGCAGCAAAATATCCATTTAGATAATTTTCAATCTCCTGTTTATTACTGAAATGTTTGCCATCAAAAAATGCTGCATAAGCCTAAACAGATAATAATCTAATTGGGCTATCTCTGAATAATATGGTGGATGAGGCAGAATTTCCCATCCTGATTCCTTCAGCTTCTGTTGAGGTATTTGTGAGGCGTGAGGCGAGGGCGTTATTTTATTTTATTTATTTATTTATTTTAAAGAACAATATTCCTTCTTTTTAATAATGCATGTCGTTTAGTGAATAAATCCCGTTTTAAATTCTCTCATTGTCGACAGTAGATGTCTGAGATGATAATTTGGTTATTCATGAGCAATTCAAAATAAACTATCACTTCCATACTCCACCAAATGCAAAGCGCAGCCTTCTTTAGATGCAATCCTAACTTTGCTGTAGGAATAGGTTTTATTTTGGGTTTAACAATAGTCTTTTTCGAGTAACACTTGCATAAAGCATTCACATTTCCTCTCCAGTCATGATACGCTTTAAAAAAGGACCAATTTTATTTCTTGTGACTAGTGATGTGCCATCATTTACTCGTGGCTAACGACTTTAAGCTATAAGCTCATGTGGAATTCAAACACCTTTCCTATCATTTTTAGGCATTCCAGTACTGTTGTTTGCATAAACTGAAGTTTACCATTGGTGCTTGATGTATATGGTTCTATAATTCTACCAGAGCTTTCAAAGCATCGTTATCAAGCGTGCGTTGGAGAACCACTTCTCTGTTCATCTTCAAGACTAAAATTACCTTCTAGGAAATTTTTAAATCAATATTGAACTTGACTTTCACTTATAAATTCTCATTATATGGAATAAATATTTTGAGTTTCTTCTGCAGCATTTACATAAAACTTAAACTCAAAAAAGCATAATGTGCCAAATATTCAACTTATCGTATACCATTACTTCTCTGTAAAATGAAAATTAAAATATCAGTGTAATGGATTTAAATATAAAGAACTTGATATTAAGTTGAAAAATTTTAAAAATGGTGTTCAAAATCGTATTCGGGTACTTACATTGACTTAAATTTAGGTAAGTTAAAATCCCGCATTACTTTCCGTACAACCTAATAATTTATTGTGCTCATTTTTATGCTTCTCTGTTTTCCGGATGATTCATGTTATAATTTAAGTTTAGAAGTAATAAATGTCCTATTCACGCTTCATTTTTAAATGAAATCATCATTTTTGATATATTTAAATTAGATTTATGTATGTTATTATGCATAGTAATCATTTAAATTATTATTTATTATAATTCATTTCACTATTTTTAACTATTTTATATCATTCGTTAAAATAAATGAATGAAGCATTCTCTTAAGAGTTTCATAACTGAATCGTTTATAATTTAGAAGCATTCTTTTCTACTACGAGGAGTAAGATAGGGTTGTAAAGCAAAATAGCATAAATGTACTTCATCGGATTTCATTGTTTTGTTTAAAAAATAGGAAATTGCTTTTTTTCCAGACAAAGAAAATAAATTTGGTGATTATCTGCACTCTTTAATTTTTAAAATTCAGTATTTTTTTTTTTTTTAACTTATAAAATAATATGCTACAAAAAGTTTTGAAAATTTGCAATTCTGGTGAATAAAACGTTACGTTTCAGAATTAAAAAGTACAGTGTTCGAAACCCGGCAAGTGAAGAACTGACTCTCGTGTGTTTGTTAGGAATAGGCACAATAAATCTATAGGCCGAAAAGTCTTTAGTGGGATTTGAAGAGGAAGGAAGAGGGTTCGAACCACCTCCTGGATATTATCTCATAGATTGTTCTTTCAAAATTATTTTTGCACGATATTGATACAATATAGAAGCCAATCCTTGCGACTTGAGTAACGCTGAATCTGCTACATGTCTATCTCTCTATCGATTTCAACACTTGTAGTTTCATTCAACATTTTTTTTTTTTTTGATATTTATCGACATGTGGATTTAAATATTGTTGTTGTTCTTGTTGCTTATCCCCTTGATTTAGAATCATAAACCAAGTCCAGTAGGTCATGCTGCATCAATAGATCGTAAACGGTACTCCCCTCATTCAACAGTTGCCTCACAGAGGCACCAATACAATCGATGAGATGAGAGGGAGATGCGATGGCCGAACAATGACAAAGGGTATTCTCGTCTCCATTGAAGGTCAAACTCTTTGTGTGGCCAGTTCTTAGTCTAGCGGATTTAAATATTTGTCGATGTTAGTGATCGATTTGAAGAAGCTTATAGAAACTGTTAGACAGTCCTGGACAGTTAACTGTTAAAATGTTAGAAATCATGGAATTAGACAATTATTAAACTCTCTCGAACTCTTCTCAAAGGTTCCTCATGATTGTCATAAAGAGTTTCACAACTTACATTTTTGTTGCGTCATTAACATTTCTCATTTCATTTTATTTGTTTTTTTCGATATTTGTCATTTCATTCAACATGTTTTAACATTTATCGACATGTTGAATTTAATATTTGACGATATTGGTGATCGATTTGAAGAAACGGTTAGAAACCTGGAATTAGGCAATTATTAAACTCTCTCGAACTCTTCTCAAAGGTTCCTTATGATTGTCATAAAGAGTTTCACAACTTACATTTTTGTTGCGTCATTAACATTTCTCATTTCATTTTATTTGTTTTTTTCGATATTTGTCATTTAATTCAACATGTTTTAACATTTATCGACATGTTGAATTTAATATTTGACGATATTGGTGATCGATTTGAAGAAACGGTTAGAAACCTGGAATTAGGCAATTATTAAACTCTCTCGAATTCTTCCCGAAGGTTCCTTATGATTCTCATAAAACAAGTTCCACAATAGATATTTGTCGTAACACTTTATTTATTTTTTCAACATTTGTCTTTTCATTCAACATTTTTTAATATTTATCGGCATGTTGAATTTAATATTTGTCTGTCGATAACTTGATATTACACAATTATTAAAAACAAAGTAAATCTTCTCGAATTCTCACTTAAAAAAAAGGTACACAAACTTCTACTTTCATGCAGCTAATTGAAATTTTTATCTAAGTTTGCAAGTAATTTTATTTATTTTTTTGTGATTTCTTTTGCTTGTATTTGTCACTTTAAAGATAAATAAAGCTTTGGTTTTTTTTGGAAGAATCCATACATAAAATCAATAAATCCGAGTAAGG
Source organism: Caerostris darwini (assembly GCA_021605075.1). NCBI lineage: Eukaryota > Metazoa > Arthropoda > Arachnida > Araneae > Araneidae > Caerostris > Caerostris darwini. The sequence goes on from BPLQ01007422.1 coordinate 218,152, forward strand.
CAAAATATGTACTAATTTTAAGTTACAACCTTAGATATATGCGTGCATGAAATAATTTTAGAAAGGCAGTTACCTACATATATAGTTATTATATTTTGCTACTACATGTTATCTTATGTAAATGATAATAACGAAAAAGATAACAATCCATTTACTAAAATAGTGAAGAGTTATGTGACTCGTTTTAATTCATTTTCTGTCAGCAGCAGAAGGGTAATTTTCCTTCATCAAATATTCATTTACTGTCACCTACCTCGACATGCTGAAATATATATTGTTACACAAATGCTGCTGCTTAATTAAAAACCTTTTCATCATGAATGCTTTACGTATCCAAAAATAGATGTTTTTCATAAAGACCCGAGTAAAAATTGATTTTCCTAGATTCTGAAAAGTTTTTACCAGGGAAATAGATTACCGATGTCAAAATTCTACAAAGGGAGGCGTTTAAAAATATTACTATTAATTGCCCAGTTACTTATTATGATTCACAGCTGCAGGTTACAGCTGTCATTCCATTTATTTCATTTTTACAAAGGAGCAAAAGTGTTAAATCTAGTATTTCAAATTTTAATGTCAAATGAAACAAAGGCCTTTCTCGTGGCTCACTGATGACTTATGTAGTAAGCGCGTAGGAATGCTTATATTCGAATACACTGGCGACATCTGTTGGCTTCACTGCTTTCAGAAATTAAGAGTATCGATGATGATTGTGACAGCATGTACACGACTCGTATCGGTTGTCAGGCTGCTTGGTGGGAATTTACCGGGTTTTCTCTCAAAGGGATCTATCTCTTTTAAGGGCAAATGCCTTGCATTTATTCTTAAATGTACTCCCTTCATAACTCGTCAATGGGCTGTTCGTGGTATATTTAAATGAAATGACAATGGATTAAACAAAAAAATTAAATAAATAAAATCATAAATGAATGAAATAAATGAAATCATAAATGAAGGAAATAAATGAAATTACCAACATCGTCAAATATTTAAATTAACATTAGAATTTGAGAAGATCTACTTTGTTTTTAATAATTACAGTTTAATAGTTTCTTCAAATGGATTACCAACATTGAAAAATATTAAATTCAATATGTGGATAAATGTTAAAAAATGTTGAATGAAATGACAAATGTTAAAAACTGTTGAATGAAATGGCAAATGTTGAAAACGACAAATGAAATGAAAAGATAAATGTTAATGGTACGACAAAGGTCAGTTGGGGAACTTTTTTAGGGAGATTATAAAAATCTTTGAAAAGAGTTCGAAATGACATACGAGGACCAACTACGCTAGAATAAAAATTAAACAAAGAAAAAAAAAAAAAAAAAAAAAAATACAAAAGTGTCTGAAAATGTTAAACAAAACCTACTATGCTTATTTATCCACATTACAAAGAATTTAAGACTTAATAATTTATAAAATGATCTATTTAATTCACTTCAATTCTTAATTGTACTCAACTTTATAACTAAATAATTTGTAATGAAATTATTTTAAGTGATTGTTCATATTAACAAAACTCGTACAACTTGTACAAAAAAGTATGTGCTGATGTCTGCTATTAATTTGTAAACGTTTTGCAGTCAAAAATTTAGTAGAAATAAATTTAAATGGCTTCAAATATAGTTTTTGGAAATGTGTGGTAAAATTCTTTTTAAATAATTACCAATTTGGAAGGAAGGGTTTAGTAACATTTTATTTACAATGACAGACTTCGTTAGAAGATATTAGATTCAATCAATATCGATTTTATGAAATGAAAGTTGTTACAAGATTTTCCTTCATTTCCCAAAAAGTATTTTTAGGACTGTCGTTGTTTGGAAATTTTTATATAAAACAGAAGCAATGACAATGGGAACTGAATATAATTTTATAATTTAAATGTGATTTTTATTCAGTTTAAATGTCATAAAATTGTTGTTTAAAAATAATACCATATATGATGATGAAATAATATTTGTGACAATCTCTCTTATTATTGATAATTATATTATGATTGATGATTATGAAGTATCATCTAAATATGTAAAAATGGATGTGTTCTAGCATAACTTAAAAAGTTATGACACTTAGAAGTTCATTTTTCTTCGCTGGGTTCTTTAATATTTTTATGTGGTGTGCAGAAAAAATCATAAAAATATTTTAATGATTTTTATTTATTTTTTAATTAAACCAAAACCATTATTTTATTTAAAAAATTCATTCCTGGCGCCATCTGTTGGCCTAATAATGTGTATTGCTAATTAAGCTCGTTGACTACATTCAAATGTCACCAAACTCATGCTCTGAAGGCTAATTAGGTTTTCAATCTTCTCAAATGGTGAAATGTTGTGTTTAATGTAATTATATGAGCATAATTTTTGTCTTTACAATTTTATATTTACAGATGTTTTTTCTTAAATAAATTAAAAATAGTAAAAAACGTATAATTTCACTGAAGCCAGAAAACACCGTTTCATATCTGCCAATCTTGTTATTGATTGATATTAGATTGTTATTTATATAAAGAAACAAAACCTGTATATTTCTAAAACGAAATAAAATCTCTATTAGTCTATCACAGATTAAATATTCTTAAGGAAATGTTCCCTACAGTTTTGTTAGATTAAATTGAATTAAACTCAGGTTTGAAGTTAATTTTTTTAAAAAAACTTCAAGATTATAGATAATAAGAAGCATTAATAATGCGTTTGAAAAGTCAGAGCAGTAGAACTCTTCAAGATTTTGATTAATTTTTTACTCCAATTTTATTGCAGCAAAAGAAAGATCTGTTATTTTTACTACTAAAAGAAAAACTTTGTGGAACTCTCGAAACTTTATCACAATATGTATAAAAAAATATTTAGGTGCATTTTGGATTACTATGCATATTTGTATAATAATCCAAAATGATTATTCACATTTGTGGATTTTTTTCCCGTAACAGAGATTTTGCAAGTTCCTGTCAAGCTCACCTTTCAACTATTATAAGGAGAGATAAATCTTATACAAGTATATAAAAAAAAAACCCAAATATTTATAAAATCAAAACTGTATATAAAACTGTAATATTTTATTTATATTTTTATTATAAAAAAAGTACAGATCAATTATAAAAAAATGATTTCTTTCAATAAACCAAAAAAGGATTAAAATCACGAATAATATTCTATTTCAAACAACAAAATTTTTCCTTTTGCAATCTTCTCATTTTCGACTTTAGAATTTGTAATACCTCAAAATCTTTCAAAAGAAAATTATTTTGTTGATTGCTAAATCTTGTAACGTTTTTACTCTGTATATTGCAACGTATGTCAATCCAGCTGATATATATATATATCACCAATATCCACAACAGCTTTATTCAGAGTCATTCCTTAAGACTTGTGAATTCAGCCATTATTACTCTTCGTATCTGATCAGGTGAACTTTGATTTTCTTCATACATAATATCTTTGAAGTCCCCCAATGATCCGTTTTCAACCAAAAAATTAGAACGTAATATAATTTTAAATGCAATTTATGAAATTAAAATCGGCAAATATCCACCCATTAACTCCGCAGTTACTAATTTTGTTCTAAAACAGCAGGAATATAAGCAACCGGTTGTAGCATTATGTAAAGGAAACCTATCTTTGACGAATTTTCTGTTCAACTTCCTATAGTCTGCACACAATCTAGTTGTCAATTATTCAGTATTTGTATTGATTCAATCGTTAGAGGAAAATTTTGCATTCAAGGACAAAAGACTAAAAAACTATTTCTCTTTATTTAGATTTAGCAGTAATCGTATCAAATAAGCCAGTTTGACTAAATGAATGTAAAAATGCTTAATAAGGATACCATTAATATGGGACTTATTAATAATATAAAATACATAAAATCTGAGACTAATAAAAATGTTAATGCTTTAAAAGCAATAAAAAATAGCAACTAATATAACTTTCTTTCTAGAATATTTTGAAATTAAACACAATGGAAAAAATAAATGCTTACATACAACTAGTTTTAACTTTAAAAAAAAAACTGCAATGTTAATTGATATTAAATTTTCTTACAAGAAAACATGGAAACGAAAATTATTGGTATAAAAGTTTTAAGAAGGCTATTTGTAACTAACTTCTAAATCAGCTGGAAACACATATGGTGAGAAAACAGAAGTGATATAAACGTAATATAGGATGGAAAACATAGAATATAAGGATTACACCACCTTCAGCTGAATATATATACAAAATAGACGTCGTGAGGCATCAAAAACATTCAAGAATTTTATACCAGAACAACTCTAAAACAAATTTTTGATTGAGTGCTATGTGTAATCTCATTGAAAATATCAGGATATCGAGCTGTTGTCAAAAGATTCCATACCTTAATAATATACCAGGGAAGTTTAACCTTAATAATATACCAGGGAGGCTTAACCTTAAGAATATACCAGGGAGGCTTAACCTTAACAATATACCAGGTAGGCTTAACCTTAATAATATACCAGGGCGATTTAACCTTAACAATATATCAGGGAGGTGTTGATCAGAAGCATTTTGTCAGGGTGGCTTTCGCTTTCAGATAAAAAAACCTATACCAGGACGGCAATCAACTTTCGGAAAATCACTTATATGCCAGGAAGACTTTTTCAACTTTCTGTATCAAGTTGAATGGAAGATCTATTTCAAAACAAAATGGCAGTCCAAGTTAAGAGATCTCATCCCTATAGAATCCCTCATTTATATAGGAAAGGTGATGTTGGTATCTAGAGGAATTTAAAAAAAAAAAAAAACTGGCTGTTCGTTTTCCATTTTTAATACACACCATGTGTATTTACATATTTACAGAAAATTTACCTAATAAGTCATCCGGTGCCATTTTCGCGGCTCTTCCTTTTTCCTATTCTTCTCAGAGATCATTTGAGGATCACATGACTTTGTGGATATTATTCAAAGTGAATAAAATCCTATATACCTATATAATATTTTATCAAAAAAAAATCCCAATTTTGTCTTCTTAACAATGATTTACGAATATTTCAGTTTGAATAAATATTTATAATTCAGTTCTATTCCTTCATTCAAGGAGTTTTTATTCAAAATGATTGTAAGAAATTTCATGACATTTTTTAAGTTAATGAATATTTTATGATAATTTTGGGCCATACTAGAAGAGAAAGAAACTCTCAAGGTTTTCTTTTAAATTTTCCAACGTTCTCTAACATAATTTGATTAACATCAAAAAATGTAACAGGCAACTGAAGTAATACCAAGCAGTAATATATGCGATTGAGAGATGTCATGTGCTGATAAGATAAGAATCTTGAATTTTATCAAAAGATAATTTCACAATTATGTTTTCATTTGGTCATAACAATTTTTCAGGTTAGTTAGACTTCATTTATAAATGACATTTAGATATAACATATGCATATTATAAATGGGTTTTTTTTAACATTACTAATTTCCTGTCACGAACGAACTTAATTCGAATACTATTCAATCTGCATTCGTTCATGAACCTTGAAACATGACTCAGTTTTTCGAGCAGAGCTAATCAATTACTATTAATTCTAACTATCATAAAAACTCTATCTATAGAATGAAAATATTTTTCATAAATTAATTTCATGTTTCCATTATATTTTTTGAATCAAGAGTGAGATAAACTGGACTTTCAATATCTTTTTTTTTAATATTGAATTCAGGCGTCTAATTAATAATATCCCGATTCATGTCCCAGTAGTAAGGCGCAGTTAGTGTGCAGGATGGTTAAAGTTCAACTCACCTTGCAGTGTCCGTTCTGAAGCAAGGAGACTCAATGCCGATTTGTACAACATACACGAATCGTCTCTCAATGAAAATGTTTTAAACTTTCTCCCATGCTACAAGTAAATACAGGACAGTTACAATTATATGTCCTCCGCGCCAAATGACCAATTGATTAGCTCTTTGGCCTTTGGTGCTTCAGGTTCGAATTCTATCGGTGGCATAGATGTTTGTTAATGGTTCGAAACCCACGTTAAGCTGTAGGTCCTGGTCTAATTAGCAAAAAGTATGCACAAAATTACCGTAGAGCGACAAATCAAATTAAATGTCCTCCAGGAAAACAATGTCTTCTTCTTATCGTCCATCAATGGGCTATTTGTGACATATTTCAGTGAAAAACGAAGCCCACCTGAGTATAACGAAAAAAAAGTAATTATCATTATCCTTTTTAAATGTTTTTAAAATTTTTCACAGCAAATAATAATAATTATTATTTTAAAACGATTTCAAGATTTTTCGCAGCGTTAATCAATTGATGATCCTCTTACGTTAATAAAATAGTAAGTATTGAATAGAAAGATTAGTTTTACACTGTTCTAAATCTGCCATAATTTGAAAGCTATTTTAATGTACAAATTTATCGAAGCGAACTAAAGTGAAAAATGATTCCGTTTAAAAACAAATTTTTGATTTCGTGTTGTGTGTAATCTCATTAAATATATCTGGATATCGAGCTCATTTCATATTTCCATTATATTATTAGAATTAAGAATGAGATAATTTGGGCTTAAAATATCTTTTTTTTAATAATGAATTCAAGCGTTTAGCTAACAATATCCCATATTCATGTCCCAGTGGTAAGGTGCAGTTAGTATGAAGGATGGCTAAAGTTCAAATCCCGCTAGCAATGTTCGTTACAATCACTACTTTCAGAAATGAGAGGACTCGATGCAATTTGGACAACATGAAAGAATCGCCTCTTGATGGAAGTGTTCTGGGCTTTCTCCCATGCTACCCGCGAATACAGAACAGTTGCTACTAAATGTCCTCTCGTTAAATAATAATAGAGAGTTTTTGCATACCGTATTTTGGACGTCCGTTAGCTTTTTCTCCGTAGCGCGCATGCTCATAGGAAACATTATTACAGATACGCATGCGCAATTTCCTATGAGCATGTGCGTTAGGGAGAAAAAGCTAACGGACGTCCAAAATACGGTATGCAAAAACTCTCTAATATCCATCAATGGGCTGCTTGTGACATATATCAGTGGAACACGAAGCTCACCTGAGTTGAACAACAAAAAAATAATTATTATTATCATTTTTAAGTGTTTTCATGATTTTGCACAACATTAATCGATTGATGATTCTCTTACGTCAATAAAATAGTAAATATTGAATAAAAAGATTAATTTTACAATGTTATGATTTTGCTATAATTTGAAAGCTATTTTAATGTAAAAATTTATCGATGTGAGCTAAGTTGAAAAATGATTCCGTTTAAAACAAATTTTGGATTACCTAGCGTGTGTAATCTCATTAAAGAATCTGGATATCGAGCTCATTTCGTGTTTCAATTATATTATTAGAATTAAAAGTGAGATAAATTGGACTTCCACGATTTTCTTTTCCAATATTGAATTCAGGCGTTTAATTAGTCATATGTATACTTATGCCCCAGTGGTAAAGTGCAGTTAGTGTGCAGGATGGCTAAAGTTCAAATCCGCTAGCGATATCCGTTACAGTCACTACTTTCAGAAATTAGGAGACTCGATGATGATTTGGACAACATGCATGAATCGTCTCTTGATGGAAGTGTTCTAGGCTTTTCTCCCATGCGACAAGCAAATACAAGACAGTTACCACTAAATATCCTCCCGGAAAACAATGTCTTCTTCTTATCGTCCATCAATGGGCAGCTTGTGGACATATATCAATGGAACACGAAGCTCACCTGAGTTTAACAACAAAAAATAATTATCATTATCATTTTAAATATTTTCAAGATTTTGCACAGCCTTAATCAATGGACGATTCTCTTACATCCCTAAAACAGTAAGTATTGAACAGAAAGATTAGTTTTACAATGTTATAATTCTGCTATAATTTGAAAGCTATTTTAATGTAAAAATTTATCGATGTGAACTAAGTTGAAAAATGATTCCGTTTAAAACAAATTTTGGATTGCGTGCCGTATGTAATCTCATTATATATAAAAATATTTGGATATCGAACTTTTGTCAAAACATTTCATCTTTTACAGAAAAAAAAAATGTGTTGAAAACAAAGTGCAGTGACCTGCGTTATTCTTAAAATAAATGAAGCTGTCAAAATGCAGTAAGCATTTTTTTTTTTTTTTTTTTCATTATTGATCTGGGTTACTTTAAAGAAGAAGAAATCTTCCTGAAACCTCAGCCCCTTCCAGAATGCAGGAGGTGGATTTGCTCAGAAATTCCGATATGCGGAAGGGACAAAAAAGTTTCCGAATTTGGGATAAACTCGAGATTTTTTTTTTTTCTTTTGACAAGAAAAGAGATTTTGTATTTTTGTAGGGTTTTTTTTTCCTGTGGATTATGACAGATCGGAAATTTCGAGAATATAGATAGGTCTAATATATTCTGCTTTTATCATTTTCTTTTGCAAGTTTACCGAAATTTAGTTTCAGATGGTTTTATATCTGAAATAGTTATGATAAAACGTAAAAAAAAGAAAAGAAAAAAAAACTGAAAGATATTTTGTGATGCTTTTAAAATTTCTCATACGCTCAGTAAAATATCAATTTGTGAATAATGTATGAAATGTGTTTTTTAAACTTAAGAGATTTTCCTTTTACAGTAGTAAATTCTAGAGTTTATATATTTGAACATTTTGTAGTTATGTCTTGTATTTATAAAACATTTTATTTATTTAGATTTTTAAAATTTCTTGATATTCAATGAATTACATCATGATATTTATTTTTTGACATTCTTCTTTTTTAAAAAAAAAATTCTGTAAAATAAAATGTTTAAGTGCATTTTTTTTGTGTGTGCATTGTCATTGTATGTATGTGTGTTCTTGAGTGCGTGCGTGTATTCCGATCAATCCATTATATTAAAACAAGCAATAGATTATTCAAATGAAGTTTTTTGCGATGCCAATTTAATGATATGAATCTTTAGATTATACATCAATCAACCACACTCAAGCAGTGGTTCGTACCATTACCATTTATCGCTTTAAGACCTGAAATTTTTTTTATATTTAAATTTCACTTTTTTTTTTTTTTTTTTTTAGTAGGCACTGACTTCAATGATATTAAAAAAAATAATTAAAATAATCTATGCCTCCCTTGAGGCATGGGGGAAGGGAGGGGCACCAGCACGATCGTGTGGGTTAGGCTTTTCTATGAAAATATTTAAAAAATGCCTCATCCGCACGATCGTACGATCTTGGGCTTAAAGGGTTATGAAAAGGTAAAAAATTTTCTGACTTCAACAAAATGCTGATCCGTGATAACTAAAAGGCTAGATGAAGAGCATGGTGGAAAATGAGAATGAAACGCATATTTTCACCATATGCAGTAACTATTAAAAAAATATAACATATAGGTGAAACAGGTTTATCACAAGTAGGTGAAATTTTCATTCAAATATGAGGCTTTGGTCTGGTAAGAATATTGATAGCAGAGCTGACAGAAGGGCAATGATTTGAATCCACTGGCGGCGGTCATCGTAGGTACTAGTTATTTTTAAAATGATAGTCGATGGCAATTTTGATGTGCGTAAATCGTCTTGCAGCAATAGCCGGGATTCTTCTGGTTTTTCTTGCATACGATATGCAAATACGATGCAGTTACCTTAAAACTCCTCATTTAATTCAATTTCTTCCTTACATCGCCCGTCGGTGGGTTGTTCGTGTCGTTGTAAGTACCAGTTTATAAAAAAAGCAGACTCGATGGCAATTGTGACGTGTGTAAATCGTCATGCATCGATAGCCAGGGAACCGGGTAGGACTTTTTTTTCTGGTTTTTCTTTCACACGATATGCAAATCGGGGTAGTTACCTTAAAAGTCTTCTTCTAAAACTTGTTCCCTACATCGCCTTCCCTACATCCCTCTGTGAGTTGTTCATCTCATATGTAATCGTACATGAAGCCTACCGATTTTTCACAAAAATGTCCACTACTTCTTAATGTGAAATGTTTTTATTATAGGAAACATATTTCTTTAAAGCAATCTTTCATTGTAATACAATACTTCGTGTTTCGGGACGACATCATATTTGTCTTCAGTATACAAACATATTTTGTTCTATTTGCAAAAAGAAAAATTGTAGACAATTTTTTATCATTACTTTTTGTTTTCTCAGGGTTCTCGACCAAAACAAAAACTCGTAAACATCTTATTTTCCAAACAAATTCGCGTGCTACCATGCATTATCTCACTGCCATCATATTTTTCACACATTGGCAAATGGCAATCATGGCAACGATGATGATGTCCAAACTCGTACTGGACCCACTTAAAAAAACCTACAGGAAGTGCAATTCTCCGATTAATGATACTGGTGTAAATGAGAACAACAGAAAAGGGGATCTCCCTACTGTCGTTTTCTTATATTTTGTATCTCCTTTGTCTGGATGTGTAAACGAGAATTTTTCCACAAAAAAGAAGACCCACCGAGTTGTCTAGAGCAAAAGAAAATGAAATATCGGTTGTATCATCGGAGATTGCATGCGATGTACGAAACCTAATGTATGAGTGGCCAAACACAAGAAAAACAGTTCCCCACTTCCAGATAGGTGCAGAGAAAAGGAAACGAGATCATGGGCTCGCGTGCCGAAATGACACACTTGATAAATGGAAGACCGATCAAGCTTATTTACACCTCACCCAGTGTTTGCTCAGAGGGGTGGAAGGGAAACAAGAAAGATCGCCGCACCAGTAAGAAGGATTTTTCTTTTGAAGAGGCCATAGATTTCGATATCGAAATGATAGATGATAGAATTAGAAATACTTAAAATCTCGGGATTTGAGTGAACATAAAGCACGTTTTCCCACAAATATTTTTTTTAAAAATTCTTTTAATTAGTGTTCTAATATGGATTATGAATACTCTTTAAAAATATTTCAATTTTTTAAATGCTGGGACATTTGATGCTTGATTCAGGTTTGTGATTTTGATTTAGGTATTCTGATTTTGTTGATCACTGCATAACAAGAACACCACTTCTGTGAGTTATACCATTTCTTGGTGCATCACAATATCGAAATGACAGCTGATAGAATTAGAAATATTTAAAATCTCGAGATTGAAGAGAACATAAAGCACATTTTCCCATAAACATTTTTAAAAAATTCTTTTAAGGAGTGTTCAGTATTCTAATATGAATTATGAATAATCTTTATGAATATTCTTTACTTCATTTTTTTTTTTTAAATACTGGAACATTTAATGCATGGTTCAGGATTTTTCTGATTTTGTTGATCACTGTACAATAAGAACACCACTTCTGTGAGTTACATCATTTCATGGTGCACCACAATATTAATATGACAGCTGATAGACTTAGAAATACTTAAAATCTCGGGATCTGAAGTGAACATAAAGCACGTTTCCCCACAAACATTTTTAAAAAATTATTTTAAGGACTGTGCAGTATTCTAATATGAATTATGAATACTCTTTAGAAATATTCTTTATTTGGTTTTTTAATTTTGGGATATTTAATGCTTGGTTCAGGATTTCTCTGATTTTCTGATCACTGTGCTATAAGACCATCAATTCGGTGAGTTACGCCGTTTGAAACCACAGTATGAAAGAAACTATGTTTTTGAGATTGCAAGAAATAAAATAAAGTATTTAATTATCTAATTATAAAGTATCAAACTTTATTGAAAAATTTCAAAATTTCAAACTTATTTTTTTTTGAAAATTATTTGAGTCTATTACGTCCTACTACTTTAGCCACATAACATTCTAATAATGGCCTAGACGTAGTATAAATTTCAATTAAATCGTCTAAGTAGCCTCTCCTTGTCAGATTATGTCGTTTACAATCTTAAATAATTATTTTCACCCCTGCCCGTTCTTTTACATAAGGTTTGTGGGTACAATTTCCCTTTTCCAAACATCTTTTCAACATCAGCTTTCGAAAGTCTAGATAATGCATCTGTCTGAAGTCCTTGTCAGACGTTTTTATTTTGTTACCTTCAACGTGAAGCAAACTATCATTTCCACTCAAATAATGAGTTTATCGATATACGCACATCCAACATTTATCTAACGTAGCTCAATTGCATGAAGCATTCTATTATTCATTTTGCTGGAAACAAAGTGGAACGTTTTGTGGTTACATGATTTTTCTCCTACTCAAACAAGTTCACCCCTAGGCCATGAACACAGTAAATTTATTATCTGAGTATAGAAGCCGGTTTGCGTAACTTTTAAAGAAACGAAATAAGCCCTGTGAAATGTGCTTAATTAAGGGTTTTGCTAAAGGTGTCCCAATAATAAATCCTTTTTTAATTGGTGAAATATCTATCGACAACATGTCATGCAAATTACAAAACTGCACATATTATGTTACAGCAAAAATTTTTTTGTTCTTATTTTGCTCTATAATTTCATTATTATAAAATAAAACAAGGAAAAAATAGAAGATTAGAAACTTTTATAAAAACGAAGGGAATTTTTTTTCTCTTTGAAAAATATTTTGTGGGGATTCTCAAATTAATATTCTTCGATTTTAGAATAAGTAATTTTTTTCTAAGAAAACACTAATATAAAATATAAAAAAATACAATAGATAAAGATATTCATGTTTGTTCTTTGTAACTGAATACTTCACATGAGATAAACTTGAAAAAATGACGCTCTTAAATAGGGTTATATAAATTTTAAATAAAACTGAGGTAAAAAAAATTTCCAGTCAAGTCACTTGATTAATATAAACGCAGCATTTATTATGAAATTTTAGTTTACAAACTTCATATGCAGATACATTATTTTCAGATACGTATTACTCAAATTAAGGTATATGCATTTGTTATTCAATCAACATATCAGCATTTGCATTCCGATACTAATTTTCATGAAAGTATTTTGACTTCCTTACTATATTTAGTTAAAAAAAATAGAATTTTCTCTTAAAAGCAATCTGAAGTATTTATATATAAGGGGCCTAATGGCCGACTGACTAGCGTTCGGTGTCACAGGTTTCGGTTTCGAGTCTCGGCGGTCCATGGATGTTTGAAGTGGTTCGGAATCTACTTTAAACTGTAGCCCTGGTCTAATATGACTGCACAGCGTTGGTTGTAGGGTTGAAACCTCTACCTCGTAAAAACAAAGAGATTCTCCTGTCTCGAAATCAGCCAGTGAGCAGACGTCCTCGGCCCACCATGGGCTATTGTTCCAATGCAGACAAAGAAGTTTTATAAATAAAATTGACTTGTAAGCACTCTAAGAAAAAATAATACTTTTCTCTTTTTTATTATTATACAGCATACTATTTTTACTAACAAATTTCCTCCATTTAAATTCATATTGCTGATATTTAATATGAACAAAATTTAAAAAAAAAAGATTTATGTGATTTGGAAAATATTTGCTTTTTCAATTTATTTCAACTGGAAAGAAAATATTTACTCTTTTTTGATAAATTACTATTTTTTCTTTTTTTGGCAAAAACTCTATTTTCTTCTGCCCCCCATTCCCTGAAATCCTTTTAAAAAGGAAAGCTCCCGAAAACAAAGCCAATTTTTCTGGACTTTACTTTCTTTGCAAGTAAAGGTTTTTGTTTACCCTTACTGGGGAATTTCGTGGGTTTCCACCTGAGCTCCAAATCAATACGAAATATTTATTGTACACTGAAAGGAATGGAAATATTTGTTGAATATATAAACGTTTTCAATTTTTTATCTTTTGTTTTCCGTTTCACTATTTCAATGTTTAGAAAAAAACAGTAATAAATTCTATAAAGAATGCATTTTATTTAAAGCAATTGAGTTAAATATTTTTTTTTGTTCTAATGCAGCTGGCAAACACTTAGACAGCTTGGTCTTGGATACCTTAAGGCAAGCGCTGCACAGACGTTACTCACTTTACATTACCCAGGGGGCGAATGTAACTTGAAGATAAGCCACGGACGCGGAATAACAATGCCGCCGCAACGCTCTACGATCCTATTAGACCAGGAACTACGGTTTAAAGTGGATTCCGAACCACTACAAACATCCATGGCACCACCGGTACTCGAACCCGAAAGCTGTGGTACTGAACGCCAGAGCGCTAGCCCCTCGGAAATTCAGGCCCATTGAGTTAAATTTATGATAAATCAAAATTTAAAAAATATATATTGTTTTTATTTTTGAAAAAATGCATATTAATTAAAATTAATTGAAACAATCAATTTAGCATAAATCTATTGAAACAATCAATTGAAACTATCAATTTAACATGAATCGAATGAAACAATAAATTTAACATAAATAAATGTTGTTGCTGTGCCTGATCTTCAGTGTCCTGCAGTGCTGGACTGACATCCCATGAATAGTATACTCATGGATGAAGGGAAATGGGCAGTTTCTGTTATGATGGAGCACCCGTAAGTAGAAGTCTGACTTGGCTCCATGATGCTGAAGAAGGAGGAAGTGCTTTCCTGGAGGACTTTCAGGGTGAGTTACTCTGAATTTGTGTATCGTATGCTAGAAAAGGGGAAAAGCTAAAACTAGGTAGTCCGACTGGGCCTGAATGGCCGAGTGTCTAGCGCTCTGGCACTCGGTGCCACAGGTTTTGGGTTCGAGTCCCGGCGGTGCCATGGATGTTTGTATCTGTTCGGAATCCACTTTAAACCGTAGGTCCCGGTCTAATATGATTGTAAGGGCGTCACGGAGCAGAAGTCAGACTTGTACCTACGGGTGCTCCATCAGAACAGAAGCTGCACCGACTACGGTAGCAACGGTAGCTACGGCAACAGGTAGTCCGACTACGATGGCAAGATGCTGAACATCACAAATGCCATCGAATTTCCTCGTTTTTTAAAACGGTATCTACAACAAAGAAGCCAATTGATTAAACCTCAGCCCTAATGCTCACCAGCCACTGAGCATCTGTCATTCTAAATAAATGTAATATTCGTACACTTAAAATTAAACAGAAAAAATATTGTTTTCCTTTTTTTTTTATATATTAAAATTAAATACTATTTAGAAATCTAATAAATTTAGCAAAATAAAATCATTTGCATAAATCTAAATAAAATACGAGGAATGATGTTGAAGTCATACGGTGTGTTGCGTGGATTACTCAGATTTCACGACAACTTTACTACTTGCTTAAAAAAAGTAAAATGACGAAACAAATAACGAAAACGTGTTGCTTCTACGACTTAGAAAGCAATTTTTTGAGAGAAACATTAGAATCATCGCGTAAGATTCATCATCATTGGCGCAACAGCCCAGTGTGGGCCAAGGCCGTCTACCTACTGGTAGATTTAGAGACGAGAGATGTTTTTCTTTTTACGGGGTAGGGTTGTCAGCTCTACGCCCAACAGTCATATGAGACCGGGGCCTACGGCGTAATGTGGATTCCGAACCACTACAAATATCCATGGCACTGCCGGGACTCGAACCCGAAACCTGTGGTGCGAACGCTAGCCACTCGGCCATTCAGACAGATTACAAATAGTAATTTTCTCAGCATGGAACCATATTTCCTTTATCCCTCATATGCATACACATATATTTTTCTCTAAAATTTTATTTTTTAAGGAAATAATAGAATTAAAGTTTAATAATTCTATTTAAATTTCATGTTTATAGGATTTGATAGAATGAATTATGTGCTAGATGAATTTTGAAGTAAAAAGTATCACATACATATTTCGTTACTTTTTCATTATCAGCACATTCTTTCTTCATTAATACCCTCTTCAAGTTCTTTTTATATATCATATGAATATACATGCAATGCTTTTCCGCTTTTTATTTTTTATTTTTTAAAGAAGTAATTGAAATAAAATTTATTAATTTTATTTAAATTTGACGCTAATAGCATCTAACAGGAGCTAAAACGATTTTGACGTAAGAAGTAAGTATAGAAGTTGTAGGATTTTAAAGTAAGTATCACATACTTTTCTTGAACCAATCAGTATTTTTTCATTATCAGCAAATTTTTCTTCATTGCTACCATTTTATTTCCTTTATACCTCGTTTGAATATGCGTGCAATATTTTTCTATGCTATTTTATTTGTCCTGACAATTATTTATCCGAAATTTCTATAACATGATATTAATGAGCAATTACTTCCGTACCACTTCTGAATTTTGATACCATCGAATATATTCTGAATCAATTTATTTCTAAGAAAATGAAATTGATCCCGAGATTGAGGTCAGGAAGGTCGAAGACTCATGTTTTGGGAAGTCGGTAAGAGCGGTGATACTGATGCTGAAAATTGGAGCGACTTTTGTTTAGAAGGACGATTACCTGTGGAAGATTAAGAGACCTGACTTTGGACCAGGAGCGATGGAGACCGCCGAGGATGAGTGGTGGAGGAGAATGGAGCGTGCTGAGACGATGGACTTCTCCGTTCTTGCAAGTGCACTAGGAGCGAGTAATCCAGAACTTATGGATACAACGAGAGCGTCAATACCCTCGGAGCTGCTGGCCTCGCCTATATTTCACGAAAAGCTATCTGAAGAAGAACGCTGTGCACGCATATCAACTGTGACCAAGAAGAAGGACCTTGCACAGAATCTCTACGATGCATATGCTGCAACGCTGACTGGATATCCTCCCGATGATGACGACCTTAAAGAGCTGAAGAAACGCCATGATGATCTCCAGCTTGCAATGAGGGAGGTAAGCAAACTTGAGCTTTGCCCATTGCCATCTTGTAAAAAACATAAAATTAACAACTTTAACTCTCAAATTAAGCGCAATGCTGCCCATCTTAACAATCATGAACATGATAATGACGGTTTTACTATTCCCTCCAAAAAGCTTATTGCTAAGGTTACTTATGCTAAAAATCCTCGGCATTTAGTTGAGACCAAAAATTCGTTTGACGAACTCAAAATAGATGAACAGAAGGAGCACGACTCTGATACCACCCCTGTAGTTAAAAAAATGCCACCCATTATGGTCAAGGCAACTGAAAATCTGAAAACTATGCTTGCCAATTTTGACAAATTTTTTGAAAGTAAAGTTACCATCAAAATTGCGAATGAGATGATCAAGATGTTTCCCTTGGACGAAAAGCAGCACAGGGCTATAACTAGATATCTAGCAGAAAATTCTATCGAATATTTTGTGATAACGTCTAAATATCAACGTCCTTTAAAGGTCGTTATCAAAGGCCTCTACATTAAAACTCTTGATAATGAAATAAAACATGAGTTAATTAATCTAGGTTACTCTGTTGACAAGGTAACCCAGTTACAAAGACCTAAAACCAAGCAGCCTCTACCAATCTGGAAGATTACCCTTGCCAGGGAACAAAAAAGCATGGCCATTTTTAAACAAGAACGATTGCTATACTTTACTGTAAAAGTTGAGAAATTTAACTTACGACCAATGACCTTCCAGTGTTTTAAATGTAATAATTTTCATCACAATGCTAATAACTGTGGGTTTAAACCTAGGTGTCTTAAATGTGGTGAAGAACACTCCCATAAGAAGTGTCCAATTGAAGGGAAGCTTGAGGGGCCTACGTGCATTAATTGCAACGCTACAGGACGCTTAGCAGCTTGGAGGGGCTGCCCCAAATTTCCAAAGATAAATACTAACTCTAACAGACAGGCTGCTTATCCCAAAGTTATTCCTCCTAGACAAGTTACCCCAAACATCAGTTTTGCTTCCATTCTTAAAAACAACGTAAACGCAACTGCAGCTGTACCTCCTTCAACTTTTGTAAATCAAAACCAACAAAGTTCACTACCTGGCATTGAAGATCTGAACTTATTCCAAAATGCTGTTATATTAATGAAAGCATTTATTTCCCTTTTCACTGATATCAAAAATCTTCCAAATTTAATCAATCAAATTAATTCTACAAACAATAAAGCTGACAAGCTACAAATCTTTGCCAACTGTATATGCTCCAAACCATCTAACAATGCCACGTAGTGACTATATTGTTTACAGGACTTGGTAGTTGAAACGTTTTCGTTTCCCTTCCCCCAGGCTCTGCTCTTCTATCGTTCGCTCGCAACTGACCTTGTACGATTCACAGATTTCCCCCGTCATTACCAGTTCATCCTCTTAACAAATTGCTCTTAAACGTTTTTGTTATTTTTAACTTGTACTCCTTTTTGAATTAGATTAACCTATTGTAAGTATTTTTATTTTTAAGTTCTCTTTCAAACTACGTTCAGTTTGTAATTCTTCAAAATCCTCTTTTTACTTTATTATTTTAATTATTAAATTATAATTAATAATTATTAAATACTTTATTGAAAAGAAGAAAAAAAACGTCTCCGCTCCATATATTATTATCTCTATTTTAATTCTTTTATTTTTAATGCAATGGGCTTAAAGCTAAAGTAACTTCCATCTCATATGCAAAGAAGGAGTTAGCGGTTACCCATACCAAGGAGATCCGTCAACCTACAAATCGTCGTCGTTCTAAGAAAATGCTCGAACCTTTTTCTTAAACTCTGCTTCTTAATTATTTTTATTTGTTTTTACATGTTTATAAATTAAATATAAATAAATTAAACCCTTCCTCATTTTGTTTAGATTACTTCAAAACTTTATGTGTCTCTTTCTTTTAATTCTTTATATATATGTAATATATATATATATATATATATATATATCTGGGCAAGTCACCTATTAGTCTTTACCTGCTTTCTTTTTCAATGTATTATCTCATAATTTCAAAGGACTCCAACTCAAGATAGAAGCCAGCGGCTGCTTCGCACCAACACAATCGTCGTTCTAAGAAAACGTAAAATTAAAAATAAGTTCTTAGGAAATTTATTTTATGTAATATTTTAAAGTTCGAGCCATTCATTTACAAATATCTAAAAGCGACAAAAAAAAAACTTTTAAAATACCAATAATACCGCCTATTTTGAATGTGTAGTTCCTTATATTAAATAAAATATCAGAGGAGTCACTTTTCTACAATATTTCTTTTTCTGTTATGAAATATGAAAATGTATCGGTCTTTTCCCCCAATTTAATCTCCTGGATAAAATAAACGATTTTCGTACCAAAAATAGCGATCTATCGTAACTGAAGATTTTATTTTATTAAAATCAGTTCTGTATTTGTTTAAGAAAAGATATACAAAAAAAAAATTCGTTTTAAATATTATGAAAAGTGAATATGAAGCACGAAAATTGAAGGCAAGTTTTAATACTATTTTTTACAGACAACCAATAAAAAATAATCGATGAAAAATTTTTTGTGCCTTTTTAATAAAATTTTTAATACTTCGTTTTCGTTCATCGCAAATTCGATCGATTAAGTTAAACTCATATTGCAGACGTATCTAAAAGCGTTCTAAGAAGGAAAAGATGTATTCTTCCTGTAAAAAACTTTAATAATTTCTTCCATAAGAAATTCTTATTGTTCTTTTTTATTCTATATTGTTCTGTTTTTCGTAATTCGATTTGGTACTGTATTCGTTCTGTACATGCTGTATGCCAACGGCCATACCATGCTGAATATACCGGTTCTCGTTAGATCACCGAAGTCAAGCATCACTGGGCGCGGTCTGTACTTGGGTGGGTGACCACCTGGGAACACCGCGTGCCGTTGGCATTCACAAATTTGGGACCTGAATGGCCGAGCGTCTAGCGCTCTGGTGCTCGGTGCCACAGGTTTCGGGTTCGAATCCCGGCGGTGCCATGGATGTTTGTAGTGGTTCGGAATCCACTTTAAGCCGTAGGTCCCGGTCTCCTATGACTGTAAGAACGTCACGGAGCCAAAGTCAGACTTCTACCTACGGGTGCTCCATCACAACAGAAGCTGCTTCCTTCCCCTTAAATCATGAGTACGTATGGGCTTGGCCAGCGAAGTGGGATAAGAAACAACAAACACATGCTGTATATGTCTATATTCGTTAGTATCACAAATACAATTGGAGGAATGGATTGAGATTCCAGTTAAACTTGAAGTTTCTTAGATATTTTAATGCTTCTACATTCTCTATTTAATCATCATGTTATACTATTGTGCTTATGGAATTCCCCGGGCTTATGGGACTTCAATTTTTTTTTTTAGATTGCTAGAATTGTCCTTGCCATCTGTGTGAAATTTGACGTCAAAATATTCATTAGTGTTTGGATTACAATTGGCTTTGTGAGACGCTAAAACTGATTCCGGCGATTATTGGAATGACTGAATTAATTGAGCATAGAACTTGCATTCAATTTTGTTTGCGGAAACGTATAGAATGTTGCAGAAGGCATTCCTATATCGGAAAGAAACGTTTAGAAGAGGTATAAACAGTTCAAAGAAGGCAGAGAACGCGTTGAAGACGAAGAACCCTCTAGTCGACTCTCAACCTCAAGCGATGAAGATTTCAGAAAAATAGGCTCTACACAATGACAATAAATATAAAATTTTAAATAATTCTTTACTAATCGACACTTTGGTTTACTTATTTTTTAATGCCACCAGTGATCACGGTTTTATGATAGCCATAAAATTTGAAATACCTGAAGAAACCTGGAATTAAAAGAAAACAAATAAGCGATTGTCAAGAAACTTTAAAACAAAGCAAGTATCTCTTTGAATGGCTGCACTGACCGGTTTACTGTCTCAAGAGACACAGTTACTGGTAAGTTATATAAAAACGTGTCATTGCGTTGGTTGGTTAATATTATTGCTTTATGTTATTATTGTTATTATTGTTAATATTAACAAGATATTATTAATAATAACAATTATAGTTAATAATAATTATAGCTAACAATTATATAACAATTATATAAACAATTATAGATAATAATAACAATTTATTATTGTTAATATTAACAATTATAATACACTGCGTAAAAAAAAAAAATAGAAGGACAGTGTTTTTTTTTGCCAATTAATATCTCTTATTTTCTCCTAACTAACAGATATTTATGCAGATTTAGTTTAATGACCCTTTTTTTCATTTTAGGCAAAAATTAAACATCTACCACTAATATTAATAATAAAATTAGTATATATAATTTCCAATGCGTAAAAAAAGTAGAAGGACATTTGCTAATATATTTAATTTAGTGAGTTGTTCTTTAGTTAAATAGTGATTTTGTACTTTGTTTTATCCTTTTCAGTCAAAAAAATCTAATTTGTTTAAAAGTTACGCTGTTTCTCCGTTCTCAGAAATGCCTAAAGGAACACCTTTGAACGATTTTCAAAAAGGCCGAATTTCCGCATATCAAAATGATGGTAAAGGTGTCAGAGAGATTGCTCGATTGTTGCAGGTGAGCCCCAATACAGTTTCAAACTTTATCAGAAATCCTTATAAAAATGGAATGAAAAGAAGACTGGTAGACCGAAAAAGTTACGACCACGTGATGAAAGAAAACTTGTTCGTGTGCTTAAGAAGAACAAAGGAAGTGTTTCAAAGGCAAGAAATCAAGCAGGTCTTCATGTGACGAAACAAATGGTTTACAACTATATTAAAAGATCTAAAAAATTCACTTTCAAAAAACGGAAACATCATCCTAAGTGGACACAAGCTCACATTGATAACCGTTTAGTGTGGGCTAAGGAGCACATGTCCTGGACTACAGAATGGACTTCTGTGATATTTTCCGATGAAAAGAAATTTAACTTAGACTGTCCAGACGGATATCAGCACTTACTGGCATTGTCTGGGGAATGAAGACGAATACTATTCAACACGACAAATGGGAGGAGGGAGTTTAATGGTTTGGTTGGCTGTTGGATACGGAGGAAGGACAAGTCTGGTTTTCTTAAATGGTAGGCAAAAACATACAGACTACATTCAAGTGCTGAATTCCGAGCTTCTTTCTTATGGCTCTGACTTGGGGGGTGAAGAGTGGAAGTTTCAGCAAGATGGAGCTTCCATTCACACCGCGACTGGAGTCAAAAATTGGTTCCTAACAAATAATGTGGATGTTTTACCATGGCCAGCCAAAAGTCCTGACCTTCATATAGTGGAAAACATCTGGGCAATGCTAGTTCGTCGAGTTTATGCTGATGGAAGGCAATTTGATTCGCTAACTCAGCTTCGAGAAGCATTGAATAACTCGTGGGACAATTTTTGTCAAACAGAAGTTCAATGTCTTTACAATTCACTTCCAAACAGAATATTTGAAGTTATAAAGGCCAATGGGAAGAACATTCCTTATTAAAATCACTATTTTTTCATTCATTATAATGCTGTCCTTCTACTTTTTTACAAATTTTCCAAAAAAGAGAAACTATTTTTGTTGCCATTAATATTTTATGTTTGAATATCATAATTCTGATGTTAAAATTGTATTTTTAAAATATTTGTAAAATGTTTCTAATAAAAAATTTTAGTAAAAATAAAATATTTTTCGGTTATTGTTACAAAATCAAGTGCCCTTCTACTTTTTTTACGTAGTGTATGTTATTATTAATATTATTGTTATTATTGTTAATATTACAATGTTATTATTGTTAATATTATTGTATTTATGGGATCACGACACAGGAGATACCGTTTTTGTAATGTACTATATTGTAATGTCTTTTGTGTGGGGCGGACTATTGCAGAGTTGGATTTTAAGAATATTCAGTATTTTGAAGAAACGAGAATTAATGGAGGAATCGATTCACAGTTTTATATATTAAATATTAACACCACATTTTCATAATTTTTTTAAAGTTAACATTGAAATATTTTTAAAGTTATCAAGCGATTAGCAGTCACGTGTCAGACATTATTATTTGAATTTGCACTGTTCCTTTTTAACTAGAATAATAGAACCCATTTTCATTATGAACATGGCTAAAAAGGTCTTATTTTCTGTGTTGAATATCATCCCAAACGTGTTTATATATTCAATTATGTTAACAGGTGTAGACGCAATTTGCAATAAGTGTTTGCTACTGCATTAAATATGTATCATGTTTATGCGTTAGTCTTATTTTTCATGCTCGTTTAGTGAATTAATATTTAAATAATGTAATGTTAACTATTAATAATAATAGTAAGTTGTAATAATAAATATTAATAATAAATATAGTAATTAATAGTAAGTTGTTGGCTTACTGAGACCTTTTAAAATCTTTGAGTAAGATTTTCACATTCAATAACATATATCTGGTGATTTAAAAAAAGGAAACTGTCTTATTGTCATTGAATGTGAAAATCTTACTCGAAGATTTTAAAATGTCTCAATAAGCCAACAACTTACTATTAATTAAGGCCTTTAGTTATTAATTTAGTTCAGAATATTAGTTAAAATACCTAATATACTATTCGTTTTATTCACTTTACTATACATTTGTTTAGTATAGCGTTAACTGAATTTGTGAGAAAGCCGTTTGATATAATATAGGAAATCAATTTGATATCGAGGTAACACAGAGTATCAATTTAAAAAATACAAATTTCCAAGGATTTTAATTAAAATAAATTAATTAAAACATAATAGATTAAAAAATTAGAAGCTAATTTTTTGTTAATTTTACTGTTTTCCTTTTAATTATTCTCAAACTAATTATTAATGATGGCAATTAACATTTAACGAAACAGTTGTTTTATATTTATAGCCTTGAATATTTATTTATTTATTTTTCTAAATATTGAAAGTAATAATCCAAAGTTAGTTTTATCTGCTACAGAGCAAGACTCAATCACTTTGGTATTGATCATTTTATTTTGCCCACCTTAATGGAAAACATTCACCATGCTAATATCTTCAAATTTGACAGTTATATTGGTCTTATGGCTTTTATCTAAATTTGCTTGGATTTGTATTGTCGATTTTGTCTTACCTGTAAGGAACTATTTTTTAATGCAAAACCAGAGGCAAATATTCATAAATTATTTGACTCAACATAGGCCTTATAGCATTGAAAGAAACCACTTCTTCTTCACGTGCTCAACAGCACCATAGTGGCCAAGGCCAAGCACCACCGTGGGCCAAGGCCGTCTGTTTGCAGACAGATTTCGAGACAGGAGATGTTTTCTTTTTACCGGGTAGGGTTGACAGCCCTACGACTTACATTCATATTAGACCGGGACCTACAGTTTAAAGAGAATTCCGAACCAATGCAAACATCCATAGCACCACCGGGATCGAAACCGAATCTGTGGTACTTAGAGCCAGAGCGAAAGAAACTTCTACCTACCTCTAAAGGGAAATATAAGAATTTTCAGCTGCAATTTTATGCTTAGTTGAATAATTTTTAAATACAATATTTAGAATGCTCAAAGTGAATATAAAATTAATCAGATTATTACAACTTTTCACATAGAAGACAATAGTGCTTTTACACGAGCTTTCGCTCATAAACTTTTGGTTTACACTGACGTGGGTTAGGAGTTCCTTTTAAATACCTGTGGAATATTAAATATTGTTATCTCGATGTAAATCGCTGCAGTGATTAATATGCGAAGCACTTACCTGGCTCAAAATAGCCTGATCAATCAAGGTTGGGTTTGAAAAGAATCAAGATCAAGGCTTCTTTTAAAACAATTTATTTTTGTATTACGAAATATATCTCGAGTTTTATCACGCTCACATAATGCCATTTTTAATGCAGAAAATAAATTTATTTACATTTGTTGAATATAGGAAATTATCTTTAGTTACTGTTTTGTTAATAAGTATTTCTAATTTTAATGTTTGCATTTTTAAGGAGTACTAAAATTTTAAATTAAAACATTAAAGCTAGTTAAAGACGAGGTGTTAATGGAAAATAGCCTTTTATATTAGTTTTCTTTTAATCTTGGTGATTTTATGCCTGTATGCGTCTTTCTGTAAAACTTTTACTTCATTTTTGTTTATATTTTTATCCGCTGTCGATATTGTTGGAGTCCCTGTTTTTAGAAACGAGTAGGCTCGATGACAATTGTGACAGTGTGTATAAAGCCGTCTCGCTTCACTAATCAGACTGCCTAGTAGGAGTTTTCCGGGTTTTCTCCCATACGACACACAAATGCGGAACAGATACTTCTAAAAGTCCTCCCGGAAGGCACTGTCCTCCACATTACCCACCGATGAGCTGTTCGTGGTCTACACGAGGTCCACTGACGTTCCACCTTTCTAACTGGTAGGGAGGTGCATAGCCCTTAGTATGGGGGTTGAGATGTAGAGAAAGAAAAAAGAAAAAGCTTGTTGAAGCCTTTAAAACGAGAGCACTACCTCTGCTGTCCTTTTTTAACGTGGTGTCATCACAATTCAGAACGAAGCTTCCTCTGGAAGATATCTGTGAGTTCGCACCTTCTACTCATCTCCTAAAACCTATTAGATAGATAAACCGGTCTACAGATTTAACACATTAGGCATGGGAACTTTCGGTTTAGTTGAACGGAGTTCCTCAGGTACAAAATCAAACGTATTGTCGCCCAGGTCACATTCCAGACCTTTTTTAATTGTTTATGTGCTTTTAGCCACTTAACGGATTATCCCAAATATACTCGTAACTCATATTTGCATCAAAGTGAGTAATGTCTTTTGGCAAACACTATTTTGCCAGCATTTATTTGCATCTTTTCCAAACACTAAAAGTTAACTTAAACCAAAATTAACTTTCAATTTTTGACTAAAGCATTTATTATGCTTTTTCTTGTATTATTCTAACGCAAACTCGTGATCTTGTATATCCAGCAGTGATCATTCTATCACGTTGTTCCGCGTGAACATTTTTACAGACACTGGACTCGATGTCCTTCAACACTCAGAAGATTAACGAGGATCTGCTTGTTATAACAATATTATCAAATTTATACAAGTGTCTTTTGAAGGTTAGGGCTAACTAAAAATCATATGGAGTTTAGCCCAAAGTGTGGACAAGATGACCGTAGAGCGACAAACCAAACCAGAAGATTGACGAGAATCTGTTTGTTATATATCGCTTTTATTGTGTTTACTTTTTTTTTTAAATCCGTAAAAGTGAAAATTTCTTTAGTGATAAAAGCAGCTATGTATCGTATGGTAATCTCGAGAACTTTTGTTGGGGATTCAGAAAATTATAGTTCTGATTCTAACAATAATAATAATTATAAATAAAACAAGATATTGATCACAATTCTAACTTTGCATATTTTCAATTTTAGGGCCCAGAAACAAAATCGTTTTTAAAGAAAACTAATTGGTTAATAAATTCTAAAAATCAATTAAGTGGAGTTCAAAGCATTTTTAATCGTTCCCCATTTTATATGTATTTAATCAATAAATAATTTTGAATTAATTTAAAATATGATTTAATTAAATTTTAATTAATCATTAAATAAATGAAAAGCTTTAGACTATTAATATTAATTAATTTAGAATATTAATCTAGTTATAATATAGAAGAAAACATGTCTTTAACAATGCGTTTTCATAGTACAATATGCTTGACTCCGGTTCTTTCCAAGCATACAAACCTGTCCATTCCAATAGTTGAGCAGGAACCGAATTCAATGAACCAAATGAATCATCATAGTGATTCTTCCATTAGTCTGGAGTCCAGTTCACTGACCACTGCACTGTATTCGACAGTTGCCGGGATTTAGATCCGCGGTTACCTAATTCCGTTTCATGCTTCGCAGAAGTTGGCAGATTGTTTAACACTCCCGTTGCCGATCTCTTGCCAGCGTGTGATGTAGCGCGTTAAAAATCCAAACCTGCACCAGCACGTGATGTGGAATGATGTCTTAGTTGCCAATCACGCGTTCGCGCGGGAAGAACTGTTCCTCGATATTTATTTTCCGCTGTGTTTGCTAGTATTAGTGTGGAGTAAATGTTAGAAGCCAGTTTTAAGTTATGTGAGTTTGAATTTATAACTATATTATAACCATATATGTGATATGAGTTGTAGAGGCGATAGTTCTGCAGATATAATAAGCCTGTAACAGATGATAAAATTGCGAATTTATTGGCTGAACTTTCAGACGAGTATCCGGGTGATGTTAGTTATGACAGTGATAAAGAATCCATTTATCCCCAAGGTGGCCATGATATTTCGGATTGTATATTATTGTAACCGACTTATAAATTCAGTTATATTAAATATTTGCTAACGATAAAGTATCAGACAAGAATACTACTTCCCCACCACACCATATCATTGTGTCTAGAGCTGAGTTGTCCCTATACAGTTTGGGAATGATGTGGGTGAGAAATCTGACTGGACTCTGTGATGCTCTACAGTCGTACTAGACCGGGACATATGGTTTAAAGTGGATTCCAAACCACTACAAGCATCCAGGGTACCTCCGGAACTCGAACCAGAAACCTGTGGTACCGAGCGGCCATTAAGGCCTCATACAAGAATACTGCCTTTTGTCACTTATTTTCATTATTTTGTTTCATTTTTACACATTACGAGCCAGGGTGTAATGTGACATCTAGGAAATAATCCATCCCCCACCCTAATGTATATCACACGCTGGCGCGTAGTCAATGGCCTAAACATTATTTATTAATAAGTATGATGCACATAATTATGTTTTATTACCACTTTTCAATCATATTCCTTATAAAAAGTAAATCGCCTTCTGGGAAAACCACATTAATACGGTGGGCAATAACTGTCAACACATTATCATGTGACCACAGCCAAAGTGCTAAACAACCATTAATGAAATTTTTTAGATCAATGCAACATAAATTCAATTGTGAGTTTTCATCGATCGATAATATTCGCTTATTTAACAGAATGTTTTAACACAGAATATATTTTATAGACATGCCAATTATTGGAAACATTACTCAAAAAGCAAGGCAAGTATTCAGTGACGTATTCTATTCAACAAATATGTTTTTATAAAATATATTTATGTATGTGAATGTGTTCCAGAACAACTTAAAGGGTATTTTAGAAATCCAATTTTTTTTTCTGTCGGTTTATTATTATTTTATCTGATGCTCAACAAAAAAAAAATCTTAAAAAATTATTATTAGTTCTTCAATCAAACCAAGACCTTATTTTTTAATCGTTAAATACTTCGCGCCTGGCACCATCTGATAGCTTATGGTGTTTAGAGCTGACTACGTTCACTCATGTTATTAAAATGTCACCAACGATACGTTCGGTTTTTAAATAATTATATCAGGCTTTCAATCTTCTCGAAATGGTAAAATAATGATAGTTGTTATGTGTGCTTACTTATAGTAAATACTATCGTTATATGTGCTTACTAATGGTAAATACTGTTGTTATGTGTGCTTTTTTTCGTTAAAATGTTTCATTTTGTATCTTTGTAGTTTCTACTAACATTTTTAAATTAAATCTACGAAAGTAGAAAAAAGGTGGTCTGGCGGCCGAAGGACTAGCTCTCTGTTGCTTGGTGCAACAGGTTCAGGTTCGAGTCCCGGCGGAGCCATGGATGTTTGCAGTAGTTCGGAATCCACTTTAAACCGTAGGTCCCGGTCTAATATGACAGTAGAGCATTGAGCTTAAGGCTGAAAACTATACCCCCTAAAAAGAAAACATCTCCTGTCTCTAAATCTGCCAGTAGGTCAACGACCTTGGCCCTCCATGGGGCTGTTGCGCCAATGAAGAAGAAGAAAGTAAAAAATATGCATGCATTTTCCCAGAAATCAGGCAATGCCAGGCCATGTCTATAGGTATCTTATTATTAAAGTCTTACGAAATATATATTGGAGGAGAGGGGATTTGAACCCCGGACTTTCCACATGCAAAAAAACTCTTTACTATTGAATGGTTGGCTGGAAAATCCTACCATTGGACTTGAGGAGGTTTGGTTTGTCACTCTATGGTCATCTTGTGCACACTTTAGGCTAATTAGACCGGGACCTGCAGTTTAACGGGGATTCCGAACCACTAACAAACATCCATGCCACCACCTGGGCTTGAAGGGGAAAGGACTGATCTTCGTGTGTGAAAATATTGGTTTTAAACTGAGGATCACAATACGGCAGCAATTTAGAAGGTCCCTTTCCCTGGGGGACGTTTCATTTACGCTTTGATGGAGATTGATCTCAAGTTAAAGTGTTCTGAATTTGAAAACATGGCTATATATTAAATAAGGATTTGCCAACATTATTTTTTATTTTACGATAGCTCTACATTTTCAGATACTGTGAGTTTCCAGTTTATCAGTATAATAAATTGTTCTCTTTAATTATTTCATAAAGTTTTTTTTTGATATTCTTCTTAATTTATATTCTTGCGTCTTTTCGCCGTAATTTCAAAATTTCTGTTTGGCATACAATTATTGTTTCATTGCGTGACAAAGTGTTCGGGCAGAAAAACATAATTAAGTATTATATTAATAGTACTGTTCTTTCGATGTATCGTAGTACTTTTATTCTCGCTTTCGACGCTTTTCAGTGAGATGTTTTGTTCTTCAGTTGAAGGGCGTGTCCTAAATATTAGGGCGTTGTTTAAAATCGGGTTTACTAATGGATTTGGTGCAAAAATATTGAAAAGTGAGCTCGTAACCTTGGGGCTATTTTGTTACTCTAAATATCAGTTGTCACATATTTTTATAAAGCAGTGCTGCTCTTTTATTACCAATAACTTGTCAAACTTTTAATTTATACTTTGGCTAATCGAGTTCATTCTTTACCTTGAGTAAAAATACATCACATATCAGAATGTTTTCACTGAAAAAAAAAATTCGACATCAAATTTTTGAGAAAATCTTTAAATGTTTAATCAAAGAATATCGTATATTCCCATATATAGGCCGAGAATTTGAAGAATTTTTTTAAGCTAAAGAGAAAAAGTCGGCTTATATACGAAGAGGATTTCGCAAATAATGATAATCGTGCGCAAGCGATAAATCGTTAAATAAAGAACTATTTTATTCATTTGGTTTATATTTCTTAGGTTTATGGGAAAAAATTAATTTTATTATAAGGATGAGGGCCTCATGGCCGAGTGACTAGCGCTCTGGCACTCGATGGCATAGGTTTCGGGTTCAAATTCCAGCAATACCCTGGATCGTTTGCAGTGCCTCGGAATCCACTTAAAACCGAAGATATCGGTCTAATATGACTGTTGGGTGTAGGGCAACCCTACACCCCCTAAATGTTTTTAAGTGGTTCGGAATTCACTTTAGACGCCGGGTCTGTTTAGCCCTCGTGCGCAAAAAATGACCGTACAGCGACAAACCAAACCAAACCTCATTTCTAAAAGTACTTTTAGAAATGAGGTTTGGTTTGGTACAATGCAGTCGAGATTTATGGCGAATACTTCTGTAATCACAGCAAAAAAACAATTTTAATTAAATTCACAAAAAAATAAAATACATAAATAAAATTGCTAGTAGCTAATATAAAATATTTACAAAAATTGAGACCAGCTACACAAAGCCCCTTAAAATGAATCACCACTTAAGAGACAACGTGTTCCTTTTTTTTTTGTAGTTGTTGTTGTTGGTAACGTTACACTAATCATTCTCTTCTTACGGATTTAAGAAAAGGAGTATCATTAATTTTAATGACAAAAGAAAGACAGAGTTATCGATTTTTCCATCACTCAATCAACTCGACGTAAAAAACATCCTTCCTTAGAAGAACTCCTCGTTCACAGTAGCATATCGCTTTGCTATTTCATTAGGTTCTTGAAAAACAAATCATTATCTCTTGTAACTGAAACATTTTTAAATAATAGCCATGTTATTTATGAGCCATCAGAAAGTTCTGATTCCCTTTCACCATTAATATTGCTTTGACAAGCTGTTTATTGATTTCTCATTTGATGCGGTTGAAATCAATAGAAATTAACTTAAATATTCTATTTGAAGTGTTTTTATCAACAGCGTGCACTTATATTGCTAGATTAGGTATAAACTGATGTGTTTCGTCACGATACATTGAACCACCAGGCAGATGAGTTGATTCATGAAGGCAGTAGTCAAGAGTGAGTGACTCGAAAGCGTTGGTAATACGTACTTTGCAGAACTTATGGCTCTATGTCACTAATGGAGTGAAAAAAGCTGAAACAAAAAGTTTTTGAAGAAGTAAATAAAATCGATAAGGTAAAAAAGTAAGATCTTGCTTACTATTGCATTTATTTACGGTTAAATAATGATTTAAAAAATTACTTGAGAGATAATGTTTTTAATATGATTATTATTAATATTATTACCCATATATTTGCATTTTAATAAAAAATCCCAATTCATTCTTAGTTTTTTTAACATCTTTTCCTGTCTCTTTGATAGCAAAGAGCAATGTTATCCTATAATTTAAACAAGTTGCGTGCTTGTTCTTAACGGAAAAGTACTTTTCCACAATGAAGTCGAGATTTATATCGAATATTTCTGTAATAACAACAAAAAAAAGTGTTTATCGCTAAATTCAATTCACAAAAAAGATATTTCTGATAACTATTATAAAATATTTATAGAAATTGAGACCAGCTACACAAAGCCCCTTAAAATGAATCACCGCTAAGGAGACAACATAGTGTTCCTTTTTTTGTAATTGTTGCTGTTGGTAACGTTACGCTAATCATTCTCTTCTTACGGATTTAAGAAGAGAGGTATCATTAATTTTAATGACAAAAGAAAGACAGAGTTATCGATTTTTCCATCACTCAATCAACTCGACGTAAAAAACAGCCTTCCTTAGAAGAACTTCTCGTTCACAGTAGCATATCGCTTTGCTATTTCATTAGGTTCTTGAAAAACAAATCATTATCTCTTGTAACTGAAACATTTTTAAATAATAGCCATGTTATTTAAGAGCCATCAGAAAGTTCTGATTCCCTTTCAACATTAATATCGATATAACAAGTTGTTTATTGATTTCTCATTTGGTGTGGTGGAAATCAATAGAAATTAACTTAAATATTCTATTTGAGGTGTTTTTATCAACAGCGTGCACTTATATTGCTAGATTAGGTATAAACTGATGTGTTTCGTCACGATACATTGAACCACCAGGCAGATGAGTTGATTCATGAAGGCAGTAGTCAACAGTGAGTGACTCGAAAGCGTTGGTAATATGTACTTTACAGAACTTATGGCCCTCTGTGTCATTAATGGAGGGGAAAAAGTCAAAACAAAAAGGTTTTGAAGAAGTAAATAAAATCGATCAGGTAAAAAAATAAAAACTCTCTTACTATTGCATTTATTTACGGTTTAAATAATGATTAAGAAAATTACTTGAGAGATAATGTTTTTAATATGATTATTATTAATATTATTAACCATATATTTGCATTTTAATAAAAAATCCCAATTCATTCTTAGTTTTTTAACATCTTTTCCTGTTTCTTTGATAGCAAAGAGCAATGTTGTCTTATAATTTAAACATGTTGCATGCTTGTGTTTAAAGGAAACGTACTTTTCCACAATGTAGTCGAGATTTATATCGAATATTTCTGTAATAACAACAAAAAAAAGTGTTTATCGTTAAATTTAATTCACAAAAAAGATATTTTTAATAACCAATATAAAATATTTACAGAAATTGAGACCAGCTACACAAAACCCCTTAAAATGTATCACCGCTTAAAGACAGCATTGTGTAATTTTTTTTTTTTTTTTTGTAGTTCTTGTTGTTGGTAACGTTACACTAATCATTATCTTCTTAAGGATTTAAGAAAAGGAGTATCATTAATTTTAATGACAAAAGAAAGAGAGAGTTATCGATTTTTTCATCACTCAATCAACTCGACGTAAAAAACATCCTTCCTTAGAAGAACTTCTCGTTCACAGTAGCATATCGCTTTGCTATTTCATTAGGTTCTTGAAAAACAAATCATTATCTCTTGTAATTGAAACATTTTTAAATAATAGCCATGTTATTTAAGAGCAATCAGAAAGTTCTGATTCGCTGTCACCATTAATATCGCTATAACAAGCTGTTTATTGATTTCTCATTTGATGTGGTTGAAATCAATAGAAATTAACTTAAATATTCTATTTGAAGGGTTTGCTGCCTTATATATATTGTCACATTCACCATTGAGTCACCTCATTTCTTAAAGTACATTTCCACAACGTATTCCAAATTTATGTCGAATACTTCTTTAATCACAGATAAAAAAAAAGAAGTGTTTTACGTTAAATTAAATTCACAAATAAGATGTTTCTGGTAACAAATATAAAATGTTTACAGAAATTGAGATCAGCTACACAAAGCTCCTTAAAATGAATCACCGCTTAGAAGACAACATTGTGTTCCTTTTTTGTTGTTGTTGTTGTTGAAGGTAACGATAAACTAATCATTCTCTTCTTACGGATTTAAGAAAAGGAGTATCATTAATTTTAATGACAAAAGAGTGAGTTATTGATGTTTCCATTACTCACGTAAAAAACAGCTTTCCTTAGAAGAACTTCTAGTTCACCGTAGCAAAAATATCGCTTTGCTATTTCATTAGGTTCTTGAAAAACAAATCATTATCTCTTGTAACTGAAACATTTTTAAATAATAGCCATGTTATTTAAGAGCCATCAGAAAGTTCTGATTCCCTTTCATCATTAATATCGCTTTAACAAGCTGTTTATTGATTTCTCATTTGATGTGGTTAAATCAATAGAAATTAACTTAAATATTCTATTTGAAGTGTTTTTATCAACAGCGTGCACTTATATTGCTAGATTAGGAATAAACTGATGTGTTGTGTCACGATACATTGAACCACCAGGCAGATGAGTTGATTCATGCAGACAGTAGTCAACAGTGAGTGACTCGAAAGCGTTGGTAATATGTACTTTGCAGAACTTATGGCTACTCTGTGTCCTTAATGGAGGGGAAAAAGCCAAAACAAAAAGTTTTTGAAGAAGTAAATAAAATCGATGTGAACTACTAATAAGAACCATCTTACGATTGCATGTATTTACAGTTAAGTAATGATTAAGAAAATTACTTGAGAGATAATGTGTTTAATATGAATTATCAATATTATTACCTATATATTTGCATTTTAATAAAAAATCACAATTCATTCTTAGTTTTCTTAACACCTTTTTCTGTTTCTTTGACAGCAAAGTGCAATGTTGTTTTATCAACAAGCTCCATGCTTGTTTTCCTTTACTATAGCGTACTAGTAAATACTTTATGTTACGTGCTCTTTGGTATACAAAAGGATATTTTATAAAGTTTATTTTTGTATCAACTGAGATAATTAAAATCGGGTTCTTGCTTACCAGTATTATTTATTTGTTCTAAGTTAGTGCATAAGTTATTAAAATAAATAATTTTTAAAATTACATAAAAGCCAATAATTTTTTTAATAATTTTTAATCTTGTAATTTTTGTACACTTACTTTTCTATTTTACTACTAATGCCTATATTCAAATATTTCAAAATGAAGAAGTAAATTATGTTTTCTGGAGATCAAATTTTTTCCAATTTTTTTATAGTGAATAATATTTTTCGATTTATTTTAAATTAAGCGTGTTCTTTTAAGCAAACTTTGTAAGTCTGTAACTTATTTAACGGCTAGCATAATTCTGCTTAATTTAATTTCGTTTGATTTGCATTACAAAACCGAATAATAGCATTTTATATTTACCTTTTAAAATATAAAACTACTAATAAATTATCATCCTCAGTGGTGCAACAACCCCCATAGTGGGTCAAGGCCGTCTGCCTACTGGCAGATTTCGAGACAGGAGATGCTTTCTTTTTACGGGGTAGAGTTGTCAGCCCAACGCTCTACAGCCATATTAGACCGGGACCTACGGCTTAAAGTGGATTCAATAATAAATTATGATTAAGAAAAATTAATTGGGAGATAATTTTTTAATATTAATGTTATCTCTGTTATTACCCATAGATTTTACATTTTAATAACAAATTCACCATTCATGTTTAACTTTCTTGGTCTCGTTTTCTGCCACTCTGTACTCACATTTTGAATAAACACCCCCAGGTATGGCATCTGGAGGAAGACACGCTCCGCCCCTCCTCTTCTAGTCCATCGAAAAAATTTCTCGACCTACGGATATATATTAACTATCCCTGTAGATATATAGTAGCTAACCAACGACTACCTAAAGAGGCCTGTTACTCTATAGATACATTTGGAATGAACCCCTCCAGGGATGGTATCTGGAGGAAGGCAAGCCTTGGTCCTCCTGCTCAAATCCATCGAAAAATCGTCCAGGCCTATGGATATATAGTAACTATCCCCGGCACAGACATAGGTTTTGTTTGGTTTGTCGCTCTACGGTCATTTTGTGCACACTTTAGGCTAATTAGACAGGAACCTACAGCTTAAAGTGGATTCCGAACCACCAACAAACATTCCTGCCACGACCAGATTTCGAACCTGAAACCAGTGGTTCTAAATTCCAAAGTGCTAGCCAATTGCCCATCAGGTCGCGCACAGACATAAGAGTTTCGGTATAGCTTTTCTTACCGGGTTTCAAATCCGGTACGCCTAGTTCACAGACTCAAAGCTCTATCTTCCAATTCTCTGTGGTAAAAGTAACTAAACTTTTAATTAATTAATGGATAACTAATAAACAATTAATGGTAAAAGTAAAAATAACTAAATAAATAATGGGTAATTTTTCTTGCAATATATATATATATATATATATTCATAAAATTCACAACTCTAACATCAAGTCTCTCTCATTATACAAGGCGCTATTAATAAATACATACTATAAATTATTGTACATTATGTGTATCATGTGCGTAACGTGTATTATTTAATTGATCTAATTTTCTTTTATTACATAAAAATAAATTACAATTCTTAGTTTATAACAGGTGAATGACGCTGTTCTTTTTTCTCTTTGTAACAAAATGGATTCAAGCTAATTCAATTCACATTGTTACAAAATGAATTCTGTTATTGAACAATATTTCGCAATACGTTATATCGATCTAAAAAAACATGTTTTGGTAGATTTCAGATGAAAACTGAAGCAAAGCGATCAATATCTATCAAACATCCGTATATTAAATACAATGATAGGGTATGACGAATAAAGTTTTACCATTATCCACTTTGATAAGACAAGTATTGCCTCATATTGGGAATTCGATGAGTAGATGTTACAGAATTCTTAATATAATGCTTTGCTATTTTGCTATTCCCTTCTTCGCTATTCGAATAGTATTGTCCCAATAACAAAATTTTTTGAAAAGGAAACATTTACTTGTATTTCTTTCCCTGTTTAAATAAAGGTAATTTCTTTATATATTTCACCTCACTATTCTGATGGCCAAGTAGCTATCTCTCTGGCCTTTGGTATCGCAAGCTTCAAGTTCAAATCTTGGCTGTGGGAAAGTTGTTTGGTGTCCATTTTAAACTGTAGGTACCGATCTTATCCCTAGTGAGCAAAAAATAACTGTACATCATCAAACCAAACCAAATCGTTGTTATGAGTGCTTGTCATTCCGTTTTTAATCCTTTTTAACCAATTTCCATTATTTTCAAGCTTGGTCGGTTACTTCCAAGATGTCAAGGTGTTATATCATCATGTTAATGTAATGCATGTTTCTGTATATAGAGTGTCTCTAAAACATCTGGCAAAACTGTAAACGCTAGTGAAGGAGGCCAAAATAAGCAAATTTTGTAATGGAATTCTCATGCAGAAAAGACTCGATTATTAGAGGGTGCTGTTTACATCGTAGCTGAAAATGGCCCAATGGCGCTAATCATCATTCCACACTCGAATTTCGAGCAGTGTGCATCGCTTCACAAATTCAGAACTCGCCGACTTGCATTTTATGTTCGTATATGAATGTGATTCCAGTATGATGAAGTCCAAGGCCACTACAGAGAAACATATAAATTACATCAACTTTACTTACGGCCCATATTGGATCTGGTGATGTAAACCTGTTCTTTGGCCATTTGACATGAATGGATTTCTTTTTCTGTGTGTACATTAAAAGCATGATCTACGGGTCCCCTTGTCGAAAGAAGATTTAGGAACCATACTATCAGTAGCTGCTAGAAATGGGCGTAATATGACTGAAATTTTTGCTAATAAAAGCTAATTCATGTGCCGCAGCTGTGAATGTTGAATTATTTTTGATGGTCGTTTTTTCGAACACGTACGTATAAAAAGCATTTTAATCATTAAAATATTTGTTTTTTAGATTTTACCTTTTTTTTTCCGTACATTTTGTTCATATCTTCCTTGTGTTCTAGAACTTACACGTGTTATTTCCTCATACAAGTTTCATTGCAAAGTCCTCTTAGTATATCGCTTCCTCTACATTCTGGCAGACAGTTCAGAAACACTCTATACATTCACAGAAACATGGATTACATTAGCATGCTGATATGACACCCTGATTATGTGATCATTTTGAACCAACCAAATTTTAAAATACTGAAGATATGTTAAAAAAGGATTAGAATTTTTAAGAACATAAGGACAGATACACAAATTACCTTTATTTCTACAGGAGTAAAAAGAAATATAAAGAAATTTTTCCGTTTCATAAAAACTTTGACATTGGGAATACACTACTCGACTAACGAAGAATGGAATGGCAGAATAATAAAGCATATTATATTAAGAATTGTGTAAGATCCACTCATCGAATTCCCAATATGAAGCAAGACTTGTCTGCTCAAGATGGATTATGATAAATTGTACTCATGATACCCTAGTATTGTAAGTAATAGATAGATGTTTGATAGATATTGATCGTCTTGCTTCAGTTTTTATCGGATATCTACCAAAAGATGTTTTCTACATCGGTATAATGTATCGTGAAATACACTGTTCAGAATTCATTTTGTAACAATGTGAACTGAATTAACTTAAATCTGTTTTGGTACAAAAATAAATTATTTTACAATATATTAATGTTTTTAGTTTATTTTTATGTAACAGAAGAAAATTAGACTTATTATTTATTACATATCCCAATGTACAATAATTTATAGCTTTTATTGTTGCATCCGAATATTTACGCACATTACTTTAATTCCCTTTATTTTTCGGTGAATATTACTTTGTGTAATATATTTTAATAATATGCATTTATTAGAAAACAGAATTTTTATCAAATTTATAACAAAACATTTGTTATTTTGTTATTAAAAAAAATTATTTTCATTTAATAAAATATTTCAAAAATAAAAAATTTGTTTAATTTATTTTCCATTTTTAATGCTTTTGATTTTTTAATTAATAATCCTTCTCTTTTAACCTTTCTTTAATTAATCTTAATTCATCTCTTTTCTAACTTTCTTTGAATAATCTTAATTCTTATATTTTCAGCATTTCGTTAACCTGTTCGTAATTCTTCTCTTTTCTTTAATTGTTCGTAATTCTTCTCTTTTCTTTAATTAATCTCAATTCTTCTCTTTTCTAATTTTCTCTACTTAATTTAGGATTAACACTGCTTTGAAGTTCCCTCAAATTCTAATTAATACTTCTGTGAACAAATGCTATAATAGATAGCTAATAAGGTAAAATTAATTTTAGTTCGTAAAAAGTACCCTGTGTGTATTAAAATAGAATCTATGCTAGTAGTCTTTATAATCTGCTACTGACAAATGAATTTCAACTTTTCTATATTTGATTTATTTTAAGAACAAATATTACGAACTTATCAAATAATCCAGCTTGTACTACTTATAATCCCCGAAATTAAAAAATCAGCCAATTAGCTAGCGCTCTGACCTTTGGTTCTATAAGTTTCAAGTTCGAATCATGCCAATAGCATGTATGTTTGTTAGTGGTTCGAATTTCACGTTAAACTGTAGGTCCCGGTCTAATTAGCCTAAAGTGTGCAAAATAAAAATAAAAAATGACGGTAGAGCGATAAATCAAATCGAAATGAAAAAAGAACAATTTCTAGGATGATGAAAATAATTTTTTTTGTCTTTGATTACTCTTTAAAAAAAACGTCATATAAAAATGATCATCTAAAATTTTCTCAGCATAACCTTTTTTCAATCTTATCAATGCAATGTTACAAAATGAAATATGTTTATTTATACGTAGTTTTAGCTATACCCATACAGAAATATTGCTATTTTTAAAGCTTTACAATTTAATTTGAAAGAATTGTGGAAAAGAATATATTTTAAGTGCATTTACAGGAAGTGTAACAGAAGATTATGGTTTATCCTTCCACATAAGAAATAGATATTCGCTGGAAAAGTTTTCTTTTCAATTCTTACTAAAACTCCATTTGACGCCAATAAAAAGGGTGAACAAATCAACAAACACATTTTGTTAAAAATAGTAAAGGGATTTAAGCGAATATATGAAATAAAATAGATTCTGAATCATACAGCTTTATCCTTGGATTTCTTTTTACATGTAACGAAACTTAAAGCTTAAAGCAGGCCAAATATCGAATTGATCCACAAGTTTAAGGAGGGCAATCGGACGGAAAAACGATTTTCTTGAAACCTCTTCCTAAAAAGAAATTTACGACCTATCAGAACTTAATATATTTTTATTTTCATTGAAAAAAGATCTTCTCATATTCTTTTTTATTTTGCTTTTGAATCATTTCTCTTATATATATATATTAAACCTTAAGTTATAACAATATCTTCTACTTTCAAAAAATTCCCTTTTTACAAAAATTTTTCGTTTTTTTCAATGACTTACAAATCATTTGTAAATTTTCGCGTTTAACACTAATAATTTCATTTCATAGGTGAAACGTTTTTGATTCAATTAAATTAATAAAACTAGAAGATTAGAACATACTTTATACATTTCAATTAAGATTTTTAAAGTAAGTTTTAAGATGACTGGAAAATTAGTCACTGAAAGAAAATAGAAACACTTCAAAAATATTATTATATTTACTTACTTGTATGCCTCTTTAATACAGGTATTTAAGTAACATTAAAAAATAATTTGGTGGAAACAGAAATTGTCTTTGTAAAGACATTTCTGTATAATATCTTTACAGAATAATATCAAGGAATGTCTCGTAAGGGAGACATTCCCTGATATTTTTCATAATACTGTCAGGGAATGTTTTCCTTACATAATGATGCCATTGAAAATAAAAGAATGACACAAAATGAACAGAAAGTTCTGAGCTGAAGATGCAAACAAAGCGGCATGTTGCTACTCCCATAAGTGAATGCCAGCCATTTCAGAAAAATAGGCAGATCAAGTTAATGTTTGAAAGATTTTTAAATCAACTTTTGCGTAGAAGTAAAGTAGAAAGAAGCAATCCATGGATGTCGACGTCAATGTAAAGAATTAGCAAACTAAAAAAATTAAATCTTTGAACATTAACAAAAATACATAATAAAAATTGCATATAAAACGTATGTGTATGTAATAATTATATATTTCTGTCACTGTATCAATTTAGTTGATTTTAATTCTTTTTGTTCTTATTTCTAGACTGAAATAGCCCTGTTTTGTGGCCTTCAAACAAACAAATCTTCTATATGGGAGACTTGCATATTCTGTAAGATACATATGCGGCCCAAAGTTTAGTTAGAATTCATAGACGAAGGGTTGAGCAGCCATTGCTTTGAAAATGATTTAAAATGGAAATGTTATATGATAAAGAAAACAAAAGTAGATTTTCAAAAAAGATTCCATTTGAGAAATCCAATCCTTAAAATCCAATTTAGTTTCCTCCACTGAATCGGAAAACTTGACGTAGTTGTGTATTGTTTTAACATGATATGAAGGGCTTCAAATGTATTTTTGAAACTATTGTATTTTAAATCCGAAGTATATTTTCTGTTGAAATGTTCATATAAAACACTGTTGACCTCTGATTATCTTACATGATCGTGCACAATATGAAATATATATTATGGAACGATCCTTTTGTAACATCTTGGGTGGTTGATAAGATTTCATTAAAGTTGCAATGAAGATATTCAGGAAGTAATTTGTTTGAAGCTATAATCTTTTCATTATATTTACAATAATTTGTATGATAAATGTTGTTTCTTGATGACAGTATCTCAGAATAATTTAGAAAACTCTTGAAACTCAACTTCATAAAAATTAGACACTTATTTCGTCAAGCATTAAGAATATCTTTTTTTATTTAACTTCCGAGGTTCTTTAATGCATCAATTTCTAACATAATATTTCATAACAATCATAGTCGTCATGCCTACTTGAAGTTAATTGCATTATGAAAGTAAATTATTTATCTTCCAATTTATATTTTCGCAAAAATTTAAATACCTAAAAAATTAATATGCCTATTCTAAAGTTTAAAATAATTTAAATTTTCGCTAAATATCTACTTTATTTTTTTCTAAGAAGAATTTCATTAAATCTTATTTATTCCATCATAAAACTGTATCAGATGGAATCAAATAATAAATTGCTTCTATTTAGTCATTCTGGAATAAAATAATAAATTGCTTCTATTTAGTCATTCTGGAAACAAACAATAAATTTCTTCTATTTAGTAATTCTAGAAACAAATAATAAATTGCTTCTATCTTAGTAATTCTGGAATCAAATAATAAATTGCTTCTGTTTAGTCATTCTCGAATCAAATAATAAATTGCTTATATTTAGTCATTCTGAAATCAAATAATAAATTGCTTCTATTTAGTCATTCTAGAATCAAATAATAAATTGCTCCTATTTAGTCATTCTGGAATCAAATAATAAATTGCTTCTATTTCTATTCTTCTATTCTGCTATTTAAATTGCTTCTATTCTTTAGTAATTATACATATTACTGACCAAAAATAAAATAAACAGCCGTCAAATATCACTATTTACTGAAAAAGGTTTCTTTTATCTTTA
Source organism: Caerostris darwini (assembly GCA_021605075.1). Taxonomy (NCBI): domain Eukaryota; kingdom Metazoa; phylum Arthropoda; class Arachnida; order Araneae; family Araneidae; genus Caerostris; species Caerostris darwini. Next base: position 259,640 of record BPLQ01007422.1, read on the forward strand.
AATACACTAAACCAGAATAAAATAATACATAAAACAAGAAATTCCGAACATCATTCGAACCTTCGTGACATTTAGGGCATTACACCATTCCTCTCACCTCAAAATGCCAATATCTATTTATTGTAAAGGATCTGAGTACGTAGTACACGTAATGTCATCCGTCCTAGATAATGTTAAGTGATCGAAATTGCCTGCAGAGAAGACGTAATGTATTTCTGTACGCCTGCTAATAGGATTGCGTGATCATTTAAAAGGCGGCAAATGTTTGGATTATTTCTTCTGAACGGTTTTGATTTGCTCAGTTGTGGAAGATGTACTTTTTATGATTTTTGAATTTGAGTGATATTCTATTATTGCAAAAAGTTTTTAAAATCTGTATACATAATTTTCGTGGGTTTATTTCTGTTTGACTGGCATTTTCATCTCAACAATTAAAAAGCATGTAAGGTAGTAATAATTTTGTTGAAATGATTAATAAAAAAATTTTATGTTATATAAAATTCATTGACATGTTTCATGTTAAACAAATTTACACCATTTATTCAAAATGGGCTTTTTTACATAAATGCATGTAAATTTGCTACTTTTTATAAAATTTACGGTTTGTATTGTGCTATTACTCATAGATTAAACTAAATGCTTATTTTCAGTTCATTTTTAAAAACGGATTTCTCATTTCTTCAGTTTTATTAATTATCCAAGATAGTTTTTAGGTCACAGACTGCAGTCTGCCTTACCATTTGTCTCTTTTAATTATAAAAACTAATTTTCACGATTACACATGATCGAACACGTTTAATATTTCACGATCACACATGATCGAACACGTTTAATATTTCACGATTACACATGATCCACCACGTTTAATATTTCACGATTGCACATGGTCCGACGTTTTCCTCGAAATCCAAAGGTGGACTGAACTTCCTCTTTCATTCCCTACCCCTGGTTTTAAACACTTTTTTTAAAGTTGCCCTAGTGGCAAAAGCTTATACAACATAACCGTAATTTAAAACTTACTTCTTCAAACATTGTAACAGTTCAATATATTTACCAAACTTAATGAAAATTTAATAATTTACTAAAATAATACCATATTTGTGGCTCAGTGAAGCAGCTAGGATGTAGGATGCATTTGTTTGAATCCGGTGGTGACGTTCGTTCCAGTCACTTCAGAGACTCGATAGCGATTACGATAGCGTGTATAAAGTGTCTCGCATCGATAGTTAGGCTGCCTGGTATGAGTTTTCCTAGTTTTCTCCCTTGCAACCCGCAGATGCGGAGCTCTTACCCCTTTCAGTCATCCTTTCATCACCCATCGATGGGATGTTCGTAGCGTACAAAAGTCATACAAAAATGATTTAAAATTTAATATAATTTTCAAATTATATTTCTAAAAATTATTCAGTGCGTTGTATTAACATTAGTGTTTAAATTTTAAAAAGATATTCAAAATATTGTAAAGCCTTTTTCGATACATTGTTTCTAATATATATATTTAATATTTAATTTGGCTACGCGCTTTCTAAAGAAACCTGTGTTTTTGAAATATCTTTACTTATAAAATAGCATACAGATAGATGCAGATATAGTTGAAAATTAAGAAAATTCAAATAATAAAGATAAGTTTATTAGAAATGAAACAAATATTTATTCATTCTTACCTGTTTGGTGTTTTATTTTAATAATATAGTGGATTAGAAGATCAGTTATAATTAAAGTATCCATTGTATTAAATATAAATTGACCACACATAACCTTTTAAAAAAATATGCTGCAGGGTTTTTTTTTTTTTTTTTTCAATATTTCTTGGTAATCCCATAATTTAAAAATAATTCAATTTCTTAACATTTTTAAAAAAATAAAAAATATTATCAATCATAAATTACGTGAATAATCTATGGTCAAAAGGAAATTTTTTTATTGTGTTAAATATGAGAGTTGTCTTTGTATTTAATACAAAATTTTGGCATGTTGTGCAAAAAGATTTCTACCTTAAGTGTTAAATTAGTTCTTGTAGAACAAATTTCAAAGTTTGGAAAAAAAAAAAAAGTTGCAAAACCTAAAAAGCTTATTTTTAATAAATTCTTCAGATAACTATTTCTTTAAGCGGAAATACATAACCAGTCGGATATTTTACAGTCAAACAATTACGTCATCTAAGGAATTTTTTTTTGTGTGTGCGGAAGAATCTAGCCGAAGCATACATTAGTAACCAAAGTAGACAGACATCATAAACAACACTTGGGTCGCATAAGTTTAGTAAGCACTTGTCAAGCGCCTTAATACCTCTCTTTGTTGCTGTCGTATCCCTCATGGAAGGAGGGAGAGGGGTGTAGCTTCTGTTCTGATGGAGCACCCGTAAGTAGAAGTTTGACTTCTGCTCCGTGACGCTCTTACAGTCATAGGAGACCGGGACCTACTGTTTAAAGTGGATTCCAAACCACTACAAACATCCATGGCACCGCCGGGACTCGAACCCGAAACCTGTGGCACCGAGCGCTAGACACTCGGCCATTCAGGCCCTAATACCTCTCTTTAATATCCGCAATTGCCCAATTATTAAAATACGTCTTGCACGCACAACGCTGTCATGGTCGAATAACTTACGAACAATCGAGTAATGCTTTCTAACTTTCTTTAAATATCGGAACTTGTTAAGTTCCGTTTGAACTACACAAACTTCTACTACAAAATCTAAATTAGGTGCACCAGCGCACACATTTATATATAAATGACGGTTTTGAAAAAATAGCGGTAAAACGAACGTAACGATATGAAATTTCATTTTGGTTAAAAGCACGTGAATATTCTAAGTTAGTTTATTGCTTTAGTTATCAGAAAAATCTTCATAGAACATTCGTGATAAGTCATCATTTGTCAGCTCTTCCCCAGCCTCAGATGAAGGATGAACAGAAGGACCGGATTTTCTTATAGGCTAACTAGGCTTCAGCCTAGGGCCTCAAGATCAAGAGGGGCCTACAATCAAATTCTTAGTAAAATTAGAATTACACTATTCTAAAAACAGTAAACATTAAAACACTGAATCGAAAATAAGGAGAAATTCAACACATATGTCTAATAAACAAACATAAAAATGTATTGGTTAAGATCAACGCGTTCGGCTCATTGGGTCTGTTCGTTTGTATATACGAGATTGCACCAAAGTATAGTTCATACGTTCACTGATTGCTGTGGCAAATATTGACGCGCCTTATGCTACTAATCTCTGGTTTGTTCCCGCATAAATAAAGTGCAGATTGGAACAGACAAACAAACAGACCTATTGCTATCCCGACGTTCCGTTATATTCGTATTACTTTGATAATATGAAATACACGTTAATGTTGTTAGAAAAGATTCTTATTTTAGGATTGCGTACACGATCATTTGATTCTCGCCTTTTGAGTTCAGTAGGTTCAATACTTTAGTGAAGTGTTTATAGACTATTGAAAAAAATTTTTGTGACAATATTGATATATTGATATATATCACAGTAATGATGTATTTTATTATCTCTCATGTAATTTACAAACTTAAAAATGGGAGGTGAAAGGGCCTCATAAGTGGAATAGCCTAGGGTCTCCTTTCATCTAAATCCGGCCCTGATGAACAGTAGAGGATGGTAACAGCATATGGGCTTTCATCCCTCAGGATACTATCCGAATATCCGTTATTTGAATCTGTGCCTCATTTCTGTCATTCATACCATTCTAATAAATTTTTAAAACGATTCATATCGAAAGATACGCATCAAAACATAAAAATGTAGATGTGGATAGATGTGGCGCCATCTATCATCTACCAGAGAAATTAATGGAATAAAATAATTTGTTATCGTGTCAGAGATTTTTTTTTTTTTAATAATAAATATTATTTTTATCATTTTTACAAAATGGTATTAAACATATAGAGCTAAAAATTTCTACAAAAACTAATTAAAATAAATGTGTTAAATTCTTTTCAAATTTTATTAATACTCAGTGACATAACAACACATTATAAGGCATTGACCAAATTTTTTGACTGAGAATCTCAAAAAAATAAACTCGTCATTGTGTTTCTTATAGTGTCTTATAGAAGCCGAATTAGCTTAATTAGCGTCGGCGCAAAAAAGTTTATTTTTTAAATAACAAAATTTTATCATAAAAGTAATTATAAATAGCGGATTTTTAAATTTTAATCACTTTTATTGTTACAGTCATAAATGAAAAAATTGCTTTAAAAACATTTAAATTGTCTTTTAACTTACGAACTTCATTAACTTACTAATTAACTAACTTAACATTACGGACTTAATGTCTTACGGACTTTCATTTCGGTAAAATTGCTAATTTCTTCACCAAAGTTCAAATTTTGACTAGGGAATGTTCGATTGACAGTATTGTTAAATTATGCAACTTTTCTTGTGTCATGTAATTTCTTAAATATGTTTTTATTAATAGTGACGGGATTTCTCAAAAATAACATTAGAATAGTACATACGTCATAGAAGCTTGACGACGCAAAACACTTCTTTATAATTAATAAAACTAAGAGTTCGCTTATAGAGAACTTTTCGATATCGTATTTGAAAGTTGACCCACATCTGAGAATTTCTTTTGTAAATGTATCAGATATATTCTTTTCATATAAATCAACAAACATTATAGCCTTATTCAATAAGTTTTTTTGAGTCATTTAAATATTAAAAAATGAAAATAAAAGGATAAGGACTTTATTATTTAATCAAAATAATAATAATAATAAATAAATAAAAATAACAAAACTTGCAAAATTAAAGAAAAATTAATCAAACATCAGAATTCAGGTTCCTCTCTTTTGGGGGGGGGAGAAGTTATTCATGCCTTTATTTCAGATATGCTCCCGTTGCTCCACAAGTTTCAGCAATTTAATTCTTTTTATGGCTTCTACAACTGTTCCCTGGGCCTGATTGGCCGAGTGTCTAGCGCTCAGCGCCACAGGTTTCGGGTTCGAATCCCGGCGGTGCCATGGATGTTTGTAGTGGTTCGGAATCCACTTTAAGCCGTAGGTCCCGGTCTCCTATGACTGTTAGAGCGATGAGGGATACGACAACAAGTGGTCCCTAATTGTATCGAATTTTTAACTTAATTTCTTTTTATTTTTCATTTGTTTACCTTACTTTTCTTTTTAAATTAAATTTTTTTTCTGGGTATAATTTTAAAATTTTTAGAAACTTTATTTTTCATCATACTAACACTTAAAAAAGACAACTATTAATTGTGATTTAATGACAAGAATTAAGATGAGGTGGTTAAGTGGTATTCCGTAATCGGTGCGACAGTTGCCAGTAAATTTTTCAAGGATGCAAAATGTAAATTCGTTTCATTCATTTCAAAGAAGCGAAGTCTCGCCTGATTTATCATGATGCCCAATGAAAGATAAAATACATTCACTCGAAACTTTCCTTTTCAGGATCTTGTAAACCTTCATCTTCGCAAAATTCATGAAAATAGAATTTCATTTACTTCACCAGAGGAAGGTAATATGCTATTTTGAGAATTGTGGCAATTTTTTTTTTTCAACATTATAGCCTTGCGTTTTTCAAATCCTCAAATCCATGACGATACTTCTAAGTTGTTCCAAAGGGCTTCGATGCATGTGAGAGGTCTGTGATTTTAGACTGACAAGCTTTAAAAATTGCATTGAGTGGAAAATCAGTAACATAATAAAATCACAGTTTTAAACAGCTTAAAACTTAAACTGCTGCTTTCATAAACATCTTTATTCCCCCTACCCCTCACTTTGGAACAAATAGCACTTGAATTTCACCAAACCGAACTTTTGAAGAAAAAATAGCATCATACCATTCTGCTAATCACGTTGAAGTCAATTTTTGATGTCATTGAGCCTGAAGACTCACCTTTGCCCAGAAGTAAAAAAATATAAGAGATTTCACCTTTTCATGCTATGCCCAAAAAATATATTGTTGAAAGCATTTAAAAGAAGTTTCATTTTTATCACATCTTTTAAATCATAATTAACTCTATTTTTAAATTATGAGCAGAACAATTTAAATGCACATCATGTCAATACTTTTAAATCATAATTAACTCTATTTTTAAATTATGAGCAGCACAATTTAAGTACACATCATGTCAATACTTTTAAATCATAATTAACTCTATTTTTAAATTATGAGCAGCACAATTTAAATACACATCATGTCAATACTTTTAAATCATAATTAACTCTATTTTTAAATTATGAGCAGCACAATTTAAATACACATCATGTCAATACTTTTAAATCATAATTAACTCTATTTTTAAATTATGAGCAGCACAATTTAAATACACATCATGCCAATATCTTTAATAAATTTTTAAACTCCACCATAAATGCCTATCATGATATCAGAACCATCCTATCCTTGTCCTCGACATTTACTAAACGGAATATTTTTGTCATTTATATATTTCATAATCTGAGGCCTGAATGGCCAAATGGCTAGCGCTCTGGCGCTCGGTACCACAGGTTTCGGGTTCGAGTCCCGGCGGTGCCATGGATGTGTGTAGTCGTTCGGAATCCACTTTAAACCGTAGGTCCCGGTCTAATAGGATCGTAGAGCGTTGCGGGGGCATTGTGACTCCGTGGCTTATCTTCAAGTTACACGCGCCCCCTGGGTAATGCAAAGTGGATAACGTCTGTGCAGCGCTTGCCTTAAAGGCATCTAAGACATCCATATCTATTTGCCAGCTGCATTTGGGAAATATATATATATTATAATCTAGTTCGCATAGCTAAGGTAGAATGATCCATAATATATGGAAAATTAAAATGACTCTTTGATAATGGGTGTCGTCATATTTGTGTTATGACTATATTAACATCATCAATATTTTTGTAATATAAACGATATTAAATTTGAAGAGTTGCCTGTGGGTACAAAAATATATATATTTTTTGTTACTATTCGAATATTTGCAGGTGCAAATGAACTAGGAAAAACGCAGGCTCAATCAACAAATTCTGGCGAAATAGTAAAATTGACACAGATAAGAGAAACATTGATTTATTGAAAAAATAAATAATTGAAAAACACAGTTGGCCCTAAATTTGAAAACATGCACACTTCATCTATGGGATTGGGAAGGGGGCTCAAACTGACCAGCCTTAGGGCCATACTGTTTACTCCAGTAAGTACCAAGGGCCAAAACAGTTTTAATTTTTCTGCCATTATGTATATAATTATATAAATCTCATTAGTATTTTTTGACAAGTGGATATCCAGCTGTTTCATTCGCGTTAATTTAGCTTTTCCGTTCCTGAGGGATTTTTCAGGATAAAAATCACAGGTTTGATTCAGGATATATACATTCCAAACATCGATAGGCATACATATGCGATACTCTTTACCCAAACATAACTACCGAGAGTAACCTCGGGATGTTCACTAGTTTATAATGGTAGTGGGACTCATTTCAATTATTTGAACCATTAAACTTTACCTAGCAAGTCAATAAAACCTAGTTGTTATCATTCTGTGTTTTTTTATCCAACTTATTACAGCAACAATAAGCTTTTCTCTGTCACGGGCCGTAGTTTGGAGACCCCTGATCTATGGGATTGGGAGGAGGGCTCAAACTCACTGGCCACTCCCCTGGGTGCGGCACCTGACTGTATGAGTATAGGTCTGTAAAAAATATCATTGAGAATGTGAATAATAAAATGTACAACTTTTTCTTTTTATAAAACCCTGTGATGTTTGAGGATAAATTTATTATCTTTCTGAGTTGCCAAGTTCATAGTTTTTAACAATGAGTTTTTACTGCTCCTTTGATGGATATCTTGAATTGTATCAAATATAATAGAATAAAGGAATTTATTATTTTTTATTTATTAACACAGATTTAACTTTTTGGGATAGAAGAGCAATGATCTCATTTTCTATCTTTTTAAGTCTTAAAATAGAAAATGAGATCATTTCTCCGTTATCTCCTTGCTCTTCTATCAAATATTTCTGGCCTTTTGGATTTGTTTCATAACTCTTGTAAAACAGGATATTTCGCTAATAACTTTTAATAATAGTAATAATAATAACTCTGGCTGACATACACAAGAATTTTAGTCAAAGTAGGCATTATTAATAAGCAATTAATTATCAATAGGTCAATAATGAAACAAACCCCAAAATATTCTTTTGTTATGAAAACATCCAAACAAACAAGTAAAGTTTGTCATTTTGTAATTGTAAAACGAAACCTGGAAATTAAAATGTAAAAAAGCACTGCCTACCCTGAACAGTAGTGGGTACGTTTCCACACCCAAAGATACATTTGTCTGTATATGTACGCAAGCGAATTAACTACAAAAAAAATATAAAGCAAGTATAGTGTAAAGAACGACATAATCTGTCAGTGTCTATCCTGAAGTGCAGCATTTTTTTTGTATAATATATTTGGTAGCATTTGGACCATTTTTTTAATTCTGATCACTGAAATTATAAAATAAATCTAACTACTATCAATAGATGGCAGCAGGGTATGAGTAAGATTTTATGAGAATTTCATCGTCGTGCCGGCAAATTATATTTTCTTTAAAATGAATAAAAAAAAAAAATTTTAAATGATGATTATATCTTCTACAAAATTATAGTTTCTGAAGAGTTGAGGAGCCGAGGTCACTGCTCATCAAGAATTTAAAGAAAAGAAGTTCTTATCTGCGGTATCAAATCGAATCCATTCGGAGCAACATGAATAGTAATATATTGCTTGCAGATACAAAATTCAGTAACAAAACAACATCGATAAAAAAAAAAGGAAAGAAAAACTTTTTTTTTTATCTCCTGAACTTGGCGTGTATATGTATTAAATGCTAATAATAAAGTATAAAACACGTTTTAAAGTTTACGTTAATAAGTAAGTTAAAAATAACTTTAATCTTTAAAGTTGATCAAAAGTTTTGCATTCATATATTTAATAGTTAAAAATATACATACTATTAACGATAAACTAAAATGTTTGTTATTAATTACAAAAGGCTTTTATACACTTTGTATATTCAAAATGATATACTTTTGTTCTTAATTATACGACAAGCATATCATTATCGTCCGCCTATAAAAATTATCCAAAGGAGAGTATGTACTATCTTATAAATATGTTAATTTAATTTATAGATATTTATAGAAGTTGCTGGATTCCCAATTAAGGTATATTTGATTTCTCAACATGTATGGATTGTTTCGTAAAACGTCAAAATTTAAAGTAATTATAACTTCATATATTTCTATTTAAAACTCACAAATTTGCCACAGCCTGCGATTCATCTCATGTGACTAGAAGAATTGAAGCAATTTTTTGTTTCTAACTTATAGCTTGTACTAAATTCTACTCTCTTAATACATAATATCTGCAGTTTTTTAATACTTAGAAATACATTTTCCAAAAATACGATTTACTAAACAATATTTATTGAAAAACATATTTATTCATAATTTATCAATTTCACATTTTTTTTATGCAAAGCTTATAGTTTTCTTAAGTTGCTTTATAGCTTTCTCTTTTTCCGCAAACACATATATCTAATACTAAATGCTTTATTTAAAACTAAATTTAGAAATAAAACTTTTTCTATAAAAGAAAATATATATTTGTCTACTACATTGTCTCAATGTTTAATTTTTTACTTTTAACTCGTATATCAATCAATATTTTTAAATTCATAGCTATAATTTATTTTTATTATCACTAATTAATTTTTATTATTGTAAAGATAGCCTCCAAAAACAAACTTAAGAAAAAAATTTGATATTTTTCTATTAAAGAATTAAATAATTCTATTTTGATCTCAAGAAATATATTAAAATATCAATGACATTGTCTTGAGAGAAAGGAGACATAGATAAACATCAAAAACTAAGAGGTAGATAAAAAAAAATACATATGTACACTGACAATTTCTAACTTCAATTCAGTCATCAAACGAGCAGAAATGACGTGATTTACAATGTCTTAAGAGCAAGTATTCCTTGATAAACCATCTTGAAGATATTACAATTAGCATTTTTTTCCCTCGATTACTCATTTCTTACCCTGTTTTTCTACATGTGCATTTCTCTTTTTTGATTTGCCTCAGCAATATTTGTTGTTCCCCCTTTGATGTCTGTGTATGTCTATGATTTTCAGTTTTGTTATTGCAGCTTATGCATATTACAGATTTTGAGTAAATTTCCTCTTAATTTTCTCTATTCTTTGATTCAATTAGCTATAAAGCACATCAAAATATATACATGGCAAATGCTACTATGGCTTTGTTATACAAATTTACTGTGTTTCTAAAAAGTCTACAAACCCTTCTCTTCACACCCATAGCATATCTTCAAGCTACACGTGGCCCCTGGGTAGTGCTAAATGAGTAACTAAGTCCTTACTTATGGCATAAAGATAACTTGCCTCTGTACTGCCAGCTGCATCAGGAAAAAAAATTTTTTGCCTTTTCTACAGATTTAGTCTTACATATTATACATATATAAATAACATGTCACCTCTAAAGTGAGAAAAAAGCTAAAATTCTGATTATTTAGTAGAATCTGTTTAAATGAAGAAAATTGTTTCATTTCTCAAATTAAATGCTTAATCTACATATTACCTGCTAGACATTATTTAAAAGTGAAAATAAGATATTTGCTCGCAGAACAGTCACTTAGACAAACTTTATACTAGTGAGTTTTAACAGCGTGGCTACAGAAACTGAAAAAAATTTCTATGACTTACAGATACTATTTATATTAGTTTCCTGGCTTACTCCCTACTCAGAATCATTGTATGCGTACAATATACATTATTAAAAGCATTTTTACCGATTATTTAATACGGAAAAATATATTTTCATGAAATTTAATTTAAAAAAAAATAGAATGAACAAAATAAAACTGTATATCAAAACAAAAATCTATTAAAAACGTATATCAGGGTTAGTAATCAGATACACACTGTGCACAACAGTTTTGAGAGGAAAAAAATATTTATAGTTATTGAGGATTTTTTCATCTAATTTTTCTACAGATGTCAAGCAACTTTGAGATATATTTTTAATTGTAATTAAAACCCATATGAAATTAACTAATTTAAATTTTCAATAAAATTTTATTACAATAAAAATATCTCTCATATTACACTGTTTTGTTTCAATCCATCCAACAACACTTACAAATTTTTTACACAATATGTGGCTGAACTGTACAAAGTTTGAGTGTCTACTTACAACCAGTTTCAAGAATAATAAGTCTGCTTTTTTGGTTGCAAAGTTTAAAGGAATATGAAATTCATTATAATAGGATTTACGGATGCACAGTTTTTTTATGAAAACTATATGAAAGAAAATGAAAACAAATTTTTAAAAAATGACAGCTTTATTTATTATTAATATAAAAAATACACAGAAAAGTGAAAAAGCATAATTAAATAAATGTAATAAAATGATTTACAAAAATTTTAAGTAGGTAATCAATCAAAAACACCAGTACAAAACAAATTTCTACAAGTAGCATAAAAAATAATTACAAAAGTATTATTTTGAAGCAAAATTTTAATGCACATTATTTCTTTGAATCAGCAGATTTTAACTGAATAAGAAAAACAAAGAATTGTTTGGTACACTTCCATTCAAAAATCCGCAAGTGTTTTTAATATATAACATATCATAGGTGTAATTCATATATATATAAGTTAACAATGAGGCAAAAAGATTTATATAAAAAGATGCAATTAGTATAATTCCATAAAATTTAATTAGTCAAAATAGTAGGTATTTGCATAGGAAATTAATAGATAAAAAAATAATAGGTGTACTTTATAAAACGAATTTATATTGATGGGTATACTCAATTCAATATATCAATTATTTCTTAATTAATGGACAACTAATATCATTAATATATAATTTTCATAAATAATAGGTATATTTCATTTATCTTATGAAAAGAATTGATAATTATTGTATTATTTTAGAAAGTATGTACAGGTATGAACTAACAATTATTTATATGGAAAAGAAATTTTACATGTAGTCATTAGAATCAGAATTAAATACTTAAACAGTGAATCATTATAATACTGCACATTATATTTTTATACACTAATAAAATTTATAAACATTAATATTTAAATTGTGTAGAATACATATTAAATCATACATACATATTTTCTACACCAATTGTTTGAAAATTTAAAAAAAAAAAAAAATTATTCAAATATTTTTGTTAGCACACAAAAAAATCTTATACAATCAGATTAGTAGAAAAACAAAAGTTTAAAAATAAAGACACCTGACAAATAAAATAGATACTTCTTACTTTCTTTTGTAGTATCTTGTAACAAAAATACATTGTCTTTCAATACATAATTTGTATAAATAAATAATTACAGTTAAATTTTTCATGGAACACAAATCAGATGTTAAAAATTTGTCAAAAGAAGGGGAAGAGACATATAATTGGTAAAATTTACAAGTGTTAGCCAAAGATCAATCATAAAACAAATAAAAGGATTGGTGTAATTCAAATTCCTTCAAAAATAAAATGGAAAATTATGTGAGAAAATCAGTTTTAATAAACCACTTTTAAGATGAATTTCATTATTTAGTAAATGAAAAAAAATTCCAAACTTGACTAAACCTACTTCAGTTAATAATACATATACACATGCATTTATATTAGAGAGAACATCAATAAAATATATATAAGGAGCAAAATAGTAAGATTGAAATCATGTTAACCTCCATTCGAAAGACAATTGATTAGCATGGCAAAAGCTGACTAAAACTGGCCCATGGATTAGTGGAAGTCATGTTAAATGGGCAGAGGTATAAAACTGTGCCAGTATTCTAATGATGCAAGATGTAGGGTTAAACGGAGAACCAATAAAAAAAAACTAATCAAATTTAAGCAAGAATGTGTTAAATTTTTTTTATTATTATTATGAAACGAAGTGAATTTATAATACTTGGGGATGTTTAATGGTTTTAAGATAAATCCTTTAAGGGACAGAGAAATCAATGATTTGCCATAAATATAAAGAAAGTTTTAAAAAAAACATTGTTCTTTTTTTTTATACATCATTTGAGCAATTCATACAAGACAACACCATCTTTATGATTGCAGATATATAGATTGGCATGAAGGGCATGGAAATGCCGAAAAAATTATCCAAGGAAAAAAAGATTTTTTTTTGTGAAGTTGCTATAGAAGTCATATGAATATATAACAAAGACATATAGCATTTTTATTATATCAAATGTTAGATCTTTATTTACAAATTTTAATTAATAATGCATTGAAATCAATTATATTTTTTTATTAAAACATTAACAGCTTTTATTATACAGTCAGTGGGTTGTATTCCATGTAATTTTTTTTCCAAGTCCAAATCAACAGAGTAAGAATAGTTTGTAAAACTTTCAATAATATTTAACATAATCTTAAAACTGTTTTTAACATTTTTTTCATGAAGAGAAGAGAAGTTGTCTTTTCTGTTTAGTTAATGTTCCTTTTTCATTCATTTTTTCCCCCTCATTCTTTTAGAAATATTTCTAATCTAATTTGATGATAGGAATAAACAAAAGCATATTGAAACATGTGTATCTGCTCTAGAAATAAAAATTCAGTTTGAACCGGATATGTAAGGTAATAGAGCTGAAATATTTCAGTGTAGAAAGATATATATTTTCCAATGTCATTTCTCTTCAAGCACATGATGTTCACTAAATTAAATTCTTATATTTTCATTCAGAGAAAGATTATTGGAGATTCTAAATATTCTCCACTTTTTTTTTTTAATGATTTAATAACATTGATGAACACTATTGTAGCAGCATGATTGATAATAAACAGATTTATTGAACAGAGGGGGTAAAAACGGCAGCGTTAATTTTGCCATTTGAAAAAGTCAAAGAAAAGTTTATATTATAAGTAACAGCAAGTTATGCATGGATCAAAGGTTCAAACAAAAACATCTACAGAATGAAAATCCATACCTTGGGTTCATCTCTAATTAGTTTCACTGCATTATTTACCTGATTGTTCATCAGAATCATTCGGTTTCACTCCTCCTAAAAAGATTGTGATTGTGATTAAAAACCATGAAATTCATAATGAAACTCATAAAATATTAAAACAAATTTTCAAATATATAAATATGCTCACTTTTGCATACCAGAATATACTTAATTATTATATAACTATTAAATTCATGAAATACATTAACATATTTGATTTATTGAAATCTTAATTTTAATTATTTAAATTATAAAAATAAAAAATTATTGTAATATAATAATTTATGTAGAGAAAAGATGTGATATCAATTTAAGAAATCAAAATTCATATAAAATAAAAAAATAGAGAGAAATTTAATTTTTATTGCTTATATAAATATTCAATTAAAAGGTATAAATCTTTATCTCTTAGCAACTATTATGTATATCATAAAATTTTCAAAATAACAAAATTTGTAATTAAAATATTCAAACTAGCACGCAAATGATTAAATTTTGTTAGTTTCAGAGCACCACAACTAAACATACATATGGTGTGCAAAAGAGGAGAATACAGGCATACAGGTTTGCACACAGTATAAGCATGTATCATTTAAAAAAAAAAAAAGCAACTTGCAAAATGGCTAAAAGGAAATATGGTGGTTAAATTGAAAGAATGTACTTTATATTTGGGTTGGAGCAATGCCGTTATTCAACTATGTTGTCAGGAATAGTTGGAACAAGGCAGAAAACAGCCTCATGAAGGCAACAGTTGATCTAGAGAAACATGCAAACAGGATACCAGTGACCCATTCAAACTCAGAAAATGGTGCTAAATCTACTATGATGCCTATTACATTATAGTAGAACACATCAAGAAAAAAGCAGTTGACTTAGAGGGAGCAACAAAATATGAGGACAGGACAGCTTTTGATTTGTGATTATTAATGATCCAAGTACAAACAGGACACTAATGACAGAAAGATACATAGATAAGCAACTCAAAAAACTGAGTTCAAAGCTCATTCTGCCTAACCCTCACAGCACCTAAATTCATCATTATTAATCCTACTAATTGCAACTACATTTGAAACATTGCACTAAATGTTTGCCCATTTTTGTACCTTGCAGTTTGAACTCACACACACACAAAAAAAAATTATTAAAGAAATAAAAATACTTCATCATTTCCACCAATCAGCAAATGACCAAGCCTATTAAGTAGGTTATAGATTCTTTAATGTGGGGCACAAAACATATTCTAAGTAAAACAATTCCAAATTTTAACAAGCAAATCAACATGCCATTCAGTTTCTGTATAAGGTGTGTGTTGTTCATAGCTTTGCTAACTTCAGTGGATGCACTGAAACTGGACGTGGACTGACAAGTACATCTGCACTAATGACAAGTTTGTTTGATGAGGAATCTCATTTACTGGAATAGAATTATTTCTAGCAATGGGTTAAACTTTGAATTAAATTGAATGATTAGCAGACATGTCTTGGGCAGAAGTGGGATATTAACCTGATTGTCACCCAACAACCAGGAGTTACAGTCTCGGATGACATTTCAAGTGATATTCAGCCTCTTTAGGTTATCTGAAACACACAGCATTATGGTACATTAAGGATAACTTTTGCCCAATTATATTGTCCTTTTCAAGGCACTTTGGTCTCTATTTCAACAAAATCTGCACATATTAGTCATTTCTACTGATAGTCTTTGGCAAACACTTTCCTGACTAATTAAATCACAAGATCAGACACCAACTGTCTAATGATATTCTACAACAGAATTGTAGGATTTTGCAAATCTAACATGATAATCGAATAGCTTAGCAAGAAATTGATCATGAGGATGTCTACCAATTATATTAATTTATGCCAACCAGATAACATTAAGTATAAACTCAAGAGCCAAAACATTATGACCACCTGTTAATAATGAGTTGACCCACCTTTGGCGCGCAACACAGCTTCAACCCGCCTTGGCATGGATGCCACAAGTCCTTGGTAGATGGCCGGAGACAGATTGTACCAGATGTTTAAACAACGGTCACGCTAATCCGTGATATTGCGAATTGGTGGTCTTTGAACTCTGAGCTGCCGTCCCAGGACATCTCAAGTGTGTTCTATCGGATTGCGATCCAGTGAGTTAGGCAGCCAGGACATTAACTGGAATTCAGCATCATGTTCCTGGAACCACTCCAACACAATTTTAGCCTTGTGACATGGGGCGTTGTCCTGTTGGAACATTCCATTTCCAGCTGGAAAAACAGAGGCCATGTAAGGGTGCAACTGGTCCGCAATGATGTTCAGATACCCTGTAGCATTCATGGTCTGTTCCACCACAACCACGGGTCCCAGAGACGCCCAAGAGAACGTCCCCCAAAGCATAATACCGCCACCACCGGCCTGTGTATGACCTACTGTACATTGAGGGAGCAACTGTTCGCCTGGAAGATGGCGTATCCTGACACGGCCATCGGCGTGATGAATGACAAACTGTGATTCATCTGACCAGGCAACTCTCTCGCACTGATCCATGGACCAGTCACGATGTTCCCGGGTCCAACGCAGGCGCAGTTGGCGATGACGCTTGGTCAGCAAAGGTACACGAGTGGGGCGCTTGCTGCGTAGCCCCATATCCAACAGTGTCCGCTGAACAGTGTGCTCCGATACTATTCTACTTGGCCCTGCATTATATTGGGCTGTCAGCTGAGCCACTGTCTGGCTTCGGTTTTGCTTCGCCATGCGAGACAGTCTCCGACGACCTTTTTCTTTGATAGCGTGTGGACGTCCAACACCATGTCGTCTACTGCTGGTTTCACCATCATTCAACCACTTTGCATAAGTACTAACAACTGTAGATCGCGAACAACCCACGAGTCATGCAGTTTCGGAAATACTTGTTCCGAGCCTTCGAGACATTACAATGTGCCCTCTATCAAAGTCGCTTAGATCCGCAGCCTTTCCCATCACACACAGAAGTGAAAGAATGATTCTTCAGACTCTCCAGCAGCAGTTAAATACCACTTCCACCTGGTCACGTGCCTTCCACGTCATCTAGGCGAGTTCATTGCAAAATGTAGGGGTGGTCATAATGTTTGGGCTCTTGAGTGTACATAACATTAAATGATTTCATATTTGAATAATTTCTTCCAGGTGAACAATTTGTCTAAAGACTGTTTTTCATATAAATTTCAAAATTCCATTGATGAGAATCTAATTTCTTTCTAAGAATACTTTATTTTCAATTTATTTACCATTTTATTCCCATTATTAGACAAATTTTTGTAAAAAGTCTTATACAAACTCTAGCACACACATTATCTACATTAATTTTACTTTCAAATACAAGCATATTGCATCAATTTACTATATAAAAATTTAAATTGTTATTTTACTTTTAATTTTACATACCAATTATGAAATGATAAAGTATTTTAAGCAGCATTATTAATTATAATTTTTATATGTTTTAAGCCATGGAGAATTTATAAAATGCAGATCTAATACTCACTTTTTCACATTTTATATCCATATATTTATATTTAATTAAAAAATTTTTTTAATTTCCTCTCTTAGAAAATTAGGTTTTTATTTCTATATGTGTAAAAGTATATAAATGTATGTATAAAGGCATACATGCAGCAGCCTGGTGGCTAGAGCTCTAGCATCACAGGTTTCAATCCTAGCAGGGGCGTGGGTGTTTGTTAGTGGTTTAGAATTCACTTTAAACTGTAGGTGCCCGCCTGTTATGCATAAAATGACTGTAGAGCGACAAACCAAAAAGGCATACATGCAGATGTATGAATAGCCATCCACAGATATATATATTTAAATATGCGTGCAAGTCTAAGCAAATGCCTAAACATATATGTAAGTAAAATATATAGGAATGAATACATGCATATGCAAGTTCATAAGGATGAATATAGCACCATATATAAAAATGA
Source organism: Caerostris darwini (assembly GCA_021605075.1). NCBI lineage: Eukaryota > Metazoa > Arthropoda > Arachnida > Araneae > Araneidae > Caerostris > Caerostris darwini. Next base: position 277,596 of record BPLQ01007422.1, read on the forward strand.
CTATTAGTGAAAATGCAAGGAATTATATATGAAAACATTCATGTATGTATACAAATTCATACCCATATACTTATACCATAAGCATATACATATGAATACACATGTACTTGCATATAAATGCAAATATACATAATATTTATTTAAGTATGAATATACAGACAATTGCATGAAGCAATGCATATATGTATTATAATAGATCTATGCACAACTTATCAAATGTGCATGAATGCACCTATGTAAGTGCCAGCCTGTTATGCATAAAATGACTGCAGAGAGACAAACCAAAAAGGCATACATGCAGGTGTATGAATAGCCATCCACAGATATCTATAAAAATGTATATTTAAATATGCATGAATGCTCTACCAAAATCATTCAGTATATTAAATATGCATGCAAGTCTAAGGAAATGCCTTAGCTATGCAAACACTTATATATGAACATATTTATATTAATATTCATCAACATGTAATATACAAATATTCACCCTTGAAAGATAAATTTTCAGAAGGGTAAATATAAAAATATAAATGGGTTCAAATGTAAAAATTTGAATTTGATTACAGAAAGTTTAATTTAAAAAGCAAAAAGGTGACTTTAATTCACAAAATGTATTGCTAGATAAAGCTAACTTTGGGATATTACTAATTGCAGTTATTGCTGATTTTCAGTCCACTACTTTAGTGACTCCTGTCTACCTTTTATGTATGTACAAATTTAAAGCTTTTTATGTTCGAATTTTAGTAAGTCTTGTTTATTCAACAGACTTGGAAACACATGACAATTGTTTTATAGATAATCCTATTTTATGATTTTGTTACGTAAATTGTTTATGTTTTTGACAAGCCCCTTGTGCGTACACATTTTTGCCATATGCTTTAACATTTTCTGTGTTTTTGTCATACACATAGGACAATATATATATATGCATACAGTTCAACAAGTTATAGTTGTGAGGAAAATTGGCAAGTGGCTAAGCCAGACATATTCAGAGTGATGCAATAAGGGTGTTCAATAAAAATATATTTAGTTTTTAATAATTAAAATTTTGAATTGAATTTAAAATTTAATTATATCAAAAGAAAAGATAAAGAAAAAAAATTCACAATAACTACACTCTTTCAAAACTGCTTTGTGCTGTGTAAACTTGACTAGTACACCTAACAAGTAATCAATTAGTCCATTTCTGCTTTTAAAACAGATGATAGTCAAACTATATATATAATATTATTATAATTTGCACAATAAATTTTATCAATACTTTATCACGATGAATGAAAATTTTAAATACCTGTCCAAATCTACAGCTTAGAGGACTTGATATGTTTGATCAAAATTTGACCAATTAGAAGGATTTAACAACATTAAAAAGTGCATTTTGAAATTGAATATAAATTTTTTCACTCCAAATTAAACTTTTGGAATATAAAACAACTATAGAGGGTGTATGAATCTTTGCTTTTAGCCCAGAAGATAAGAAATGTAACCACCATACAAGGTATGATAGAAGGCGAGGTAGAAATATTATCTATTAGTGTTGTTTATAACAAAGATATAATCTCTAGCATAATTTTTGATAAATTACACATAAAAACATATTCTTTTTTAAATGTATAGTAATTTAATATCTATTATTATTTTAATATATTTATGGAAATCCTTTTATAATCAAAGAACAGATTTACTGAAAGATCTTGAATGAAAAAAGTAGTATAATTACAAATTAAGAAATTGATTTGAATGAATTCAGAATAAATTCATAAGTAACAAAATCAATAACTATGAACTCTAATTTAACATTAAATATTTTTAAATTTTATAGTAAAATAAAAACACTTTCAAATTGAGAATTTTCATGTTAAACAATTTTATAATGAAATAACACCAATTCTTACAAAATATTTTCATTCTAAATTGAAAATTTTACAGGTTAATATTTTAAAAATTATAAATTAAATATTCCAAGTTAAAAAATCTAAATGTATTAAACAGTTTTAAACTTACATTGTTATTGAAATTATGGCTGGAGGTTATCATGGTAAATGTAATTGGAACAAAAACTCCAATTTAATGTAAAGACATGATCATAATTTGCAGATCAGATTTATTATATCTTTCATACTGTGTGTTTCTAAGTTATATGTTACTATATCTTTAATGTGTTAACATAATTACAGAACTCATAAAATGTGTTTTATAATTATGTTAACATTAAACTTACAAGGTTAATTAAAAAGATGTCTTTAAATTTTTCAAGAGAAAAATATTTTATATAACTCACAAACAGAAAATAAAAAGTTAAGTGGTTTACAAAATAGTATAAAAGGCATCATATTAAGCAGTAGCTTCTGAACTCCTGCTTTGGCATATGTGGGACAAAATAATATTTTTGATGCAAAAATAAGTAATTGCAGAGTTTTGATTCATTAATGAACAAAAAAGATTTTATGTATAATTTATTATTTAACTGATTTCTGGTAATAAATGAGTAATGTAATATTATAAATTTTATTTTATTCAAAAGAATTTTGTTAAAGTTACTACAATAAGAAAATATCAATGTAATGCTCTTATCATAGTTTTTAGTAGCATATATAACACTTAAAAAAATATGGATTTTGCTTAATCTAATCTAAATGTAAATTTTCTAATTCTTATTTCATTATCATTTTTTAACAAATCACAAAAAAAAAAAAAATGAATAAACTGAAAGTACCAATTACAGTAGTACCAAAAGTTTTTACCACAACGACTACATGTTTCATGCATTCCACTGCTTCGGGCTGCTGCACTTGCTCCTGAATCATTTGACCTGGCATTGGGAGTGTCAGTGCTGCGTACACCAACCCTATTGGGCAGCTGACTGCAAAGGCGTACAGAATCAGGTGCTTGAAAATGAGCATACGCTTCAATAATAAAAGTGGGACTTATTTCGTCAATCTCTTCAGCTGTAATCAAGTAATTATTATATTGTAACATTATAATTTTAAAAACTGTAAAAATCAAAATATTAGTATTTATAAAAGGATAAAGTTAAGGAAAAGTTAGAAAAATATTTCATTTTACAATGAGTTTAAGTATAATTATATGAAAGCATAATTATAAAAATCAAACCCAAATAACTTTATTGAAATGTTATTTTTTAAATAATTTCAAAATGCATCATACCAAATTTATTTTAAAGAAAGCATTAAACATTTACTAGTAAGATATTTTAAATTATAAAAATAATTCTTTTCTAGTTAACATGAATAAAATTACCTGCAAGCTTTTCTCTGTTATTCATAAGCTCTTTCCTTTTATCTTGAAAATCTTGGTCTAACATTCCAACCAATTTTTCAATCATATCATTTACATTACCAAGTTCTATCATTGAAGTCATATATTCTCGACATACAGGGCATGTATTTTGTTTCTTTTTCCATATCAGTAAGCAATGCTCACAAAAACAATGAGAGCAGTTTAATGTCATAGGCTGTATATAATAAACAACATTAATTGTTTTGTATATTTATAAAACATTTTACTTAAGAATATCAAAAATTTAAAAGACTAGAAAAAATTAATGTAAGCAAAAATATATCCAAAACCTAAGTAATACCTTTATCATCACTTCATAGCAAATAGTGCACACAACAGAAGTTTCCAGAGCTTTTTGAATTTTTTCTGTAGCTGTTTCCTCTTTAAAATCCTGAAAATAAATTTTAAATTAATATTTGTATTTTATTAAAAATTAGATATCTTTAAATAGAAATCACTAATAAAATTCAAATTCTGAATTGATTTGATAATAATGAGTACAAATATAAAACTAATTTAAGGGGTTGGAAACCAACTCTTTAAACTCCACATTAATAAAATGTAGTAAAATACTCATATGACTTTTCATTTATCTGCTAATTCCACTTGCTACACAAGGAGGATGTGAGAATGCATTGAAAAAACATTAAATAATTAGAAACAATTAAAAGTTGAGTTGTAGGTGGAGTTCAGTCTTCGGAAAGGCTTCATATTTTTATTTTTCTGTGCTTCCATCACAAGTTAATGTATAAATTGTTATCCATTGTGGTTCCCCATTTCCTTGATATTTGCACTTCAAGTGTTCTTCATTCTTGTGTCATCCAAAAATCTCCACTCCTGTACTTCATATGCTTATTTTCCTACAGTGTATGTATCAAGTTTCCAGATTTTACAAATGTTAAATGTGCACAAAGTGTATTTTTGCATACATGCTTGCGATATTGAAATAAGTTTCACTAAAGGCAACCAGAATAAGATTAAGCAGTTAGTGAAACTAAAGTTATATTTTACAACTTGTACATTTGATTTTGTATGCTTTTCATGTGAAATTTATCTTAAATTCATTCTTTTACAGTATCTTAAAATTATCAAAATGAAAAGTTAATACAGCAAGGAACAAACAAAAAAAGGTACCAAATAAAGTTGCTCGTTTTACAAATAAAGAATTATGTCAAAGTTATAATACATAGGTACAAGAGAAAATTTAGAAGACAAATGAAAAAATCTTATTTTTATGATGTCACACAGCATATTGATATTTTAAAGAAATTTATTTTGATTAAATAATAACTTAAAAAGCACTGAATACTTTTTACACATATAACATTTTTCCAAAAGGAATTAACAGATATTCCATAACTATATTTAAAACTGAAATTGAGAATATTTCTTTATAATTTAATTTGTACCAATTTTTATTCATATTTCTCATTTATAAAACTTTATGCAGCTATTTTATTAAGATGTATTTTTCACCCTTCACCTATTTTGCTTCTTAACCTGTTTTATTATTTAAGGCAGAACATTTTATTATGCTTTATATTTTGTATTTAATTACACAACACTACATTATATTACATTTCGTGAAAACTTGTGTATAATTTTCAACTGAAAATCATTTCGGGTAGCAGCTCAGAATCTTCTCTCTACATTGCAGTATGTCTGACTCAGCATGTTAGTCACTTCAGAAGAAGGGGGATAACTTGTTATACCTGTTTTGCTCTTCCTGGTTTTCATACCTACAATCAACAAATTCAATTGTACTAACTCTATTAATCTTGTATAATCATATTTTCTCGTAACAACCCCATCTTGCCTTTACTGAAATATATTGCTGATTTAACATTTCTTTTGCTGAACTCAATCGATCCCTTCATTTCCCACTCTGTAACCTACTAGCTAAAACATTTCCATAATTTGTTTTGGATAACTTGCTGTGATGCTTAATACTGTAGCCTGTGGATATATTACTTGCTGCTCTTCCATTGTGTTCCCAGATTTGTATTTCAACTCTTTAAAATTACTTACATTCCATGTTGGTAGAACAATGTGGTATTAAGACTAAAGACTTTTTATTTATCTGCTAAATCCACTTGCTTTTCGATTATACTTTGCAGTAGCCTCTGGACTTGCTATTTTAATATAGTTAGAATTATAGTATAACATTAAAAATATTTAATTTTTTTAATTTATTGTTTCATTTAATAAAAAGCAAAATAAAAAACTGGATTTGATATTTTTGAAGCTATAGCATTATTTGCAGAATTACTTGATACACATAATCTATCAACTCAAATGCCACTATTGATAATACTAATTATTCCACAAGAAACTTTGCACATTTCAAAAACATGTTACATGGTTTTTAAATTCCAGAAACCAAGAAAATAATGATTATACTATGAGTTTTTTTTTTTTTTTTTTGTTAAATATCTAATATATTTCATACAAAAATAATTATTTCCTAAAATACAATAATTTTAATTTCCAACTTGACTTTTATAAATTAAATTTAAAAAAAAAATTATGTACTTTACATATATAAAAAGAAACTGCACAATTTCTTAACATTTCTTTTTTTAAAATTGAATAACTATTAGTTTACTAAGTTATAGTAAAATAATTATTCATCTTATTCAACAATGCAGGTGCAAGTTTCAATTTTAAGATGGGAATCTCACATTCTAAGCTTTTCATTTCTCCTATTCTCCATTTCATTTAGAAGACACTAGGTACATAAAAACAAAAATAAAGAGGACAATTGAACTTTTAAATGCTAGTTTGGACCATAAAACTATTATGCATCTTTAATACATTATTCATGAACTTTTGAAAATCTAACATAGTATAGAGCTTGCAGATCATCTCCTTTAACCTTTAAGTTTTGTTTACAGCAGACAAACACGGCTTCTTTTTGACTTCACAGCTTTTCTAACTAACTTTTGTAAATCTCCTCATTACTTATTCTTGCATTGATTGGAAGTCCAGTATATTGATACTTTAAAAGTAAGCTTTAATGGAGTTTTTCACATTGACTTTCAAATATAAAAATTCACTACATTCTGAAATCAACTTTTTTTTTTTTTTTTTGTCTAGTTCCTTTCCTATCATATGTTTCATAATATATTATATTACACTACTCAATGTGAACATTTATCTTTTAGCAATCTTAAAGATTTGATTTTTGATTATGACTAAGTTCTCAAAATTTTGTGATAAAAGCTGTACTTATGCGATATTAAACCAAGCACAATAAGATATCATTCATAAAACTCAGTTGTTTTGTTATTTGAAAACAAATTTGCTCTGTAAAGCAGGCTAGGAAAATTTTTCATCTCCTAGAAGATTCTAAATCTAAACATTTATTTTAAAAAATTGCTTTGAAATGTATTTTTAAAAAAGTAAAATTTGTATAGCTTTTTAGCTATATAGTTACAAAGGAAAGAAAAACTTTACAGCTACTTACAAAGCAATACATATCTAAAAACATATTTCCATAGTTTAAAATGTTTCATATATTCTAATCAAACACCAAAATTGCCAACAAATTGCACAAATCATTTTTGTATTTATGTACCACTTCTTTTCAATTAATGCTATAATTTTGATGTTAGTAGAATTGTATTTTTCATTTTGAAGCATCACATTTTAGGAACATACATCAAAATAATGATCCACAAAAGATATAGGTAAATTATACGAAAATGGCAGTGAATAAACCTTCAGCATTTATATATGCTCCAATTCTTATGTTAATCTCCTTACCCTTTACAAAAACTGATGAAAAAGGCAAAAAAATTTCAAAACTTTTTTTTTTTTTGTTCTAATGCAGCTGGCAAACACTTAGTTGCTCATTTAGCACTACCCAGGAGGTGCGTGTAGCTTGAAGATAGCTACGATCATGTCAGACCGGGACCTACAGTTTAAAGTGGATTCCGAACCACTATAAACATCCATGGCACCGCTGGGACTCGAACCCGAAACCTGTGGTACCGAGTGCTAGCCCCTCGGCCATTCAGGCTCTAAATTTTACAACTAATCAACTGAAAATTCCCACAAGTTCGCGCTATTCATAAAATAGGTTAAAATGTGTTTTTAGATACTTTAATTTCCACAAATTTGAAGTCTTATATATAAACATAGTTACAAATCTGATAGTTTAAAGTTACAGTGATTTCAACTGATGCTGTGAAAAAATTTACTATTCTACAACAGGAAATATAATAATTAGATGCAAATGGGATAATTTTAAACTAAAGATTGGTGATGACAATAACTATTGAAGCAGAAATTTTAAAAATTCAGTATTATATATATATATATAAAAATATTATATATTCTAAGCAGTTATTTATATACAGGCTGTATTAAAGAAATGATTACTGGTTAGAATAATTTATAATAAAAGGCAAAGCATTTAAAATCTAAATACAAAATTGAAAATCTAGTTTGTATATTTTAAATAAGCTGTATTAAAAAAGAGCAATATAGTATAATATAAATTAAATGTTCATTGATATATATAATAGTATAAATTAAATATTCACTGAGAGATGGATTTTTAACACACCATGATGATAAATTAAGACCTTATGTAATTTCTATTTTTATAAACTTAATATACTCTATACAAGTGAAAAATCATTTTCTGATCATTATGCACCCAAGAAATAAAATTAAATAAGAGTTATGAAAACAGATTAACAAAGCTTAATCTTTATTTTCAATTAAAAGTTGTATATAAATGGATTAAATTAGTTTATTAGAAAATAATTTCAGTAAAAACTTTTCAAAACTTGATTGTGGTTCAATTAAGTAACATTGAACACAATATCTAATTTATATTTCTATATTTATCCATTTATAAAATTAAATTGAATTTAATTAAAGAAAATTTCTACTATCTAAGAACATTTTAAAGTAACTAGACTAATTAAATATGAGCTAAGTTATAATTTACTTTTCTAAGAAACAAAGTATGAAATCAGTTAAACTGTTGTTATAAGAATGAGTTCACTTTTATTAATACTAAAAATCTCTCTCTCTCTCTCTATATATATATATACATAAAAAAAACTTTTTTAACAAATTCTGTTTGTATACAAAGACATGTATTTTAACATGAGGGAAATTTTAAGGTCAAAATTGGTTCAAACAAATTAAACCACTTTTAAGAAATTATCAATGATACAGTTAATTCTAATTTTTGTGACTATACATGTAAGTATTTCATTTCAAATTTCTAGCTTTGAATGTTTAATTTATTAATATACATTTTTAGTATAGGATTGCTCGGCTCAGGATGAAAACATTTCATAAGATAATTGGACCTTTCTATTATAAAATTATCTGCTAACGATGAGAATATAATTTTATTTTTTCTCATATGTTCAAATTATATAAATAAAAGATTATTTATAATTCATTTTGTTAATTAATGATTTGTTAGTATTGAAGGAAATATAATCTCTTAATTTTAAATTAATCACTTTTTGTTCATGTACATTGGTGATCTATATTAAAATTTAAGCAACTTGCAATATATTATGAATTTGGAATTATGCAAGGATATCTATTCTGTACATCTTTAAATGCACATGGAAAAAGATATAAGATTAATAAATTCTGTAAATTAACAAACATTAAAACCTTATCACTGATAAAATTAATATATTTTTTGTTCTACTGATATTGAAAATTTTTAAAAAATAAAAAAAGTTATAATTCATAATTTACAAAAGAATATGCAAAAAAAAAAAAATTTATTCTAAAATAAAAACATAATTTAAAATTTTCCCCAGCCTGAATATTTTGTTATCTTTTAAAAGAGTAAAATATAAATTATACATTAAAAAGATATGGCTAATTTATATAAAATTTAAATTTAAATTAAAGGAAGACCTATATTAGTAAATGCACTTTATAATAATAAATCTTTTAAAATGATTAATTTTTGATATTTTTTTGGAAAAAATCAAAATCAAATTTAAACTTAATATATAAATAAAAAAAATAATTACACATAGTATTTTCAATTTTATTACCTAGAAAGATGAATGTGGATCACAACCATTTAATTTGTAATTTTATTCTTTCTGTCTGCATGGTATCATAAAACAAGAAAACATAAATTAACAAAATAAAAAACAAACAATACACAAAAAAGTAAAAAAAATTAATAAATAAATAAAACAATAAAAGTTAAAGATCATAATTTACAAAAGCATATGTAGAAAAAAATATTGTAAAATAAAAACAAAATTTAATAGTTTCCTTAAACAGAATATTCTGCAATCTTTTAAAAGAGTAAAATATAAATTATACATTAAAAAGATATGGCTAATTGGTATAAAATTTAAATTTAAGTTAAAGGAAGACCAATATTAGATAATGCACTTTATAATAATAAATCTTTTAAAATGATTAATTTGACATTTTCTTGAAAAAAAAAATCAAAATCTAATTTAAATTTAATATATAAATGAAAAAAATAATAACACTAAGTATTTTCAATTTATTACCTAGAAAGATGAATATGGATCACGACCCTTTAATTTTTATTCTCATTTTCCTTTCTGTCTGCATGGTATCATAAAACAAGAAAATGTAACTAAACAAAATAAAAAACAAACAATAAACAAAAAGAAAAAGCAATTCAAATTTTAAAATTTCTTTCTGATATTAATAGATAATAAATGATGATTGCAAATTAACTCTTTATAAAAAAATATTGCAGTAATTTGGTCAATTAAATTTTTTTAAGTTATAAAATTAGTTAAATTAAATAGAGACTACTATTAAATTTTTCAAAATAATTACCTTTAATGAAATATATAATTTTGATATATATCTTAACATTTTAAGTATAAATTATATTTTGCATTTCTAATGAGCCAAATAAGTTTTAAATTATTTTTTTAATATTGGTAGGAAATTTTTGTACTTGTCTTTTTCGCTGTTTCTTAACTATACAATTAATGCTAATTGTAAAAAAAATAAAGTTAAAGACAATAGATAATTACAGGCTTTTATTTTATTTAGATTATTAATTTAAGTAATTTAAATTAACAGAAAAAATTTTATTACATTTTAAAATTGCTAACTCAACAAAATAATACATTTGAAATATTTAAAATAAAATATTTTTTTATAATTACTTAAAATCTACCAAATACCCATTAGCAAATTCACTTATATATATATATATATATATAGGATATATATATAAAACTGTAGTATAATTTTCTTAGATGTAAATAATCATTTGTTATACCTTTTGAAAGATTACTAAGTTTCCTTGAAGCAATGAATAATTGACGGTGTCATTATCTACAATATGGTACAATATTGTAAACGATCACCCAATGACATGTTTTGTTTCTAACTTTTCTAGTTGATTAATTATTGAATATATATTAATTTTTATATGCTGACTTTGTTCTTCCAAATTTAAATAGTTGAAATCCATTTCTTTATTCTTAGGTTTTAAAGAGAGAAAAAAATAAACCATCTGATTTATTTGCTTTTAAATTAATTTTTGCATTATTCTCAACATTTTATTAAATTATTCATATACTATATTCTGTAATAAATATAGTTCCCTTGATGAAGTTTATACTTATTTAAACTTGATTTCCTATAAATATAAAACTCACTTGATATGAACTTTCATCACTTCTTGTTGAAGTAGAAGGTCCACTCTCCAAATCAGCTCTATCAATTTTAGGTAACTTACATTTTGGCGGTGTAGATCCAGAAACCTCCGAACTTCTTTTGCGACTCGATTCTTTTTCACTCATTTTTTTTTCTTCAAAATACAGCTTTTAAGCAATCAATGAATCAAAAGATTGACAGATTTTTGAGTCTCTTATTTCCACGGAAGTAGTTTGAAGGATACTAAAAGAATCTTGTGGGGGGAAAACAGTTCGCTCAATGAGAACAACTTGTTGAAAAATGTAAAATATTCCGAAACTACAAACTTGTCAATGCAGGAGGACGCTTCGCTCCCACTATTAGCTTACAATGGTGGACATCCAGTGTTGCCATAAAAGTTTTAAGAATTTCTAACTTTTCTTAAGCGTGATCTTATAACAAATAGAAAAACAATTATAATGTTTTTTTTTATTATATCTAACAATAGGTTTAGTTCATCGCTCTAGGGTCATTTTGTGCACACTTCATGTTAATTAGACAGGGACCCACAGTTTAGCGTAGATTCTGAACCACTAACAAACAACCATGTCACAGACAGGAATCGAACCAGAAGCCCCTAGTACGAAAGGCCGGAACACTAGCCAATTGGCCATCAGGTCGCTTCGTCAATAGCAGTTCATCGCACTTTAAAAAAGTAAAATTAAGCAGAATAAAATTGCAGAAATGCATACAGGGTCATGGACCCTTAAAAGTCATGTATTACATTAAGAGCGTACATATAAAGGGTGAAGTCGAAGACCACAAGTGCCCCAAAATTTCAGAAATTTTGAGATCTATCAAAATGTGTGACTACGTAATCTATCAGTTCCCACAGACAAACAATTATTATTATTATTTTATTTCAATTAATAAAACATAATTTCAGATTTCTTCCATCTTGATTTTTTTTTTTTTTTTTTTTTAATTTTTTCCTTAAACTTCCGTCTCTATTTAAAAACATTTCGTACATTTTCCTTTTTGTTATTGTGTTTTAAAATATTTTTCTTCTTAATTAATAATGAACTAGATTGCTAGTTACATGTCAATATTCAGGAGGAGAAAAATGGCTGTTATTAAATATATATATATAGAGAGAGAGAGAGAGAGAGAGAGAAATGTTTTAAAAGTTGAAGAAACTACTTACGAATCTAAGCAATTGCCATTTTTTTTCTTTCTGTATGTTGTTTATTGTTCTTCGATATGTACATTTATGGCACACTTTTACATATTTTTTTCTTTTAAACTTTGATGTTATTCCTTTGTTTTTAAAGGATGTTTCTGATTTATAAATCTTTAAGGAGCAGATTTTATTTGTTTTAATTACCTGATATCTTAAAATACATTTTTTTCCACTTTTAGAATATAACTGACGAAGTTAGTGATTTATTTAAATTAATTCCTCTTCCTTGTTTAAATTATTAGCAAAGAAGTGTTGATTAAAGTCATTGAGCATTCCAGGAATTCTGTTAAAAAATCATAAATGTTAATAATCAAATAAAAGGTAATTGAATTTTTTTTTAAAAAAAATAGGCGTACAGGTAAGTCAATAAACAAAGCTTCAAATAAAATTTTAAATATTACCACCCCCTTCCAAAATAATAAATTTAGCAGCAACTGAAATGCAGAAAAAAAATTACATTTATTAAATCTAATCATAAAATTTCAATTATTTTACATTAATTAAATTAGTAGTGATGACTGAATTGTTCGCTTTTTAATTAATCTCACCAGGAAACATGTTCTTTATTATATTTCTCTCTCTCCCTCTGTATATGTGTGTGTGAGAAAGAGAGAGAAATGCTCATATTTAGAGCTTTAGTAAATAAAAAATGATGACTTACATGACTTACAAAAACAATGTTTAGAAGAATTAATTTTATTTCCTTATGTTATAAAAATAATTTCTGTAATTTATATAACTACAGAAACTAAACACAATTGCTATGTAATTTCTTTGTTTGAACAATTATTAATTATTCATGTATTTTATTCAAAGAAATTTACATTTAGCATGGAACATGTTTTGGCTGAGATCTTAGATAAAAGTGCAACGAAAAATTGAATATTCAGGACTTTGATTCAAAAACATTTAGAAACGTGATTGTTGAAATAATGTATAAAAAGAAACTACTGAGTGGATGACTTTGCACTGAAATCACTCGACGCTTTTTCGTTCCTTCTTTTTTCAATTCCTACTATTAATTCACACTCTCCCTTTATATATTTATATACCTTGTTCAAATTTTCAATCGTTAGTAAAATACTTTTTACTCATCCACTCAAGTTCAACTACATTTTTTTAAAACTTGTAGTGGATGACACTTGATGCTAATACAGTTATTTCAAATATTAATTCATTAATTAAATTCAATTAATTTTTAATACTTTAAATAGAGTTTTAGCAGTTTGTAATGAAAATTGACATCATTGGCAATTCTTGCGAAAATCAATAATTGTTTGATAAATTTTCGCTTTAAGTAGACGTTTTATCCAAATGATTTTCGAGCGTGAGTTAGCAGTTGTGGCTTAGTGGTTAGAATGAAGGTTTTTTTTTCAAAAAATAAAATTGAAGAATTTTGACGCTTTGGGTCCAATTCCGATTTCTCTCCTTAAAATCTTTGTCATCAATTGGTGGTCACTTCTCCTACCTAACCTGAAGAGTGAGCTACGTGTCGAGAAGGTGAATGATATAGGGTAGTAAAATAATTATGTTGCTAGCGTGCCCCTCAGGGTACTGGGCACCCTCACCCCCTGTTGTAAGAAGCCTTACTCCATCAACAGGGCCACCGGTAGAGTGGACCATATATTTGCTCCTGTTATGTGGGATTAAAACCACTATCAGCTTCATAAATTAGAAATGAAAAAGAAATAGAATAGAAAGCGAATAAATAGTAACAAACAAAAATAATAGTCCAACACCACGTATAGAAAAGAAAATGGAAAATTGCAAGGAAATTCGCTTTCTATTTGGCTATTTAATATTGTGATTCTGTCATATGTATATACATATTTATATTAATCGTAATTATTTAATAAAAAGTAACTAAAATACAATTTTTCTTTGTTGGCCTAAGTAGGAATTGACTTTAAAAAAAAAAAAAAATTTTTTTTATTAATTGTTAACTATTTAACTCAATAATAAGTATTTTTTAATCTTAGCAAATTAAAAAGTATGTGAAATATTATTAAAAATTCAGAAATACCGAAAAATGCTTCTATCGCTCGATGACTATCCTTTTGATTTGATGATAGCAGAATAAGAGGCAAAGAAGCACAACTAGTAACTGTAGAAATTATTTCGTTCCGTGTTCTAATAAGTTTTTATTTCATTTTTAAGTTATTTTTTGAGATTTTATATCAAACTATATGGCATCAATTTTCATGCAGCTTGACATCGGAAGGATTGTCAAGACCATTTAAATACTTAGATTTGATCCCCAGCAAACCCCTAAATTTATTGAAGGAAACATCCTGGTCACAAATATTTTAATGCACCATTCAAAATCCCATTGACAATGTAGAAGTATCTTATACCAGTGATTGAAACACAGCATTATGCCATTTTAATTGGATGCTTTGATTGTGACATTTGAGATTATCTCATCCAAATTCTTTACTTTTAAAGTCGAATATATTGTATTGATTGATTTCCGAAAAGGAAAAATTTATTTTCATCATAAAATATCATTTTATGACGACTTTTTATTTTTATTATGATCTAATACTGCCTTTCTAAGCTTGTTCCATCTCTGAAAATCTGTTATCAGAGATTTTTTTTTTTGCTATTTCGATCTACATCTTTGAGATCAATGGCTTGAAATCTGTGCCCCACTGTGCAAACTGAAATATTATTAAAAAAAAAAAAAAAAAAAAAAAAAAAAAAAAAAAAAAAAACTAACTAACTTTCAATACTCATTCAAATATCGAATCTGGTGATGTCATATGCTGATTGTTCTAATTAATACGCTATAAAACAAGTTATAATCATCTTGTTTTATTTCTAGGACGACCTGCAAACTGTTTTCCCAGATTCTTTGAACTCCTTCAGTATTCTACAAATATTAGATTGCTTTGAATTATTTTTGATATTACTCTAGTAAAATAGCCTTTTTCTGCCAAAACTATAATTCCAATAAGATTTTCTTCCTCGGAATTTGAAATCGATTTCACCATAAGAATATCATTAAAAAATGTGAAAAAAAATTTTTATTTCTTTAAAATTTATTAATATTGTTTCTGTGTGTGATTGGTCTATTAAATATAGAACATAATTGGTACTGCGTGCCGTTGGCAAATTTGGGACCTGAATGGCCGAGTGTCTAGCGCTCTGGCGCTCGGTGCCACAGGTTTCGGGTTCGAATCCCGGCGGTGCCATGGATGTTTGTAGTGGTTCGGAATCCACTTTAAGCCGTAGGTCCCGGTCTTCTATGACTGTAAGAGCGTCACGGAGCAAAAGTCAGGCTTCTACCTACGGGTGCTCCATCACAACAGAAGCTGCTTCCTTCCCCTTCAATCATGAGTCCATATGGGCTCGTGGGCGTGGCCAGCCAAGTGGGGTAAGAAACAACAACAACATAATTGGTTAATAATTTTGTGAAAAAAGAAAAAAATGAGGAAAATGAATTTCCTATTGCGTAGTCATAGAGCAATAATTTCTTAACAATCGATAATATCATAATATAATTAACAAACTCAAATAGCTGGGAAAGAAATATTGGAAAGATGTTTCTATAATTATTTAGTAAGTAATTTTTGAAGTGAAAGAAGTAACGAAAAATTTCTAACATTTTTATCTACGCTTACTTTATACTATAATGGGTGCGCAGAAGATCTACCTCCCCGTGGTGCACCTGGTAACACTTTTTAGTGGCTAAAAGATGTGCAACTTGGCATTATTGTTAGATTAATGAAATCTGTTTCAGCATGTTTTGTTGTTGTATGTTGTATGTTTTTTTTTTTTTTTCGTTGTTCTTTTTTTGCTGTAACTTGGTTTGTCGCTCTTCGATCATCTTGTGCACACGAGGGCTAAACAGACCGGGACCTGAAGTTTAAAGTGAATTCCGAACCACTACAAGCATCCATGGCACCACCGGGACTCGAACCCGAAATCTTTGGTACCATTGATTGGAGCATTTTTTCATGTAAATTTGGGACTTCTTCATTGCATGTTGCATATATTTGTCATTATTGCATGTCGTATTTATATTAAATAATGTTTTGGAATGAATTTAGAATGTAGCCCAGTAAAATGTTAAATACTTGCTATAAATCTAAAATTTTTATTTAAAATTGCAGTATTTTAATTGTGGGGAAAAAAAAAAAAAAAAAAAAAATCTTTCAAACGAATAATTTAAAATTTAGTTGTGAATATACGGAGAAAATAAACTATTACTGATTACAACAATAAATTAAAAATTATTCCGATATTTAGAGGTTATTAAAACTTTTTTTACTCTTATAAAGTTTCAACCGATCACTGAAATTTCTTCTATTTAAATTTTGTTTCATAGTGAGGTTTAGGATTTGCAGCAAGCTTTTTAAATAAAAAAGTTTATTTTCTTATAACCTTATTATCTTCTATATAAAAAGGTATTTCATTCCACTCTCCTCCCAAATTGTATACTTTAATTAAGTAAATTTTATAGATAATAGAAGTAAAATAGCTATAGCTTATTTATTTATTAATTTTTTCCTCGATGGTGCTAAGCAATTCTTTTGATTTTGCATTCTAAGCAATGAACAATATGTTTCAAAGCCTCACACATGTTTCAGAGTTCCCATTTTTTTCAAATTTGTACTTATTATGTAAAAGTAAACATGGTATTTTATATTTATAATTAGGTAATCTTTAATAGTATGTATCAAGAATAGAGTTTTAATAAAGTATAGTCTCATAAAAAGACTACTAAAATATAGTCTCATAAAAAAAAAAAATTATATCCAGTAGTAATAGATCTTTAAAATGTAGTCTTACAAAAAAAAAAAAAATTGTCCAGTATGTATAAATGCAGCTTTTATTAGTGTTTGATAAAAATTATATTGCTTGATTGTTGAAAAAAATTGTCCAATTTTAATACATATAAACTATAAATACCCTATTAAAATGATTATTAAATAAAAAAAGGCTTAAAATCTTTTTATAACTTGCTTTTATTTGTTATTAAAACTATACCATTTACATATCAGTTATTAATTGTAAAACACTCAAAAGAACATCACTATTAACAATTTTTAATTTTTTGTTAATACTGAATGATATGTTTCTTAGTTATTGCTAAAGTATAAATCCCTTTCTTTAATATTTTAGGGCATTTATATGAAATAAAAATGGAATTCAATACAAATTCAACGTTCAATTAATATTTTTTTTTCAGAGTCCTGTTAAAGTAAAAAGCGAATGAAACATATCAAAATACTGATCAAATATAAAAAAATTCTGAAATTAATTTTTTTTTTTAAATTTTGCACAATATAAAATATTTCTAGTGTTCATTAACATAAAAAATATTACACTTTTCAGCTAATATTATATGCTGAAAATATGAGTTTTAAGTCTTCATGGTTAGCGAAAAATAATTTACCTAGTCCGAGCGTTTCAAATGAGTTCTACTGCTACAAATGAGACAAAACATTGTTAACAGTTAATTCATATAAAGAGTTAGCCATTTATTAAAGAACAACCTTTAATACTAAACTTCGTCAGTAGATGGCGCTGTAGAAATATTTTATGCATCAATAAAACACTATTTGCATTGACATTATTTGTTGTTAAAAACAGAAGAAGGCAAAGCCATTAACTTCTTACTTGCCCGAAGATCATGCTCTCTATTGCATTAAAAAGTTGTAATAATAAAACTATTCTACCAGAACCAACCGAACTCTGTCGCAATCATTAAAGAATTTCATCTTACAGAGTACTTAAAAAAACGATCCAGTAATGGATCCCAATAAGCAAAATGATAGAAAAATTTGAAAGACATAAGCAAATGTGAATTCTGTCAGTTCGATGTAGGAAATGAATAGATTCTGCGGGAGTTTAAATCAAAATCTACATTCTAATTACTTTTTTAAATATCCAAATTTAAGTGATATCTTATAAATAGGTATCTCGCTTTGGACATGCTAAAGATATTCAAATTAAATAAATAATAATATTAATAATAGTAACAGAAAATTAAAATATAAAGCAATCAAAATCGGTTTCTATTTCTGAAGTGCAGACAAAAAGGATCAAATTTTGATGACTAAGGGAATAAATATCACTATTGTATAGATAATATTAATTATTAGCATTATGACCTGAATGGCTGAGTGTCCAGCGCTCTGGCGCTCGGTGCCACAGGTTTCGGGTTCGAATCTCGGTGGTGCCATGGATGTTTGTAGTGGTTCGGAATCCACTTTAAGCTGTAGGCCCCGGTTATCTATGACTGTAAGAGCGTCACGTAGCAGAAGTCAGGCTTCTACCTACGGGTGCTCCATCACAACAGAAGCTGCTTCCTTCCCCTTCAATCATGAATCCATATGGGCTTGTGGGCTTGGCCAGCCAAGTGGGATAAGAAACAACAACAAGCATTCACCAACATATCTAACATCTTCTGTCTATATAAAACAATTCATGAAATAATTTTTGTTAAATTATTTTATAAATAAAACAGCAATGTTACTGTTGTTCAGGCGATGTTGCATAGAATCTAACTGCCTTCGAAAAACGTTTTTTTTTTTTTTTTTTTTAATTTCCGAACTTCTCTGTTCTGTCACTTATTTTTCAGATAATAATTAACTTTTTGTGCAAATTACTAAAACGATACGTAAATCCTTATAATAATACTGAAAAAATGTTAATTGTCAGCATTGTGATAATGAAGCTTTAAATTATCATTTGTAGTGTAATTATTATATAAAATAGTTTATTAAAATTATTATATAATTAAATTAAGTTGATTAAAATAGATAGAGATTTCTTTTAACGATTTTTGTTATCTATGTAGAAGAATAAGGTCTTTATCAGAAAGGAGAGACTGACAATAAGCAAGAAAGTAGGAATCCCAATCACATAAAAAGGAAGGAAAAGAGGGAACCTATCATGTTGTTGCCTAAGACACTGACATATACTGGTGAATGTGGTAGTGTCAAATTCTGAAATACAGCAAATATTTCAGAGCCAATGCTGTTTTCCTATTTTGGAAGCAATGAAGCGAATTTTTAGTATCATTGAATCACGCGTGAAGAGCTCCAGAGAAGCTTTAACTCTTGTTTACAGAGTGAAGACTATCAAACCTAAAACATGAGTCACAGCGTAAAACACATGGTTATCACTGATATATTGTTGATCGAAGTAAAGAAAAAGAAAAATATAGAGTTGGCAAACGTATTTGAGTCAAGGAAGGCAATAGTACCATAATTTCTCTACTATAGTCTGGACTTCATTTTAGCATACACGATTGTTATGTCTCTTTATTTTAGAAGTTTTTAATTTTTCTCACATAAATTTTATCAATTTTTGTTGGCAAAAAGTATTTTTAAGTGTTCGTTTTATGAAATGAATTTTATGAAATTTCCGGAAAA
Source organism: Caerostris darwini (assembly GCA_021605075.1). Classification (NCBI taxonomy): domain Eukaryota; kingdom Metazoa; phylum Arthropoda; class Arachnida; order Araneae; family Araneidae; genus Caerostris; species Caerostris darwini. The sequence goes on from BPLQ01007422.1 coordinate 297,153, forward strand.
AAAAATATTCCCACGGATTGTATGCCATGTAATCTTAAACAAGCTGGAAGCGTTAGTTACAAGGGAAATGTTTTTTCTAACAAGCCAAGTATAATCTTCACCTCAAAATTTTAAAGTTTTTAGCATTTTTTCCGTGGATTAAAAGCAAGAAATTATGGTACATTAAATTAGGATTCATCTTAATCAGGTACCCAACCTTAAGGACAACTAGATGTATTTCCTATTATCTTCTGCATTCCTTATTCCATCGTATATGGTGGAGGAAGGCTTGTTAGAAAAAACGTTTCCCTTGTAACTAACGCTTCCAGCTTGTTCAAGATTACATGGATTTAGAAGCACATGAATGAAATAAAAAATTTTTTTCAACGAATGATGGGGGCAAAAAAATACCGTCCTGTGGTAAAGCGAATTTAGATAAAATACCACAAAATCTTAAATACATTACCACGATATTTTCTTAAGTATCAATGTTTTCTTTAATGCGTGGAAGGATTTCTTTATTTTTCAGGATGTATAAATGTTATGTTATGAAGATTATTCTTGTTGTAAAGCTGACATTGCTCGTAAGCGGTCATGACAAAGATTTAATCTTGTTTAATAGGCCTTTGAAATCAATAGTACACAATCTAATATCATTGCAAAAAGAAATAAAAAGGCATCAAAACTATTTATCAGTATCTAAAGTTTCCTGCTATAATTTTTCAGTAGCTATGCCAAAGAGACAACAGTTTGAGGTCCACTTGACCCAAATTTAAAAATTAAATGTTCATTTCATTTATGAAACAGTATAATTTGTACTTAGTTGTTAAATAAGTATAGTTTGTATTTAGTTGGTATTTTATTTATTTATGCACAGTTGGTGAAACACGGCACACAGCAAATTTTGATTACATGGAAGTGATTTGTGTTTCCTTTTTCACTTGTTCATTTAAAAAATATTCCTATTTAATTTTATTTTACTCAAGCGTTTTTATAAAAGGAATATTTGTACAAAATATTTTAGTCTTACTTTTTTTTTTTTTTTTTTTTTTTTTTTTTTTTTTTATTAATCTGTAAGTAATATAGATTTTTGGTAACACGAAATTTTTTATTTATTTATTTTTTTACAATACAAAAGACCAAGAAAGAAGAAAATTAGCATAAAACAAGTAAAGGAAGGTGCAAAAATATAAATAAATAAATAAAATTGAATTAGTAAATAAAAATATAAAATAAAAATTACTTAAAAATATTACTGTGTAGTTAATGCAGATTAAGTTTAATTAAGTTTCATATATTTCCTTGCAATTTTCTTCTTTTGGAATACGGAATGAACGAATTTTCCTTGGATATAATGGGGAATAATATAAAAATGGTGACCGATTCGTAGTCCAGAAAGAATACTCAAATTCCAGTTCGTTGGTACCTTTCGTTTAGGTAACTTTTAGAAACGAATATAATCAACGGCGACTGTGACAGAGTGTTGAAGGTCTCGCCTCGACAATCAAGTTACCTGACGGAGACACAGTTTTTCTGCTACAGTTTTCAAACGAATATCTCCCCCTAAGTATGGCACATGATTGGTTAGTACCCTTTTTTTCTTACTTGAGCTAAACGGAAGTACTTTCTGACTTACGGATGGATTATGTCCGTTCTCATCATTGACAAGGAAGTTTTCGGTTCGAATTTGTTTGATGGGTTCAAAACCCTATTTCTCTAGTTCAGAAACCCGAAATCCTCAACAGGTCATTTTCATGGTATATTTTGAACTTGAGATGTAAACTCAGGCATTGAACAGTGCCATTACAGCTTTAAATGTTTTGCATTAAATGTCTGAATTTTAAATTATTTACATGAAACATTTATATCTCTTTAAATGTTTTATTCATATTGTTTAGTACGATCAAATTTATTATTCACCTTAAATTCTTTTATTCTCTTATTTAATAATTTTATTAATGTAATTTTGTAAGTTTTTATAATATTGGATGAAGAATACTGCTACAGATTTTCGTAAATGTTATACATATTTGATATACAAAAATTAAACTATTTTTATTAGATTGTAGCTAACAACAAAAAATCTAACGAATTCGATAGATGAATTATTTATTATAATTAGCTGTTAACATGTAAAGTTCATGGGTGAAAAAATGCATTTAAATGATTAAAAAAAATTCAAAAACAATTATCGAACTGCATTTTTTGATTTGATAGCAATCGGAACGAGGCAAACATTCGTCATGATAATTTAATGGTTAAATTAATTAAACGTTCCTGATTTATAAAGAAACTAAAAACTTCAATTTTATTATTTTAAAATTAGTTTTTATCAGAATAAAAAATTTTTAATAAGAACTACAATCTAGTCGAGGTGGTAATCAAAAAACCTTTTCAAGAATGAAAGCACTTTAAAATATTCTGAAATCTGTAATAATTAAATATTATGTACCCACATTTTGTAGGAGATACAGTCTTTTAAGAGAATGAAAAAGGATAATTTATTAAACAACAAGTCTGCAATTCTGGAGTTTTAAGCAAAATTAAGGTTAAGTGCCCTAATTATTACATCTGTCCATGAACATAAAAATTGTTTGATGAGTAAGTAAATGGTCTACGGTCTTGAAATTTCTAGAAATAGACACAAATAAACTTGTTTATTAATACGCATGCTTTATACTTATAGTGTGCAAAATTCTGGAGCATTTAAGGAGAAAAATTAGGGGCAATTGACAAATCTTGACACTCTGTTTTTTTAGGACACGTACAGCAGCTGATCAGATAATTCGAGTGAGATGGGAGGTCCACCCCTCTAGAGTCACTACTTATGTACATGTGACTTTCACGTGTTCGCTCCAATGCAGAAACGTCTATAAATGGAAACACTTAGAGTTACACATGAAAGGGAAAAATACATTTTATATAACTACATAGTTACTCCTGGGAGTTGTATATAAATAGAATTGATAAGGTTTTATCTGTGGGATCAACCAAACTTTGTATAATACACCTTAAGACATAAAAAAGGACTCTACAAGAAATAGTTATCTGATTGAAACGAAATTTCGTGTGCAAGTATCTTTCGATCGAACGTGCAAATGATTAAATTTTGTCGGTCCTTAAATGAATTTATGAAGCTAAGGAGCATCACAACTAAGCATCCGATTGGTATATAAAAGAGAAGAAATTTCAATTCTAGGCCATAATTACCATTAGAATTTGGTTCCGCTTATTTGCTTTGACTGTATTAATGTTTTGTATATAGGTTTCCCATAGTATGAATATATGATCATTGAAAGAGGATTTGAAATTCAGCAACAGGAAGCAGTGTAGTCAAACTGAAGGGTCACAACATTTGGATTGGAACGATGTCACAATATTGGAACCAAGGCAGAACATATTATCAAGAAAGCCATGGTCCACCTAAAAAAATGTTAAATTTGAGAATAGAGTAACCATCACAGATATTCTCTCAGCATGAGATGTTTCATTATCAACGATCTAACGTGTAAGAGGTTAGAAAAGACAAGAAAGAACTATCTGATTGAAATGAAATTTCGTATGCAAGCATCTTTCGATCGAACAGGCAAACGATTGAGTCTTGTTGACCAATGAATGAATAGCTGAAGCTAAAGAACATCAAAACTAAACATCCAGGTGGTATATAAAATAGAAGAAATTAAGTAACCTTAAGGATGGTGGCTTGGAGAACGGGATTTGAGCTCACAGTCCTGTAACTCTGTGCAGACCAGCGTTTTTGTAGTAGTGAAAGGCTTGTTCGATCTAGAATCTCGCTGAATGGAGTTGAATTGCTTTCAATGATGAGTTTCGATAACCAGCGAAGACTAATCTGGAGATATCCAAGATAGTGATGGGTTACTTATTGTCCATCACTCCTCACACATTTGGAAAACCGGGAGTTATGGTCAAGGACGTCATCTCATTTGACAGCCTGATCCCTTTTATTGTCTTCCGTGACATCTTTACATCATTGTGGTATGTCGGGAATATTTTGCCATCCGATGTATTGTTATACACATGGCTTACATTTCCATAGTATTATGTCTTCACACAGGACAATCATTTCTACTAATTATCCTCATGTTTGTCACTCGATCTCAATTCCCTGTCTAGCGAGATGTCCGATCACTCCCCAATAGAATACATTTGGGGTCTAAAGAGCAGTTACTGCTCATCGTCCCGGGATTTCTCCGATCCAATTGGACAATAGAAAAGAGGTTAAGAAATCCCACAGAGGGACGTTTGCCAAGTCTATAAATCAGTGCTAAGTCGGATAATAGCTTATGTAAGAGCCAGAAGCGGGCTAATGCATTTTTCATTGTTTCATTTTATATAACTCTATCTCCTGAATAAAACATTCAATTCCTTTGAATTTTAACTCTTCTTTTTCTTTTTCTCTCTCTCTCTTTATATATATATATGTGTATATATATGTGTGTGTGTGTGTGTGTGTGTGTGTGTGTGTGTGTGTGTGTGTGTGTGTGTGTGTATATGTGTGTGTGTGTCAAATTTACTTCTGGAATCAGAGTTGGTGGTTCAATGGTACAGCTTTTATAATATTATCTTTAAAGAAAATGGGCTAAGTCAAAAAATTGACAATGTTGTATATAGTTGATGTAATAAAAATAATTTTTTTCCAATGCAGTGACCATTTTCTAATACGGTTTTTGATAAGGTTTTAAAAGTATTTATTTTCTGGTGTATCTATTTATTTATTAATTAAATGCTTATAAAGCACGAATTAAAAACACCAGATATTTATCGAACTATAGTGTAAATTTCATATATATAGCGTAATTTCAGTATAGATTCAAATATATGTAATATAAATTTAAATAAAATAATATTTTCAATAGTTTTTATTATATATATATTGCTTAATTATTATTACTATTATTATTTTTTTTTTGCTCATTAATAATTTCTGTGAAATACGTTTTAGAAAATACTCAACGGAGAAAATGATTATAGATTATTTTACTTTGATAAAGAAATTAATTCTTATTATGCATAAACTAAATTGAATGACAGATATTTTAAAATTTTAATCAAAACCTAAATTCTAAAAGAATTGCAGAAATTCTTATATATATGAAAAAATATTTCGCAAAATAAATCGATCTTCATTGACCATATAAGTTAAGGAGATGTAGCTAAAAATTCTGCTACTATTTAATTTTTAGACTTCTAATCAATATTCCTCTACGTATTCTTTTGTAAGTTTTACTCAATGATTTCTTCAAAAACTGTGACATTTAACAAAAAAAGTAGAAAAATTATTTTACTAATATTCTTTTTGAGAAAGAAATAGAGAAACTATTTTAGTAAAATTAATTTCAGAAAGAAATAGAAAAACTATTTTAGCAAAATTCTTTTTAAAAAAGATTTAATAAAATTTGTTATTAAAATAGTTTTCCTATTTCTGTCTTAAAAGAATTTTGCTAAAATTGCTTTTCCTATTTCTTTCTTAAAATAAAAATAAAGTATTCTTTTGTAAGTTTTACTCAATGATTTCTTCAAAAACTGTGTCATTTAACAAAAAAAGTAGAAAAATTATTTTACTAATATTCTTTTTGAGAAAGAAATAGAGAAACTATTTTAGTAAAATTAATTTCAGAAAGAAATAGAAAAACTATTTTAGCAAAATTCTTTTTAAAAAAGAAATAGGAAAAGCAATTTCAGCAAAATTATTTTAAGAAAGAAATAGGAAAAGCAATTTTAGCAAAATTCTTTTAAGAAAAAAATAGGAAAACTATTTTGATAACAAGTTTTATTAAAATCATACTTCAAGAGGGGGGAAACGAAAACATAGTAACAGATGGAAGATTAAATCTAAAAAATAACTAGGCAAGAGATTATAAATATTCAAAGGTCAACTGATCAAAAAAGAAACATTTTCGAAACAACTTTGCCGCTGACGGCACAGAAATTAAATTAAAAACATATTTTAACATAATTCTATTTTTAAAGGAAGATCAATATTTAAATCAACTGAGATATCCTATGAATATCTGAGACATATTCCGATCAACAATGTTCAAAAGAGAAACCAAAGTCTATATTAGTCTCACAAATTAGTCTAAATTAGTCTCTCACAAATATTTGTTTCCAAAAAATAACTCAAAGGCACAGAGGACCAATTGACCAGAAATCGACCAGCTTCGAAATAACACTGGTGAAAAGAAATAAAAACGATTTTTCTTTATTGAAGTAACTGAAACGAAAAAACTTTTAAAACAAAATCGAAAATGCAAATCGAATATAAATCGAAATGCGTTTATCGAATATAAATCGAAACTCATTTATCAAATATAAATCCCTGAAAATTAAACAAACCTGGGCCACGACGAATATTCTGAAATATTCCGTGATCCAATTGACTGAAAATCATTCAGCTCCGAAATAACTTTGGCGAGAAGGGACTCCGTTTGGCATGAAATGCAGGCGCAGATTTGGCGCTATTCGCAAAGCCGGTAAATGGCAGATCTCATTGATGGTGTAGCTCAGATGCTGGAGCATCCTACTCTTCACTCCTCTGCTCAGCTGAAACGGATGGGAGAGATTGCAGCTTGGGGACACGGTTTATTGCGTTCAGTTCAAAGATATTATCAGGTGTTTGCAACGATTCAAGGTGAATTTAATAACTTTGCCGCGAAATAAATATTTCGACGTCAGTATAAAAGTCATCGATCTTTAGATGCAAGGCAAAAATATCGCCACAACAGAGAATGCCTTTCGGATTGAAAAGTAAAAATTAAGATTCAGGTTCGTTTTATGTTGATAACGTATATTTTTAATTGTTCCACTGGTTTAAGACAATTTTGTTATTTTATTTCGGTTGCGATTGTAAACTCATTATATGACATGTTTTTAAGTGATGCGTTGTTTAAAAGAATTCTAGAAAAATTGACAGTGAAATACATGCATTTTTTTTTAGATTAATAAAAAGCTTTTTTTAATTCGAATAGTATTTATTTGAGTTTTTAAGGGGAAAAAATTTGAAGATAATATCAATTGAAGAATTTGTACAATCCTGTACGGTTTAATTCAACTACAAATTTTTTAATTCCTGCAATCTTGATTTCAATGGAAATAAAATTGAAGAAACATTTATTTTATGACCTGAAAATAACGTAAATAAAAATATTTCCAAAGTTTATATTTAAGCTATCAAGCGCGCTTCTGTCAAAACTGTATCGTCGTCTTAAAAGTTCAGAAAAATATTCTACATTTCATCGTTTATACTAAAGAAAACTTTGATTTTTATTACTTTGCATCTAAATTTGGAATTTCTAAATTTCTTGCATTAAATTTGCATTTGTCTAAATTTTTCAAGCAGAGGGCAACTTCTAAATAGGAACCTTTTAAAGTACTTTAAAAAATATTGCTTTCTGATGTGAAAAGTGTTCTTCTAACTGACTTTTCATCTTAGTACGGAACAACTTCAGAACTCATTACTGAAAACTTTAAACATCTTTTTAAAGGATACTGATTTTATTTCAAAAACAAAATAAAAAAATTGTTATAACTTATTAAAAAATTAAAATATTAGTGATTTCATCAACTTTTCATCACTTATCACTTCTATGCTGTATTTCTACACAAAAAAAGCAAACAGAATTGGTTAACTAAAAAGTAACTTCAATCTTCAAGTATCCGGGTAAACATCCGCATTTAATATACATTACAAACAACAATATCTACAAAAACAAAGCTAAACGAGCACAGACAAGAGAGGGACGATTTCGTAAATCTGAATGAACTTAGACTCTTCTTCTTAGAGGTATTTATTTTTATCTACCTTAAAAATTTTCCAAGGAATTCAGATAATTATCTTCAAAACAAGAGAAATTCAATGCTAATACCATTGACTCCTTTCAATGGCACCTAGACCGGAAACGGAAAGAAGCGAAATAACCGGAAGTACAGCAAGTTGTATTCTCAAAAACAGTCTCAGTTCCTTATCGGATATGCCAGAAACCAAAAGAAATGAATTTCCAGAAACTGTGGATCATGTACCACCCAAGGTCAAAAGAACTGACCAGGTACCAAAAGTGGCGGTGCCCCCTGATGGAGGTTGGGGGTGGATGATTTTACTTGGTACAATGACAGTTAATTTCGTGATTATAGGACATGGCAAGAGTTTTGGAGTTTATTTTAGGAAATTGATGGAAGAATTTGATGCATCTCCTTCCAGAGTGGCTTGGCTTCAGTCTTTGCAGATATCCATGTTCTGTTTCCTATGTAAGTGCCTTTTAAAAATTTTTTAAGAATATTATAACTAATTTTTGTTACATATTTTTATACAATTAATTATTATATGGCTCTGTCTCAAATATGTCACATAAATAAGATAATGGTAACATTTTTTAAATTTTTCTTTATTTAGAATTTAGTTGGAAAAGTTATTTTCCAAAACAAATATATTTAAGAATTATTTTGTGGAGAATTTTTTTACATATTTTTATGCAATTAATTATTATACGGATTTTGCCCAAATATGTTTCACATAAATAAGATAATTGTAAGATTTTTTAATTTTTCTTTATTTAGAAATTAGTTGGAAATTTTTTTTTCAAAAATAATATATGTAAGATTTATTTTGTGGAGAATTTTTTAGTACACATAATCTAAATTAATAATAAAAAAAAAATACTTTCAGTGCTTGTAATGCGCCATCTATATTATTCTGTCTTAATTTGGACATTTTTAATTTTGGTATTTAATATATTTCAAACAATTAATTAACCTTTGTTTGAAATTCATCATACGTGAATATATGGTGAGCTAATATAAAATTATTTTGTAAATGCTTAAGTTTTATTTTGCTATACGTTCGTTTTGAAAATATTTATTTTTCTTCAATAACATAATAATTCGTGTAATAATGTAATAAAACGTGCAAAACTCCTCAGTATTGAGCATTTAAAAATCATCCATTAAAGAAATATGGACTTATTATGGAATGCTTCTAACATTTTCTTTTATTTATATTAAAAAAAAACCTGTGAAATAATTCCAAACTTTCATTATTCTGATAAATGTTCGTATTTGTGTTTCTTCAATAGCATAATAATTAGTGTAATAGCGTAATATAACGTGCAAAATTCCTCAGTATATCGTATTTAAAAATCATCCATTAAAGAAATATGAACTTGTTATGAAATGTTTCAATCATTTTCTTTCATTTATATATATAAAAAAAACTGTGAAATAATCCAAAGTTTTCCTTATTCTGATAAATATCCGTATTTGTTTGAAATTTTGCACATAAAGAGTTAATTTTTTTTTTAAATGCAGATCAAGATGAAAAAATTTCAACGCGTTAATAAACGTTTGGGAAAACAGAAACTAAAAACATTACGGTAAAAATTGGTCTAAAAAAAATCTGCTCTCAAAAAACAAATTGCATTTTATTTCTTATATATCGTGAAAACTTAGTTGAAATTGTGATTATGAACGGAAAATTCAATTTTAAAGACAACTTCTATTTGAAATTTGATAAAAAATATAAATTAAATGCTAGCAGGAAGCAATTTTCACTAAAATTGAATCTCCTTTACTTCTTGGGAAATCCACGGGTGAAAATGAAAAGAGAAGAAATGCACTTTTCCCTTTTACATCAGAAAGAAGAGATTCTTCCAAGTTCGCTGCGAATTTTTACTGCCAAACTCGAAGAGGAAAGTTAGATCAGCGGTCTTCAAATTATGACAGTTCACAAAACCTTTGCGAGTATTACAATATCTAAGCAGATCCTTTCTTATTAATAAATTAATATTCACAAAATTAATTATTAATTACAGTAGCTCTTCATTAAATGCTTCATGTTAGGAGACAAAGAAAAAATGAAATTTAACCAACGACTTTGTCTAGGCAGTGTGATCTTTTTTTTTTTTTTTCCTCTAAAAAGAATAGAGAGTGAAATATCTGAATACTTGATATAACGAAAATGCACTGGATTAATTTTATTTGTTAAATACAACAATTATAATTACAAAGTAATTTGAACAACAATTTGTAGAACACTTGAAATACAATTTGAATACTGCTGTTTAAAGTTAATTATTCTAATTGATTTAAATTAATCATATTATTTTGAGATTTTTAGTATTGTATTCGGACATTTGAAGAATGAAAAAAATTGAACAAAATTAACTAGAAAATTTTATAAAATATAAAACTTAAGTTACAAAAAAAGGATATTTTGCAATTTTTAACTTGACATAAGATAGTCTTAGCTTTCGGGATTCAATATTTTTGAGTAACGGTTCAACAGTTCGAGTTTGCAAAATGCATTAAACTTACTTATGACCGAATGCGACGATACTTAATAACTTAAATACATTAATTTTATTAAATCTATTTAGAAATTAATTAAATTCAACATTTACTGGAGTTACATTTCAATTATTGCAAAAGATTAAATTCTTTATTTTTAAATTATTGATAACGCATATTTAATAAACATTAAAAGCATATTTAATAAACACTAGTAAGCCTATTAAGAAAATATCGTTAAAATATAATAAAATATCGAAATTTAAATATACCTTTTCCCAAATTTAATAAAAGTAGTATCTGAAACTATTACAGATTTCATTTCTATTAAACAATATTAAATTATCGTAAGTGAAAACATTTATTAAACAGATGAATAATTCTTTATTACATCCAAACGTGTATAAATTCTCGAAGTTGAAGAAATGAAAAGCTTGATAACTAGAAACACCTATTGATCTTGGCCTGCAGATGATTATTGTCTTTTTTTCTGCATTAGTCATAACCTGTCCATTCTTCAACAACTACTCACGTGTTATAGAATAATCAACGATGAAAGTATATAACAGGAATGTTAAATGTTTCTGTGAAGGAACTCTCTTTGATGTTCAAAATGACAGTTCTTTATAGACTGTAATAACAAAATTTTTGTTGGGGTTGCAATCATTTCATTGTTTATCATTTATTAACTGTTCCATTCACCTTTGAAACGTTGGGAACTCACTATTTACGATGAAAAAAGTCATTTGAGTGAAATAAATTTTTATGTCAATTTTATATATTTTGTTCTGTATCCTTTGTATTTTTGTTCAATACAATTTCTCTTTCACATGATCTTGGGATCTTGAATGACACATTCATCAGAACATAAATATCGAATATTGCAAGCGAAAGTTTACGTTATAGCAACACTGCAATACATCAGTAAGTAAATATAAAGAAAAGACAGTGACATAAAATGCTTTTACGATTGATGCATCTACTGTGTTTTTTATCCAGGTTATTTAATTTTTCTTCAACAAAGTCCAGTTTATTATCCAGTAAAATAACCATAAGATAATAATAAAATAAAAAAAAAAGAAAGTTATGGGAAATTTTTTCCTATTTTTGGATCTATTATGAATCATTTAGTACAAATTATTGAAGACGATACTGCATATGTTTTTGCATTACTTAGATGTTTAGTTCCCCTTGTATCAGCAGTTAAAGCTAAAAATTATTCTGTAGAACGCTTTCATTTATTTCAATAAAAACACATAATTGAATCTCAAAATAACTACTGTACTAAGAGTTAAGTGCTTTATTTTTATTAAAAATATAAAATTTATATAATAAGAATAATTTAGAGAATTTAATTTTTAATTATAAGAAATTGGATAAATTTTAAGTATATAAAAGAAATAGAAGTATACAGAAACTTATTGCTTTTCATGTGATATTTTTAGAAACGAATGTTATTTTGCGGTTCATAATTGCTTAAATTTTGATTTATGTACATGAGAAATTATCAATATCATTTACAACTGTTAAGGATTTAACATGTCTCTATCAAATTTTATTTGTAGACATTATTTATAATATACTCCAGTACTCTCTATCAGATCTTCTCTATATAGAGAAGTTTATTTCTCGTTTCTTTTTTTTCTCGAAGTTTATTTCTTATATCGTTTATTTCTAATAAACGGTAGTAGTCTTTATCGGATCTTGTCTGTAGGCATTATTTCTAATATACGCCAGTACTCTTTATCATATATTGTCTGTAGACATTATTTCTAATATACGCCAGTATTCTTTATCAGAACTTGTCTATAGACATTATTTCTAATATACGCCAGTATTCTTTATCAGATCTTGTCTGTAGACATTATTTCTAATATACGTCAGTAATCTTTATCAGATCTTGTCTGTAGACATTATTTCTAATATACGCCAGTATTCTTTATCAGATCTTGTCTGTAGACATTATTTCTAATATACGCCAGTATTCTTTATTAGAACTTGTCTATAGACATTATTTCTAATATACGCCAGTACTCTTTATCAGATCTTGTCTGTAGACATTATTTCTAATATACGCCAGTATTCTTTATCAGATCTTGTCTGTAGACATTATTTCTAATATACGCCAGTATTCTTTATTAGAACTTGTCTATAGACATTATTTCTAATATACGCCAGTACTCTTTATCAGATCTTGTCTGTAGACATTATTTCTAATATACGCCAGTATTCTTTATCAGATCTTGTCTGTAGACATTATTTCTAATATACGCCAGTATTCTTTATCAGAACTTTTCTGTAGACATTATTTCTAATATACGCCAGTATTCTTTATCAGAACTTGTCTGTAGACATTATTTCTAATATACGCCAGCATTCACTATCAGAACTTGTCTGTAGACATTATTTCTAATATACGCCAGTACTCTTTATGAGATCTTTTCTGTAGACATTATTTCTAATATACGCCAGCATTCACTATCAGAACTTGTCTGTAGACATTATTTCTAATATACGCCAGTACTCTTTATGAGATATTTTCTGTAGACATTATTTCTAATATACGCCAGTATTCTTTATCAGATATTGTCTGTAGACATTATTTCTAATATACGCCAGTATTCTTTATCAGATCTTTTCTGTAGACATTATTTCTAATATACGCCAGTATTCTTTATCAGATCTTGTCTGTAGACATTATTTCTAATATACGCCAGCATTCACTATCAGAACTTGTCTGTAGACATTATTTCTAATATACGCCAGTACTCTTTATCAGATCTTTTCTGTAGACATTATTTCTAATATACGCCAGTATTCTTTATCAGATATTGTCTGTAGACATTATTTCTAATATACGCCAGTATTCTTTATCAGATCTTTTCTGTAGACATTATTTCTAATATACGCCAGTGTTCTTTATCAGATCTTGTCTGTAGACATTATTTCTAATATACGCCAGCATTCACTATCAGAAATTGTCTGTAGACATTATTTCTAATATACGCCAGTACTAGTTATGTATATTTTTAAGGATATTCGAATGATTGTAGCAGTTCTTTAAGTAAGAACAGTAAATCAGAAATTTCGTTAGTGAAAATTCGAATATTAACTTGGAATCAAAGTTTATTTATTTTTATTTGGTCGTTCTACCTTTCTTGAAAAAGTTGAAATGTAGTATTTAAAAGAAACATTTTTGACAAAATAAATGAGTGTTGTTATTTATTATTTTGTATGCATATTTTGTGAATAACACTGTAAATTAAATGCATTAAAATATATTAGTATATGAGGTGATAAAACAAAGAAAATGATTTTAATATACTCTAAAAGTATTTGTTTAATTAATCAAATATTTTATTGTGTCTACTGAAGTTGTATTGGATTGAAATATTTATAGAATTTAAAATTGATTATCTTGTTAAAACTCTCTTATGCCAACAGATTATTGTTTCCTTAATTAGAACTACGAGCACCAGTCGCTGAAATGGTGCATTTAATTACTAAATTCTTAATCATCATTTCTTCTAAATTTTTTTCTTAATGTCTTGCTTTTTAATAGACGTGTTCTGTTCTATAATTATTAGCATTTATTTTATATTTATTATTTTTTTACTATTGTTTTTGTTTGTTTATATTAGTTTGTTGTTAGTTAGTATATTATTTCTATTAATTTTGCTTACTTATATTACTATATAGTTGTTTGCTATGTTTATATTGCTACTGTAGTTTTCAGTTGCATAAAAGTGCGAGATAAATAATAATACTAAAATCTTCTAAAAGTGTTATTGTGTTTAGAATATTAGAAGAAATACGTTTAGAAGTTGCTGAATACAAATATCAGCATTTGTATGATGGAATCAAAAAAATTACATGTTAAAACATAAAATTACCGAATCGTTCGATTTATTTAAAATTTTTAATGACAGAAGTTGCCCCTTCCCTCCTTCCATGAGATCACATGAGATTCTTGGACTTGGTCTAGATGTTGCTATCTACCAAGGGGGATAAGAAACAACAACAACCACTTTTTAAATTACTATTGGGTTTTTTTCATAAATTTTGTAAATATTTGAATGAATTTTTTTACAGAATTTAGGATGACTTGAATGAATAATGAAAATTTTTCAAAGAACATGAATTTTTTATGAATATTTAAACCATGATTTATTTATGATAAAGGGGTTGAAATGAAAGTGAACTGAGAGAAAATGTTTAAGAACACAAAACTTCGACAGTCAGGAGATCCACCCCCCCCTCCCCCTCCCTCCACGTCACAACAAAAACATGGCAGATGAGTTGGTCATGCAATTGATTCCGCTAGAAAAGCAGTTGATTAAATAAAACATCAAACCCTTAAGTGTATAGAGATTGAATAAAGCAAAATAACTATACTGCGCCGTTCTTTTTTGAAGACGATGTTTACGTTTATTTATACATAACTTAGGATAAGTGATACCGCATTTTTTTTTTAAATATGTAAATAATGTTCTTGATTGGATTGTTTCGTTCTTAGCTGAACTCACAAAGTAAAAAATGTAATATGAAAATCTATATTTATATCAGTATTAGAAAATCCATCATATTAATAAATAATACTGTTTAAATAGTTTTCCTTTTTTTATTCCCATAAAACTATGGATATTATTTTTAAAAGCGGAGTTATTCGTTTCCTTGATAAATTTTTTAATTTTCTAGTTTCTTATTGGATTATTTAATTTTCTTTCACGAGCTATTCTTATTGGTTTGCTTAAAATTCTTTCACAAGCTTCTTTATGAATAATATTTTAACATTTTTTTACGACCTTCTTTCTACATAATATTTATTTTAATTTTTTTCAAAGAGTTAATAATTATGTAATTAAATAATGTAAAATTGTTCTATATGATCGTCTGGTGAAAGCGAAGATAATTTTATTTCAAAGTGAAAATGAAATTTTTCAAAACAGAAAATATTTTGGAATTTTATGGATTTTTTTATTTTTTAAGATTGCTGTTAAGCATTTTGTACTTACATTAAGTTCTAAATTTTATGGGTAACCTGTATATCGGTCAAGCCAATTATTATTATTATTATTACTATTTTAATTTTATGCTTTACTGTAAAGAAGCATAATTTTGAGGATCATTTCAAGGTTAGTACTAATAGAAATAATTGAAATAGAAACTTGGAAATTGTGGATTATAACAAATAAGGTAATTAATTTTTTTAAAACTGGATACTTATAATAACTTATTCCTTAGATTATTTTATATTTTATTCCTTAGATATATTTTAAAATCAATATCATATCATGGGAATATGCAATTTACTTTTTTCAACATAAAAATATATTTTCCTTCTTAACGTATTTAGTATTGTATGAGATAAAATTTATAAGGTGGTTAAAATTAAAATTCAAAAGGTTGGATAAATATTGTTTATTTCAAAGGTATACAAAGCGATGTACATTATCAACAAAGAGTTATAAATAATAATACGATTAGAACACATCATTATAACAGTTTTTATATATTCATATACTTTTAAATTCAGTCATTCACTCATTAGCTCGTGAAAGTTTATCGACCTTTTCCATTATGGCTAATAAATTCAACCCACATAAATTTAATCTGTTTTTAATTTTTTGACAAAGATTTTTAACTTTTTCATGCTTTTTGATGAATAGTTGAAAGGTGCAAGTTCAAACTTTTCTGGTGAAGAATAATTTGTGAAGGTTATTGGTGAACAGTGCATTAGCTTAATGAGAATCAAATGAACTTAAGATTGGTGGGAAGGAAGCAACTTCTTGCACGTTTCGTATCATTGCGTCATCTCTCATTAGAAGCCGAAGTTGTTGAATTAATGATGTTGATCATGGGGACATACAATTTACTTTTTTCAACATAAAAATATATTTTCCTTCTTAACGTATTTCGTATGGTATGAGACAAAATCTATAAGGTGCTTAAGATTCAAATTTCAGCTATAATTTCGAACTTAACAAGTAATTTTTTTAATTATAATTTTTAAATTGAAATTGGTTACTTATTTTTCAGTCTCATTTACTACTTTAGGGCCCAGCGGCCTCATGGTCCAATTGGCTAGCCCTCTGGCCTTTGGCACGACAGGCTTCAGGTTCGAATCCTGGCGGTAGCATGGCTGTTTGTTCGTGGATCGGAATCCACGTTAAACTCTAGGTCCCTGTCTAATTAGTCTAAAGTGTGCATAAAATGACTGTAGAGTGACAAACCAAACCTTTAGGGCCCTGATAGCCGAATGTATGACGCTTGGTGCCACAGGTTACTGGATCGAACCCCGACGATGATCTGGATCTTTGTAGTGGTTCGGATTCCGCTTTAAACCGTAGGCCCCTGTCTTATATGACTGTAGAGCGTAGGGCTGAAAACCCTACCCCGTGAAAAGAAAACATCTCCTGTTTCAAAATTTACCAATAAGCACACGGCCTTGGCCCACCATGGGGCTGTTACGCCAATGAGTATGATGATGGGAATTATTTACTACTTTAAATCTCGTAAAATTAAATATTTTATCGATTTAAACTCATAATATAATTTTAATTAAACGTCTTTTTAAAATAGTTATTAATACAAAATTCTGTTTGCAATAATTCGGGGAGTTCTAAGGACGATGTCTTTTACGAATAAAAAAATTGACGAAAGAAGAGAAATTTACATAATAAAGAAACGCCTTTATTCTCATTTTTAAAGAAAATTGAATGAAGGACGTGTTTTCTGTCATCGCACTTTTATTTGGAAAGTAGTGTAAATATGTAACTTTTTCCCTCCATGCAAATGTAAGACAGTAAGGAAAGATGAATAATGATTCTCAAATAATTTTTCTTTGGATCCTAGAATCTGAATCATAAAACTCTGTCGTTCATTATTATATCTTCTTTAAGATTTCTTTTATGAAAAAAACAATCGCCGAAAGAAGAGAAATTTACATAATAAAGAAACGTCTGTATTCCTATCTGTACAGAAAATTGAGCGGAGTTACGAGTTTTCGGTCATCGCATTTTTATATCGAAAATAGTGTAAATATGTAACTTTTTTCTCCATGTAAATGTAAGACAGTAAGGAAAGAGGAATAATGCTAGTCAAATAATTTTTTGAAAACTAGAATCTGAATATTAAAACTGTCATTTCATTATTTTATCTTGATTCCTCTAAGATTTCCTTCGTTGAAAAAAAAATCAAAGAAAATCTTGACTTTTACATCCCATCTCGTCGTTTTTAACGAAAATTGAATGAAGGACGAGTTTTCTGTCATTGAACTTTTATTTGGAAAGTAGTGTAACTTTTTCTGTCCATGCAAATGAAAGACAGCAGGGAATGATGAATAATGACTCTCACATAATTTTTTGAAAACTAGAATCTGAATATTAAAACTGTCGTTCATTATTTTATCTTGATTCCTCTAAGATTTCCTTCGTTGAAAAAAAAATCAAAGAAAATCTTGACTTTTACATCCCATTTCGTCGTTTTTAACGAAAATTGAATGAAGGACGAGTTTTCTGTCATTGGACTTTTATTTGGAAAGTAGTGTAACTTTTTCTGTCCATGCAAATGAAAGACAGCAGGGAATGATGAATAATGACTCTCACATAATTTTTGAAAACTAGAATCTGAATATTAAAACTGTCGTTCATTATTTTATCTTGATTCCTCTAAGATTTCCTTCGTTGAAAAAAATCAAAGAAAATCTTGACTTTTACATCCCATTCGTCGTTTTTAACGAAAATTGAATGAAGGACGAGTTTTCTGTCATTGGACTTTTATTTGGAAAGTAGTGTAACTTTTTCTGTCCATGCAAATGAAAGACAGCAGGGAATGATGAATAATGACTCTCACATAATTTTTTGAAAACTAGAATCTGAATATTAAAACTGTCGTTCATTATTTTATCTTGATTCCTCTAAGATTTCCTTCGTTGAAAAAAAATCAAAGAAAATCTTGACTTTTACATCCCATTTCGTCGTTTTAACGAAAATTGAATGAAGGACGAGTTTTCTGTCATTGGACTTTTATTTGGAAAGTAGTGTAACTTTTTCTGTCCATGCAAATGAAAGACAGCAGGGAATGATGAATAATGACTCTCACATAATTTTTTGAAAACTAGAATCTGAATATTAAAACTGTCGTTCATTATTTTATCTTGATTCCTCTAAGATTTCCTTCGTTGAAAAAAAAATCAAAGAAAATCTTGACTTTTACATCCCATTTCGTCGTTTTTAACGAAAATTGAATGAAGGACGAGTTTTCTGTCATTGGACTTTTATTTGGAAAGTAGTGTAACTTTTTCTGTCCATGCAAATGAAAGACAGCAGGGAATGATGAATAATGACTCTCACATAATTTTTTGAAAACTAGAATCTGAATATTAAAACTGTCATTTATTATTTTATCTTGATTCCTCTAAGATTTCCTTCGTTGAAAAAAATCAAAGAAAATCTTGACTTTTACATCCCATTTCGTCGTTTTTAACGAAAATTGAATGAAGGACAGTTTTCTGTCATTGGACTTTTATTTGGAAAGTAGTGTAACCTTTTTCTGTCCATGCAAATGAAAGACAGCAGGGAATGATGAATAATGACTCTCACATAATTTTTGAAAACTAGAATCTGAATATTAAAACTGTCGTTCATTATTTTATCTTGAATGATCTAAGATTTTCATCGTTAGAAAGAAAAAAACCCAAAGAAAATCTTGATTTTTACATCTCATTTCTTCAGTTTTCTGCCACTTTTATTTGGAAAGTAGCTTAAATATGTAACCTTTTTCACTCCATGCAAATGTAAGACAGCAGGGGAAGATGAATAATGGTCCTCAAATAATTTTTTGAAAACTAGAATTTGAATATTAAAACTGTCGTTCATTATTTTATCTTGAGTGATCTGAGATTTTCATCGTTGGAAAACAAAAAGAAACCAAAGAAAATCTTGATTTTTACATCTCAACCCCCTGTCAAAAGGACGTGTTCGCATACGTCGCCATAGTCCACAAATAAGCTGTACACAATGGTCGTTGACGTGGAACAGAGCAATCGTGACAATCATCTTAAAACAGATTTTAACGTTGAGCACGATATCAATTTAAGTGCAAATTTTTCGGTCCGTGATTCCCAATAGAAGAAAGAATATTTGGCTGTCAAAAGATGAGTAGTCCATTTTTTTTTTTGTTCCGAACTCGGACTATGGTGTTTGTAAGCCAGAAAGCCGTGATTTTTCTGCTCAAAGAAGTGGAAATTTTATTTTATTGTCCCTTTTTTTTTATTTGGAGAATGATAAAGTGACGCTTTCACAGAGGGAAGTAAAGTTGACCTTTGAGTGTACCTTTCTGAGGCACTGGTTCTGCGCGCCAAAGAAAGATTTTCTTCTTTTATATGTTTGCGGGGTTCGTAATTTCTTTTATCTTGGTGTCATTATTTTTCACTATATCACCCGAAATTGCGCGGAAGATGTTTTACGGTGTTTTGAAGGATTTCTCACCCCTTCCTTCTTTTTTTTTTTTTTTTTTTTTTTTCTTCTCCTTTTATAAAACGATAGTAGTGGGATCTGTTTCATTCATCTATCTTTGTTTTGAAGCTAGCAAGAAAAAGCAAGAATTCCTTGAAACGTTTAAATTAGCGTGGTTATACTCTTTCACCAGAAAAATGGTATATGTTTTTTTTTATTTATTTATTATTATTTTATTTATTTCTCCCCCTAAAAAGAAAAGAAACTGCTTTGCCACCTTGTTAAAGATAAATCAGGGTAATTTTATTATTTTGAAAAAAGATGTGATGGTTACATGTGATGATGAAATAGGAGAAAAACACGTAAAGTTTTCTTACAAAACAGTTACCTTCTCTTTTTACCCTATTACTTGAAATGTTTTTTGCTATTCTTTAATATGTGTATATAAAGTTAATTATGTAGCACAAAAAAGTATTTTTTCAAATATACTTCAATAAATAGCATATAGTTGAAGATCATCTTTTATCGAAAATTAGTTTATGTAAAAAGAGAAAATATGAAATTTCTGCATTTGAACTTTCAAATAAACAAACAAATAAATCAACGTAGTATTAATATTAAAAAAAAAAAAAAAAAAAAAGATATTGTGATGGTTACAAAGGAAATGGCGGGAAAACACGATAAGTTTTCTTCAAAAGCAGTTACCTTCTTTTTAAAATTTACTATTTGAAATGTTTTTGCTCTTCTTTATTACGTTCATATAAAATTAATCGCGTAGCACAAAAAAGTATTTTTTAAATATACTTCAATAAATAACATATAGTTGAAAGTCACACTTAATCGAAAATTAGTTTATATAAAGTTACAAAATATAAACTTTCAAACAAACACAATATAAACTTTCTACATGAGACAAAATATAACATTTATACTTAATGTTTTAAAATTAAAATTGAATGTAACCGAATAGTCAGCGCAATTGTAAAACATCATAATTTAAAACTCCTATATATCCTTTTCCTCCTATATATTTTTTTCCTCCTTTTATATATATCCTTTAAACTCCTTTTTATTTTTCCTCTTCTGCAATATTTATTCATTACAATTTTAAATAAATATTGCAGAAGAGAAAAAATAATTTTATTTTCGGATCTCAACTTATTCATTTGATTGTGAAATAAACTTGAAGATAAACTGTAAAGTATAAAGTCAATCCAGATGTTAAAATAATTTCTTTGGAATATTTAATATCTTGTTAATAATTACTTTCACCTTGAGAAGCAATTACAGTACTTTATGCATTATCTAAATCAAATTTGTGCTTATCAAAAAGTTGGATGGTATAAATCAATCTGATGAAGCATTTTTATGAGTACTAGAGTATTATAAATGCTTTTATGACAATAGAAAGCTGCTAATATTGAAAACTTTAATCTTCAAACCAGTCATTAAAAGATAATATTAAAGGAAATTGAGAATATAATATTATCAGCAAATACAATACGAATATTATCAGCTAAAAATTATTCTTTCATGTATTTTACATTAATTTAAAACTAATTGAAAGAAATTTCAACCATTATGTCTCACAAATTTTAAATTTTATGTACAGTAAAATATCTTGGGAAATAATGAGAGGTTGTTTCATAATCATGAATAAACTAAGTTATGAAAGATAGGAGTTTATTTCATAAATAAATTTTATTTAAAGTTTCTAAATTGATTTTTAATCAATTGCTATTGAACTTTAGAACTTTTTACAGTAATCTTAAAAACTAGTTTTAAATATTTTGCCATTTAAAATCAGTTTAAAAACTATTGCTTAGAATGTCTTAAAAATTTAATGTTTTAAATAGTCAAAAAATAATAAATAAAATAAAATTACATAAAATAAAATAAATAAAAAGAAACTAAACTATTTAAGTTAGAAAGCAAAATCTGAAAAAAAAAAAAGGTTTATAAAATTTTTTTTGAAATTATATTCATCATTATAATTTTAATTAAAAAAAAGTTTTGTAAAGATCGTAGAGAATTTTTTTATTCATTTTTCTTTTACAAAACTTTTTTTTTTATTGTATTCTATTTCGATTGATTTGATATTTTCTTTTAAAAATATCTTAAGAGTCTTTTGTTATCTATTTGCTTGTAAATCAATTATATTTATTTTTATTGACGCTAAAAGAGAGTGATTTATATCTCCACTGTGCATTGATTATCTTTTAACGTTACAACATATCTCAAAAGCACAAAAACTATAACGAAAAAGCAATGATGACTGCGAAGGATATAAATGATATATGAATGAGATATATTATCAGATAAACACAAACGCTTTATTTTTATTAATAAGACTAATTTTATTATTATAGTAGAAAAAAATGTAGACATTCTGATTATTGGAATGCCAAATGGCGCATGAAACTTCACGAATAGTTTGGAAACAAATGGCTGGTAAGAAAAAGAAACGGCTTCCAATTCCCCAGACAGGTTTACCCCTCTAAGAAACACGATTCCTACACCATCCAATCTATCTTCCTCATCCAATTTGTAGGAGAAAATTACCATCCAATTTGCAACCGAGATACTTTTTCCATTCTTTCTTTTTTCTTCCACCTCTCGTATGCGATAAAATGAAACAGTAATAAGCCGATGGATATCAAAGCAGCAGAAGAGGGTTTTTTTTTTTTATGTTTGTCTACCCCCACCTCAGGGGCTTTGAAAACGATTTTTGAAACATACACAATCGTGTTCTTTATCATGTTCTCAGTTTCGTTCACTAAGTGTCATTTGAACTTCCATTTCACATTGCATAAAAATTCCCTTTCTTTGTGTCGATGGAACAAAACGGCTTCATTACGAAGTTAAAGGATGTTGTTAGAAGAAAGTATCGATAACACGAAGAAAAAAGAAGTGGATCTCTGAATTCTTGAGAGGCAATTCTCATTCATATTGTTGTCAATTCATGAAGATTATTGGAAAGACTGCTTTTAAACAGAATAAAATAATATTCTACATACTTCATAAAATATAATTACTTGAATGCGACTATCAGTACGACACCTCTGATAAATGAAGTAATTTACTTTTTACGATTTTTGTAAATTTCTTCATAGAATTTATCACCTTTTTTATAGAATTTATTACCATTTTATAAAATTTATTACTACCTAATTTATTGCTGTTAATGTTTTGGGATAGTTCATTCAAAATCGTATTTGATGATTTGTGTTGGTGCGAAGCAGCCGCTAGCTTCTATCTTAAGTTGGAGTTCTTTGAAGTTATGAGATAATACATTAAAAAACAAAGCAGGTAAAGACTAATAGGTGACTTGCCCAGATATATATGTATATAGATATATATATAAAGAATTAAAAGAAAGAAACACATAAAGTTTTGAAGTAATCTAAACAAATCGAGGATGGTTTTTATTTATTCATTTTTTAATTCTTTCATTTATATTTAATATATAAACATAGAAAAACAAATAAAAATAATTAATAAGCAGAGTTGAAGAAAACGGTTAGAGATCAATACAAGTAAACAGATAGAATTAATCTAAAAAATAAAAAGAAGTACAACGTAAGGAGAAGGTTCGAGGACGTTTAGCATTTTGGATGTCATAATCTGGGAGCCTTTTGATTAAATCGTTTTGAATATTAGGAAGATTCGAGTAAAAGTTATCGGCAAGCTTTTGAATAAATTGAGGAATAGTTTGCAATTTGAGAGAATGGTGGATATCACTATTACGGAAAACTCAGGGGGCATTAATGATCATTCGAAGAATTTTATTTTGCAAGAGGCGAATAATATTAATATTGGTCTTAGCAGCGGATCCCCAAACCGGGATAACATATGTTATTGTAGGCCTCATGTAAGTCAAAATCGTATTTATCTTATTGTATTTTGTTTTAGAAAATTGATATTTATAGAACAGTTTTCAAAGAAAAAAATTATAATTTTTGTTAATGCTAGATGTTTTTGTTAATTAATTCACTATTGATCCTGCAGTCTTATAACATATTCAGCATTACCCATCATACAGCATACCTTATCATAACCATGAGTTGCATGCCCCACAACAAGCACAAAAGGAAAAAGAGAATGCCTTTCTGGTGTGGTCTTTCTGATGTTAACTGGTTCCCTTTTATGTTAAATCGGAGGAATTCCAAGAATACACCAACCATACCCATTACAGCGATATTATATTCCATTTTAAGTAGTCATAGGTAAACAGATGGGCATCGAATCTGCAATCTCGTTCTTTGAAAAATCATGACCCTATTCTCATGGAAGCTCTAATTAACCAAGCCAAAATGCCATGGGTCAAAATGTCATACGGAATTCATACAAAACGTTAGGGATTTCTTTCATCGTTTGTCGCTCTCGAATAATTCTAATTTAAGAAAATTATTTTAATGATCGTAATTTTGAAATGGATACTATATAAACGACCAAAGAAAATAAGGTACTACGTTTAAAGGATTTTTTTACCTACAAATACACTGCATTCTGTAAATTATGAAAAAATTACATTTAGTTTTATGATTTATAAAAAAATATGACTTGTGTTATCCCATTTTTAAATTTAAGGGAAGTGCTTCTCATCAGTAGCATTTTAATAATAATAAAGTAGCATAAAGATGCATATGCAGGAAAAATAATACAGACATAAAATACGCAAAAAATACAGATTCATTCCGCTTTTATTGTATTATTAACGTTTAATTACCCACGCTTCCTATTTTTTGTTACTGTTTGTATACTGTATGCTACTATAAATATATTGAAGGATATTTAGATTTTATTTGAAATAAATAATTTTATTCAAAGAAAAAGCTCAAACAAATTAATTTTAAAATTTACTAAATCTGCTTTTCAGAATACTCTTAAATTTATTTCTGCTGAAACAAGTGCTTTTATTACTCCAGAAATGAATATGCATTTTTAGAATGCTTGTTGTAAAATATTCTGTTATTCATCGAGGAATCCTTCATGTGGTCGGGAAAATACAAGATTTCTTTCCGATTTTGTACACACTTATTTCAGTTGAACAAAAATTATTAAATTTTTTTGGATTATTCCTTGATTTGAAAAAATAATATCATTGATAATTATAAAAGTTATTTATTTATTTGTATTTTTATTGCTGATAACATGGTTGTGAAAATCAGAATAGAATATTTGAATACATTTTTTCAAGTTTATTGCCTAACTTACCTTTGTCAAATGTAAACAAATGAAGATGAAAATTATTTGAAACTTTTTGTTTTTGAAAATTTTTTTATATTGTTCATTGGTTTCCTTAAATTAAGAAAACATTACTAAAATAGTAGTTCCTAAAAATACCTAATAGCAAAATTCCTAAAACAATATGTTGATTTTAATGAAACTGAGGCAACATATAAAACCCATACTTAGATAGAATTAAACACAAAAACAAAAAAACAAATTAATAAACAATTGTGATGTTTTACAAATTAGTCAATGTATAAAACTAAGAAATGCAATGCGGAAGTTCTGTGAAAACTTAAATTTTCCAAACACTTAAGCGTAAAAGAAGTTATAAAAGAAGTTCCATAACAATGTAATGCAATAATAAAGATTCTAGTAATCCTGATCAAAATATAAAGTGAAAATTTAATTTATCTTCGATGCTTAATTCCTTTTATATAATAAGAAAGTTCGTATTTAAATAGAATTTTTTCTTTCAATAAGCCACAGTCATGCTACATGCTATAAGATTAAGTAAATTTAACATTATGCGAAAATGATTATAAAAATGTACATCATAAGACTATATGTTAAAGACGTTGAGAATGCAAAAATGTACATTCATAAAGAGAATTCAGTGAAACCTAACTTTCAAAATATTGCATCAGTTATGCACCAGTTTTTTCATACATGTTTCTCATTTATACATAGATTGATAAATATCTCTACTCAAAAGTATAATTAATTAATGTTACATTTTTATTTAAACGTCTATGCTACAAAAGTACTTTCAATTTGTAATCATTGAAAGTTTTAATCAAATATACCCTTTTTAAATATTGCATCAATAAATTCGTCTTCAATGATATTTTCTCAGATTTTTTATCGATGTAATAAAAGAATTCCAAATTTTCCTCAATGGTTTTTATTGTTGTAAACATCTACATTGTATTTCAATGAATTTTAAAAGACAATTTTAAATAATAAAATAAGAATGAAGAATTTTATTTTTGTTTGAAATACTTGTTAAAAAACGGTATGTTTTTTTCATTGATTTAAAATTTATATATTTTTTAAGGTTTTTAATTGTCCAAAAAATGTCGATAAATTTAATCACTATGTGTATTAATTTTAAATATACTGTTTACTTCTTATACTTGACCGAGATTCAAAAAATGTTGACTTGCGTATGTAATGTCCTTTTTTGGTAGGTTCCTTTGTGCCAACGTAGAAATAAAAATGTATTGTTATAATATTAGTTTTCAAAATGGCAAAATTTATTTATTCAATATACTATTTGGGTTATTAGGCTTACAAAAGTTCCCAGAAAACGACACGACAGTTCTTATAAAAAGCAACACTTTCCCACAGTAATTACTAAGTCCTAGTGCGACGTCCGCTTAATTATAACAAAACCATGATCCATCGTTTTAACAGGGGAAGCGGAAATGAAGTAATCAACGATGAAAAGAGACACATATTAGAAAAGCTGGAAAGGAACTAATTTACTAGATTTTATAAAGCAAGCATCATAAGCGTACAAATGGTTACGGGAGAATGGATCGAAGTGAGTTAGGCCTGTCTTGACATTTCTTTCCTCACTTCCCCTTTGCTTTGACATGGGACTAAACTAAGAATCCTTTTTCATCCGTCACAAATAATCCATTGTACATCATCAGGGAATCGTTGACTACAGTTCACATGTTTGACTAATTAGTAATACAGTATCCTTTTCTTTGCGATCGTTAGGAATGGATTCTAGGTCATTTTTTCTTTAAAAAATTTGCATAAAGCTGACCTACATCTGTGACAATATCATGGCATCATATCACAATAATTGAAGAACTGATTCCTTATTGTATTAAATAACATATACTTAAAAAAAATTCCAGAGTTAACCCAACCTTTTATTTTATCTACGTATCTCTGGCCTACAAAACAAATATTAAGAAAACAACTAGTGAATTTTTAGAAGTCATATTTAATTAAGAGTTAGTAAAATTATTAACTTATTTTTTTTAATTTATTGTAGAGATAGTTTTGTATATTTTTTTTTTGACGTTGCAGATTTTAAAAAGTATTTCTTCTTTATATGAGGTATTTATTATGATCATATTCAATCTTATAAATAGCCACTGTAAGTAACTGTTTAATTAATAGTTATTCAACTGTTTTATTACTACATCATCAAGTAGTCTTTGACTACCGTTCGTATGTTTGATTAGTTAGTAAAACAGTATCATTTTCTTTGAGATCGTTAAGAATGGATTCTAGGCCTTTTTTTGGTTAAAACATTTGAATAAAGCTGACCTACATCTGTGACAATATCATGACATCATATCACAATGATTGTAAAGCTGATTCCTTATTGTATTAAGTAACATACTTAAAAAAATTCCAGAGTTAATCCAACCTTATATTTTATCTATGTGTCACTGGCCTACGAAACAAATATTACAAAAACAACTTGTGAAATTTTAGAAGTTATATTTAATTAACAGTTAGTAAAATTATTAACTTAAAAAAATATTTTCTATTGTTTATTGTAGTGATATTTTTGTATATTCTATTGGCTTTGACGTTGCAAATTAATCATAACAAAATCCTTTTAATTATAACAAATGAGATAGATACTTTAAAAAGATTAATTAAAGTATTTTAAATCAGGTTACAAGTATACATTTTTAACATCACTTTTAAAAGAAAAGAAAATCTAGTAACACTTATTGAAACTATCTGATGGAGAAAATAACAAACCGATTCTTTTGTTAAAAAAAATTAAAAGATGGATTTATTTAAAAAATTTTTTAAAAACTGCTCCTAAATTCCAGAAAAAGTAGTTGAATGTACTTTCCTCGATGGTAAAATTCGCTGTACCATGCGTATTAACGCTTAATTATTAAAACGAAAGCGTTTAAGTAAAAACGTTAAAACGCTAAAACGTTAAAAACGTTTAATTTATTAAAACGAAGAAATATGCTAAGAAATAATTTTTATTTTATCTATGTATCACTGGCCTACAAAACAAATATTATGAAAACTATTAGTGCTCCTTTAAAGATGGATTTTTAGCTGTTCCTTTAAAGATACTTTTTAGAGTAATATTCTAAAAAGTATCTTTAAAGGAACAGCTATAAATCTATAAAGTAACAGCTAAAAATCTGCAAGTAATACTCTAAAAAGTATCTTTAAAGGAAGAGCTATAAATCTATAAAGTAACAGCTGAAAATCTGAGGTAATGATCTAAAAAATTCAATCTTATAAATGACCATTATAAGCAACTATTTAATTACTAATGAGAAGTTCCTTCTGCTTGTTCGTAACAGCTGAAAAATTTCTTAACTCTAAAAAGTTTTTGATAAAGCTATTTTTGTTGTAATGCTTCTCTACACTTTAAGGCAGCTATAAATCTTATCTTGCAAGTTTTCTCAATGTTATTTGATAGAACAAATGACAGCACCAAATGGTAGAAATTAATTCGTTTGACCTTAGAATTAATTAAGAAACTGACACATGGGTTTTTTCCTCCATTTTTTAAATCAAAAAATGAATAATGCAATATTAATACATAATTACTTTGATTCACCACATTTTATAAGATTAAAGATAGATTTAAAGTGTTTTTTTTTTAAATTTTTATTAATGATGTTTCATGTGACTCATACAGATTTCAAAAATGTTAGCAATTTCTGATGAGCGTTTAATAATATTTGTGAAAAAACAAATAGAACTTGAAATCGTTTTTTTATATATATAATGGCATTCTTAAATAACATAATCTTCTATTTAATATCAATCTGGACAAAAAAATGAATTATTATCCGAAATTAATTCAATAATACTAACACAATAATTTTATAAACTGATAATATTTGTGGAACAGTAGTTTATATTTAGAAGTAAGCACATACGAAACTTTCTATTAATTTTATTTTTCAAAGATAAAGTAAAACATGTATTTAATGAATATTTACAACTAAATTAAATCTGTAGTGAACATAATTTATTTCCTAATAAATTATTTTGTTTTAATAAATTAAAGTTTTTAACTTTTTAACGTTTTTAACTAAACGTTTTCGTTTTAATAATTATACGTCGATACGCATTACACCATGAATTTTACCATCGAAAAAAGCATACCCAACTTCTTTTTCTAGAATTTAGGAACAGATTTTTTTAAAATAAATTGAAAAAAAATAAAATTTTGTTAAATAAATGGATCTTTTCAATTTTTTAACAGAACAATTGATTTGTTATATTCACCATGAGATAGTTTCAATAACTGTTGCTTTATTTTCTTTTCTTTTAAAAGTGATTTTTAAAATGTATATTTGTAACCTGATTTAAATATATTCAATTATAAATATTAAATTAAAATTAATTGCATTATAAAATAAACATTAGAATTGGAATTAATCACATTACAAATTGTTTTTGTAATTCCTAGTGAAGAACATTTTTTATAGGTGTAAGAATGAATTATAAACGTATAGTATTATTTGTTCGCCATCAATCATTGAATTTGTTTTCATTTACATATGAATAATAGGAATTACAGATAACATCAAAGCTTACAAACTAGTTAATTTTACTATTGTTTGCCGGAGCCAAGTCAGACTTCCACCTGTGGGTGCTCCATCACTACAGTAGCTGCCTCTTTCCCTCCATCCATGAGTAGACTATTCATGAGATATCCGTCCCGCACTACAGGACACTGAGGATTAGACACGCAACAGCTCTATTGTTTGCTGAAATGGTATTGGCAAAGTCACATCTTCAATTTTCAGAAAATAGGCGATGGCCTTTTAGGTAGCCTAAAAAATAGGTAATGGCCTAATAGGCAAGCTTTTTAATATAATATAAGATCTCCTTCATGTGGTGGATATAGACAGAAAAATCTAAAATTGAATACTGAGTCAGCTTCAAAAGGATTAATAATGGTCAGAATTTAAAAAAAAAGTATCTTCCAAACTTGTAATTCGGAGTGTTTGAAAACAGATTGCAAACAAAATCAGTAAAAATAATTGTACAACAAATGTTAATTATTGATAAGAAACATATAATGCATATTTTAATAAATGCTTTTCCATTTAATTTTCAATGTTGGGGAAAAAAATCTTGTTAAAACGGCAGAAAATTATTTTCGGTATTTAGAACATGATGTTACTTATTTAACCAATTAAAGAAATAAAATATTTTTTCTTTGAATATTTATCAGCTTTTATAATTTCAGTAATTAATAATGAAACTCTCATTTAAATTAGTAATATCCAGGATTGACTTCTATTAAGTGTAGATTCAAAACAATCCGAGTTTATGCAAAGGAGTCGGAAAAGTTGCCAATTCGTCTGGTAATTTCAAGGCCAATTTTTTCCTTAATTGAGGAGGTATTTTCGATGCTGGATGTTTCTACTGTAGATTGGTGTGTCAGTGACTGTTTGATGGATGATGGTTCACAGCTGCAAAAGGTGAATTTGCATATCAGGAAGAGCGTGAGTAAAGGAAGGTCTATTAACACGAGGTCTTACTTTGGAAGAAATTTTGAACGGGAAGTTCAATCTTTATAACTCTCTTATGACATCTATATTAACTCCAATGTAATAAGCACAAAAAAAAGTTAATTTTAAAAATTGATCGCTTTTTTCTAACTGCCTTCAGTTTGATTAAAACTAATTTTTAAACAGATTTTTACAATGTTTTACATTTAAATTAGTGTTATAAATCTGTATATTTTTGCATGGATATTGTTTAATGTGGTCTTTATTCGACATTCGTCAAAATAATTTTGAAGATTTATCTCATAATCATAAATTTAAAAAAAGTAAAAGAAACAGTTTTATATTTCAAGGTAATATTATAACATGTTTAGGATTCTCAGTTATTTAAATTTAATTTTTACATTATTAAACTGTTTTAATTAAATGTTAGCTGTTATTTTTTATCGAATGTTTTTGAACAATCCAGTCGAATTACATTAGCCTATAAATTATTCTAAAGGTTCCAAAAATTTGTGATTATTAACGTCCTTGCTGAATTCAAGTTTTCCTAAGAAGCCTATATAGAATTCTAAGAAATATGTTTTATGAAATAGTGAACCACTTTTTTAAAAATAAATAAAATACGTATGATTACAGAAAACGTAATTGAGCAAATATAACTAACCATAAATTGTGGCATGAATGAGTAAGTTGATCATCACATATTTTATTTAAATCTTTACTATTACATTATGCAAAAATCCAGTTTCGGACAAAAACGAAGTCTCAAATGGAATTAAAATTACCATTCAAAAGGAGATATTCATATTTAATTATATTTAAAATTCAGTCCACAGCTAAATAGTCTTATATATTTTAGTCTTATGTATCCAGTCCATAGATTCATAGTCATATATATTCTGTCCATGGGCCCATAGTAATTTATATTCAGTCCCTAGGTCCATACATCTAAATTTTTATTTCAATGAGATGTTGCAAGATAATCCAATAAGATTCTGTTCTTTTGTAGCTGTAAATTTAGACAGAATATTAGCATTAAATGGGTATTGAATTTTTTTGTCACATTGAATTGAAGCTATAAATAAAATTATGAAAATTTAGTAATATTTTACGTTTTCGTGATACCACTGCAAAGAAGCCCGCTTTGGAAACCATTTAACTAAACATTATATCGTAGTTTTTATTCGTGTAATACCAGATAAATTAATTTTAACCTCCTTCTATAAGCAAAAATTTCCCGATATTGGCTTCGTAACAGTATTTGGCAAAACTGAAAAATATATCTGCAACTTTAAAATGCTTAAAAAAATTACTTAATTTATTATTTTTTTTATTTATAAAACTTATACTTAAGGTTAAAAGCAATTATCCGTATTTTTGCTGTCTAAAGTATACTTTCCTAGGTCTAGTCTGAGATCTATTTCCGTAAGCGTGAAACTTTCGACGAAATTCTTCATAATTCTTTAAAGTCTCTATATCTCTGCCTAATTTTAGCATATTTTGCTGAGGAAAATGTTAACGGAAGTTCTTACAGGTCTCTTAAAATATTTTAAGGTTCTTCAGTTAAAAGGACTGGTACACTTGAATATAGTGACATCCTCCCTTTATTATTATAGATATTTGGAATGCTAAAATTCCCTTTTTTGTAGACTGTATTAATAAATTTCAAAATGTATAAATACAACAAGAATTTGCAGCTACGTATCTATATATATTTATTTATCTATCTATCTTTATATATAATAAAAAATGTCAATAGACCATAAGCAGAATATGTTTATATATATATATATATATATATTCGGTGTATGGTCTATTGAAAAAAAATGACAACTTGACCTTTAACATGTAGCTGCGCTTTTTGTGAAATTTGTTAAGAATAAATCGATGAACAGATAAACCACATTTGTTTTACTGAAATTAATGAATCCTTTAAATTTAAAATACAAGAACATTTCTATGGGAAATTGTACCCTGTTCTCTATCCTAAAACGATACATTTGCAAAACATCTTTTCATACTGAATTGGTGAGCATTCCTAACATTATTTTACTTGAAAACTTGACTACTTCAAAACTTTTTTACTTGAGTTTTTTACAAACACTTTGAAATGCATATTTATTATAAAATAATTAAATATTATAAAAATTGAATTAAATATTATTTATTATAAAAATGAGGAATTAAATATAATAATATTGAATTAAATATTATTTATTATACAAAATGACGAATTAAATAGAAAGACGCTTTTTATCAATCGCAAGCGGCTCACAGTATTAAACAACAACAATTAAGTCCAATGTAGGTGTATGTAATTAATTTTCAAACTTGTTCTACAATAATCAAACACGTTACATCATTCGAAAATATTTTTCTTTATTTCAGCAACCATATTATCCATAAATTAATTTACTGTGTACTTATTGTTGCAGGAAACATTAGAAAAATTACTATTCATCACACCACGTATTTTTTATAAAAGATTAAAAGGTAATTATTTCAAAGAATTTATGCATTTAATATTCTAAGTGCTTGATTTCCGCGTTTATATAATTTTTAGTAGAGGTTCCAGAACGTATAATAGGTGAGAAGATATTTATCAGCACTTTTTTAAAGTAGTTTTATGTGCATATTTCAGAATTTTCAATTCGTCATTTTTTTTTAAACAGTATTTTTGTAATCTCAGTAAACTGATTCAAATTTTGAAAGATATGCTTAGAATTAATTCACTGGATAAAAAAAATTATTCGTCATCTGTCGAATTTTATTTGTCGTTTTTTATTCAAAATTGTTATGGTAGTAATTAATGAAAGATTTCGTATAATGAATATTGATCAAAATTACTTTGTTCAAAATATCGCAAACACTTATTGTTTCTCAAATAATTAATGGTAACAATAACAACTAATGTACGAACGAAACGGACCAAAACTAATACGCATTTAAATTTTTAATTAGATTTCCTTTATAAGTATGGTTATAGAATGCTTTACTGTTTAAAAACATTAAAAACAGTTTCAAATATAATATTTAATATTATGATTTTCGAGAAAGGTGACTTCAAAGATCGGTTCAAAGTGGTTTTTTTCCGTTTCCACCAACAGTC
Organism: Caerostris darwini; assembly: GCA_021605075.1. Lineage (NCBI taxonomy): Eukaryota > Metazoa > Arthropoda > Arachnida > Araneae > Araneidae > Caerostris > Caerostris darwini. The sequence continues at coordinate 330,707 of BPLQ01007422.1, forward strand.
CTTTCATTAATAGTATTTCTCCAGAGAATCTGAACTGCTATTCTACAATTTCGTAATACTTTTCAATTTCGCAAACTCTGAAAAGGAACTCTCTCTTCTTCTTACATAACACCTTCTATATACAATAATCCTCTTATTCACAGATACACATAGAATAGTTATGTAACAGTGCTAATACTCTTCTTAGTACGTATTAGTTTAATTAAATAAGGTGCATATAAATGAGGTTTTATTCATTCCAATCCCCTCAAAGAAGCCAAAAGATGCTTCTTGAACTCCTGTTGAGAAAATTTGCAAAACCCCTATGAATGCTCTTTCTGTTGTATTTATTTTTTTCAATTTTATAAACTGTTATTTCTTGTTAAGATAATCAAAGTGAATCTTTCACTATAAATGGCTTCTCTCAATGTTACAGTAATGCTATTATAAATTTACTGCGTACTTATTTGGAAAGATAATCTATGATCTAATAAGGAAGACTATAATTTCTATAAAGAACTTTTTCAATATACTCCGCAGGATATTCTTAAATTTCCCTGCAATAAGATTTAATTAATATCTTATACGCTGTTGTAAAAGTTAGAAATAATTTGTACGTTTGTAAATGACAGATATATGAACACTGCAGGCTATTAACAGAACTAATGAGCACTGCATGCTATTAATATAAGAATTTTTGTGACGTTTAGTTTTTATAGTAATTCTTTATATCCTCAGTATAAACTGAGCTTAGTAAAAATGCGAAATAAATTCGTTTTTAGTAAAATTTATTTGAAAAAGCAAATATGATTTCTGAAATAATGAAAAACAATTTAATCCTGCCAAGAGATATAATGCCATTAATTTCGACTGAATTCCAGATTGCAATAGTTGAGAGTGTAAGTTTGGGGATAATTTTCCAAGTAATTTTCAATATGGGAACTTTATAAGATAAAAAATTAGTCTTGAAATGAAAGTTCTGCGAAAGATATGTGATGAAAAAAAATTAAATATAATAAAATCGTTGTCAGTACAAATTGAGCTTAGTAAAAATGCGAAGCAAATTAGTTTTTAATAAAAATTTGTTTGAAAACGCAAATAGGATTTCTTATATAATGAAATGCAATTTAATCCTACCAAGAAATAGAATGCCATTAATTTCGACTGGACTCCAGATTACATTAGGTTGAGAGTTTAAATTTGGTGATAATTTTGAAGAACTCGTCAATATCAAGAATGGGAACTTTATAAGATAAAAATAGGTGCGCAGAAGATCTACCTCTCCGTGGTGCACCTGGTAACACTTTTTAGTGGCTGAAAGATCTGCAACTTGGCATTTTTGTTAGATTAATGAACTCTGTCTCAGCATGTTTTCTTGTATTATTTTGTTGTTGTTGTATGTTGTATTTTTTTTGTTGTTGTTCTTTTTTTTGCTGTTACTGTTCATAATCTGCCATTGGAAATAAAATTTTAAAAAAAATAAGATTAAAAATTAGATTTGAACTGAAAATTCTGTGAAAGATATGCGATGAAAAAATTAAATATAATAAAATCGTTCTTTTTTTAATGAATGAAACTGATTGTATCAATATTTAAACAACTATATTAATTGATTATAAAATGTTTTTAAATCTCTCACAGTACAGTGTACAGCTTTACGTATGAAGAAAATTCGGCCATAAATCCGCTTAAACTAATAAATTAGGGAATTATTATTTATCCTTTTTAAAACTTTAATACAATCAATAAATTTAATGTTTTTTTTAACATTAATACTTCCAATGTAATAGAAACAGGAGTGGCAAGTTACACCTTGATCTTCAGTAGTTGCAACAAAGCTAACATAAAAACACATAAATATTCGTTGGCACATGTTAAAATCATCGAACTCGTTTTTCATGATACATTATTCGCAATTCTTTCTTTAACTGTAAAAGCAATTCGTCATTCATTTTTTTATGTTCGTTGCGTTCTTCGTCCTCCTACTTAAATCAATGTCGCCGTAACTGCAAGGGTGTTTCGTGTTGTCAACGTCAACTACTTTTTTTAATGTTTTTTAAGCGTATCCGATGAAAAACTCATTGGCACATCTCATTTCACATTCCACCTGAACGAACATTTAAGAATTTTTATCATCAGTGGGTATACGAAGTGGACAGCTGAATAGGTATTAGATGGCATAAAAAAAATAACTCTGGAGATGAAGAAATAATCAGAGTTTGATCAGCTAGTCATAGACATAAACTTTATGTAAATTTTATCAAATCAATAAAATCAAGAAATACCATTGCTGAATATGTGAGGATATATGGCCATGTTTTGAAAATGATGTTCGGTTTCAGAGAATTTCAACTAGTATTTTTTATTATTATTATTAATATAATTGACTATATCATTTTCTTAAATAGTTAACTAATCATGTAACGTGAAATAAATAATTATGAAGTTACTTTTTCTTAAAGAAAAACGTATGTTTGTATGTGTGTGTTACTAATTTTAAATTAATTATATATTCGAGATCATTATCACAATGCAAAAATGATAAACAAACACGTAGAGTGATAAATTATATTATAGACATATTTGCATAAAAAAAATTTTACATGCATGAAAATATTGTGGGATGCTTTGGACAGTTTTAGAGATTTATATTTCTGATTTAAGTTTATTTACAAAAACTAATACTAAAACAAAAGTTTTAATGAAGGCGAAGAGATGATAGGTTTAAAATAAGCTAAAAATTCTTCGTAGATTGTATATCTTTTACTACGATAAATTATAATAAAACCAAGAGATACTCACATTTTACGCAAGAAATTTAAGAATATTTCACCGATTAGATTTTGACAATATTTCATTTTTAATAACAACATAATAACTAATTCATAAAATTGGTTTAGCCGAATTGATAATTAGTGAACTGTTTTATATTCTTTGATTGTCTAACATTTAAATAGTTTAATATATTTTAATTGCATTATATTTCTTTTGATTTATTATTGCATTAAACAATAAAATAAAGCACACAATGTATTGGAAGTAACATTATTTAGATTCAAATTGATTCATGAATTGAATTGAGTATATCCTACGGATGGCAGACATCAAAAAGTATTTCTTAATCTTTAAATAATAGGGTTTAAATAAATAGAAAGCAATAAATAAATAACTATATCTTTAATCATAACATATCAAGAAGAAACCACACCCAATGGACACATCATTTAATCTGATGAAACGAAAAATTTAGATAAAGTGGCCAAAACATTAATCTTATTAATCATTTTCTGATCACGAATGTACGCACTAAAGACATGATTTAACAGAAGTAATCCATCAAAGACAAAAACTTGGACTACAACCCACTTGGTGGAACTTGAAAATGGTTGCACAATCCAGCAAATAAAAATTAAAAAAATGTAATTGGATTATTATGATAGAAACTACATAGGTAAACAACAACGTGCTTCTACAACAACTGTGGAGATAATTAAAGATAAGCCTTTAATTCCGGTTATGATATTCTGTCATAGTGGAAAAATGAAAACCACAGTTGGGTGGTACAGATAGGAAGAGGATTAAGAAATAGTTCAAGTTCTGGCGTATTATGATATCATGGTCGAAAATTAAAAAAAAATAAATGACTTGTTTCTAATTTTTTTTCCATCCCACACATTGAGGAAATTATGATATTTACAAATAAAAAAATTCTGATTTATTTAAACATTTTGAATTTATTTATTTATAAATATCAATATTCCCTAAAGCTGAAATTAGCAAGTTTTTTAATTTTTGAAATCAATGATGATATTTCCATTTTATTTCGATTATTACTAGGAATATTTTAATTTAGAATGCATTTTACGTTTTTAGTTTTGTTGGCTATGCATATGACAATATGCATATGAAGCATATGACAACAATGACTTATAACAATTTTCATATGGTGCATATGACAAGGATGAGATATGATTATATGTCACTGTTTATTATATGCATATATGACACACCGTATATATACATATGTAGATACACTGCACTGCATATAAGACCTATGATAGTGCATATTTACAATTTTTAATAAAGCATAAATTTTTAGCAAAGCATTTTTCAGGCACACTTTTTTCTCAATACTCACTGAAATGAATAGTAGTTTATGATTTTCTTTTATTTCTTAATTTTATCAGAAATTACACCTATCTATTACAATTATCTACGCTCTATTTATGAAAATGATAAACTTCGAAATCAATGCGTTCCCGGAAAATGTAAACCTCAGTGATTAAAAAGTTAGTTAGCAAAAGCTTATTTGTAATATATTAATTTATTTTATATATAGTTGAAAACAAAGCAAAAGTATTGAAATCACATGACTTGGAGATTGCATATTAGCATTAAACAACATTTCTGAGCTCAAATTAAATAGATCAATACCGTTGCATAGCGTTTTTAGAAATTAATGCAATTTGAGTTCATAATTTTTAACAGTTCTTTCTTTTTTTTTTACAGTTTCAAATATGTATATAAACATGATATAAATTATCGAATATATATGTATATATATTTTCACTTTGTTTAATTTATCAAAACTTATAAAGTTATGATAAAACATCTAAGTGTCCATATATTTTTGCAACCCACTGTGTTCATAAAAACACTTTTATTTTCAAATAAAATATTTTAAGATGAAATTTACGTTTTAAAATCAATTTCATATAATTTCTCAAACATTTGGGACATATAAATTCAGTCATTTATAATGTTGCATATACATTTATCAATATTTAAATGAATTCACAACCACTAATTTCAAATTTATCAATGTTTTAATTATTTTCATTTTCAAACAAATAAAAATAAAATTCATTGAAATATGTATATAAACGTAATAATATTGGTTAATAATCTTTTAGTTATCGTATTCAAGCATTTATTATCACATCTGCGAGCGAATATCGGTTAATAATCTGCCAGTTATCATATTCGAGCATTTATTATCATATCTGCGAGCGAATGTCATTGGTTAATGTGGGTTTTAAGGTATACGAAACACTCCCTTTTCTCTTATCCTAGGTAAAGTAACTTAAAAAAAAAGCTCGAAGTGTGATTAATTTATAAATATAGAGCTTCGTCAATTCACCGTTTGATCCTTTAGTCATTTACATAAATTGTGTGTGTGTGTTGAAAAAAATTACATCATACCTCTAAAAAGAAAATTAAACCAGAAACCTCAAAAAAGGGTGAGAACAAGTACAACAATTTCTTTTAAAAAAGAAATGTAGTTAAAGCTATTTCCTGCCTCTATTGAGAAGCGGATGCATTTTCCAGTTTCTAAAAATGCTACTTCTTAGACAAAAAGAATAATTCTGTTCCAGTTTTTATTTTTTTTAGAGTATAAAAGAGAGAGTTATAGTTAGAGAGATAGAGTTATCTTTTAAAAATATAAAAAGTGGTTTTTTTGTATAAATATTATTTCATGAACAATATTATTTCATAAAGAATGTGATGGATTTTATTTTATTAAAAATAGAATAAAACCTTAATTTTATGTTACTTCATTTCATCATCAATTTCTTTTCTTTTTTAAATTCATTTGCTTGTTACAATTATTATTTGCGTCGCAATTATTATACATTTGCTTGTCTCAATTATCACAATTATTCATTTACTTGTCACAATTATCACAATTATTAATTTCTGTCACAATTACTGACAGAAATCAAATTTTTATAAACGTTATTATAAGAAATGCATACAAGTATTTGTAAATATTTTTATATAATAAATATAAATCTTGAGAAATAATTTAGTAAAGATAAAGTTATTTCTTAAGTCTTTAGATCACCATTAAAAACTTGGAAAAAATATACAAGTAATAAATTGATTTTATGTATTGACAATGTCCATAAAATTTTATGTATATTACGTTAAGACCAATGGAATTTGTATTGTGTATTGAGAAACATTTAATGAGGATTATATCATTTACATATTCGTATGATCCGTTCTTTACAAAAGTAGTAAGCTTGTAGGTCATCAATCATAAGAAAGAAAAATTATCTCTTTTGACAGTTTTTGTACTCCCTTTCCAACGGGCGAAATCAAACCAAAATGGATTTTAATTATGATTGATTAAGGGAGAATCCGCAGCGATTATTTGCAATTGGCTACAATGTTTCTCATATAATATATATCTCATCTCATATTTCTCAAATAAAAATAAAAGAAATAATAAATGCAATTGATATAAGTTTTGGTTTCGAATTATGCTTTTTATATCGTTATTTTTATTAAATGAGTTAACTGTTAAAATAAATCATACCAACTATTTTCTTCCTTAATATTTTGAATAACAGTATAAATAAAGAATAATAAAACTAGCTTAATTCGAAGCGAACAATGATATAAATAGAACTTTTTAAAGAATAAAGAAAACAAATTTGTTTGGTACAAATTAATTGAAATTTTAAAATAAAGTTTAAAACAGTCTTTATGCTCTACTGGAGTTTAGGACCCACAGTAAAATATTTAAATTAAAATTCATTATCTTTTGAATTCATATTTAATTTAGAACTCCAGACAACTAACTGTACATAAATATTAACAATGACTATGCAGACCATAATCTAATTATCAGTGAAACCTCTACCTAATTATTACGAGGCATATTAACTGTAGCATTTACAACGATGGTCTACCTCATTTAATAATTAAAGAGTCTGTCTAGACTACATTCATCAATTACAGTGTACTCCTTTTGATTTCTAACTCATATTAATTATAATTATATGTATACTATCATTACAGTTACAACACTAATCAAAATACTAGTCTGCGTTTTAAAATAATATAATACCTAAATCAGATTAAAACGGAGAAATAAAGGATTGTTCAAAATTTTTTATCATTTTATTTGTTATATTGTTTTAAATAAATTTTTCTGTCAACCAATATTTCATCGGTGATTTTGAATTTTCAGCACATTTGTTACATTTTGTATAGAAACATCGATAGACTTGTGTAAAAACAAGATCATCTTCAACATTTACTTTAGTGAAAGATTATATTTCGCCAAGTTTTCACCCACGGCAAATACGATCAATAAATACTTCTCTTTCTATTTTCGTTACGATAACCTCAGCAGCCATTGATACCCAACAAAAATCGTCGCTACTTATTCTTTGACAATAGAGTTTATTCAAACTTAACTAGTTATGTATATTGAATATATTTCATTTTCTTAAGTACTTCAGCTAGTAGATATATTAATTATTATTTATTTATCATATAATAAATTGTATTAATAATATAATAAATTGAACACATATTAGAGTCCTTCAATCAACCGATTTTTGTCTATTGAGACGAAATATTTGTCAAATTTTGCTACAAAATTCTGAAACTAAAATGTTCAATAGCCGAAGAGACCAAATTCAGATTTTCTTCGTCATATAATTTATCATATAATAAAGTGGAATAATAATATAATAATTTTAATGTATATTAGAGTGCTTTAATCATACAATTTCTGTGTATTAAAGAGACGAAATATTTGTCAAATTTTGTTACAAAATTCTGAAACTAAAATGTTCAATAAACAGAGATAACTAAATTTAATATCTGAAAATAAAATGTTCAATAAGCCGAAGTGACTAAATTCAGATTTTTATTCATTTTATAATTTATCATATAATAAATTGTAATAATAATATAATAAATTGAACATATGTTTGAGTGCTTTAATCAATCCATTTATGTGTATTATAGGAGACGAAATATTTGTAAAATTTTGTTACAAAATTCTGAAACTAAAATGTTCAATAAACATAAACAACCAAATTTAATATCAGAAATTAAAATGTTCAATAAGCAGAAGTGACCAAATTCAGATTTTCCTTCATCTTTACCAAAAAACTAAAAATACTTTAGATAATTAAATAAATCTTAAATAAAAATACTTCGTTTGAAGGCTTAATTAAATCGAATGCAGTATAATTACTTTTAGTCTTTTAATAAAAAATATTCCGAGAAACTGCAATTATTTAGATAAACGAAATTATTCTTAAAATTCATATTAAAGCTAATATTTGTAATGAATACCTTAGAATAAATTACGGTATATTTTCAATTCCGAACGCAATGTAATTTTAATTATATATGTTACAGTAGAACAAAACTATGCATTACTGTAAACCCAAATTAATGTATGAATTTTTAATAAGTCGGCCATAGGTACATCCAATGCAATCCTACACTTTAAATAAAGTAAAATTGTATGGGCTTTTAAAAAATTATTATGATACCGCTATTTAAAATTTAAGTAAAGTCACTGTTGAAAATGTCATAGTTTATATATCCCTCGTCTAATCCAATCAAAATTCTTTTTAATTATGTGAATTTTCTTTTGATCTTTTTAGAATATAAAATAGGTAAATTGAATTTTAAATGAAAGAAACAGAGAGCTTTGTTGTCTGTGAATAAAATTATAATCATTTGGGATCCAACCAGCAGATTAAATGCAAATTTTGTGACTCATTAATGGATATTGCTTAACGTAGCACTAACAGGAAATGTTTAAATTTACTTTATATACATATTTAAAAATATCTTTTTCATTTGGTTATGGTAATCCTTAATTTTATATAAAACTAAAAACAATATTTCTGATGTCATGAACAAAATAAAATAAATTCATTAAAACTTTAAACATATAAAAACATATTTGGAGATAAATGCAGCTTTTTTCAAGTGAGAATAAACTTTATGTTTTCAATTTTGGTCTTATGTTGTTGATCTCAATAATGATTATGATGATGCCTTGCTCATTTGAGTCAGAATCAGATGAAACCATGAGCTAATATACCAGCCCCAGCAATTTCTTTAATATTTTCTGAATATTGAAGAAATTGCTTTTTATCAATTGAATTGCGGTTACCAATTGTTTGAAATTGAAAACCATCATTTGCAGGGGTTTCAATGATGTTTTTTAATTTAACTAAAATGGCAGGACAGATGACGATGTGATCAGATGAAATTTCTGCCTTTGTACATTCTGTTTCTGTCGTTAGATATCTCTGTAATGACGTGTTCGTAATCGTGTGATTGTTTTTGTTGTTATTCTGTTTTTGCTGATTTACCAGATTTCGTTCTTTTAGTTTGATTTGTGATTCTTTTAACTAGTATCTTGCCACATCATTTGTATCACATAGCGTGACTGGAAGAGATTTTGGCTTGTTAATGGATTTCTTTATTCAATTCATCAGTATTTTCGTCACCCTTATTGTCAAACTATGGTATTTATTGTAAGATGCATTATTTTCCAAATTTGTTATTTTTTCTCAAAAGAGAATGGATGTTTTCAACATCTAAGAGACAATGGAAATTTTTTCCATGAGGAGTCACATATCTAGTTGCCCTCAATAAAACATCAATCGAAAATTCTAATCTATACATCTTATTTCCTGTTCTGGGGATTACAATTTATCCCATACTTATCGATAATTAGTAACTTGTTCTAAAAATAACTTTTTTTTACTTTTACTTAACACATTAAATATAGTAGTATTATATAACACATTAAATATAGTATTTATTTCTTAACACATTAAATATAGTATTCATTTATGTATTTAGCTATTCTTACTTTCAAAATAAAATATGCAAAAGTATTCACATCATGGTTATGTTTTCTTTTTGAATATATTATTTGTATTCATATTTGAACATTCTTACAAAAATTTATTATTGTAAAAAAATTCAAGAAATGATTATATTTATTTATAACATTTTGAGCAATGAAGATAAATTAAAATAAGGATTGAAGTATTAAATTATAAATAATTAATTAGGTGTTTACTTCTAGTTTTTGAACTTTAAATGTAAGTGCCTAGATTAGCAATGCAGAAATTTCATCTGGAGTTAGATATATCAGGAAATTTTGGAAAATAATAAGGAATTGAGGTTAATCCTACTTTGCTGTATAATCCTACATTGCATTTTTTTATGTACAAAATACATTAAAAAAGTTTTTCAATTAATTACTTATCCTTATTATTATCCATTTCTAGAATAAAGTTTTATTCTTACTTTTCGGATATAATAAAAGTAATTTTTTGTAATATGAGGTGAAATATTTAACAATTGAATTCTTTAAGTCAAAAAATAATGTTAATGATGCAAAAAGTGATTTATATATTTTTAAGTAAATGTCAAGTATTTTGTAACAATCTTCTTTTACAAACAAAAAAAAATAATGCGACATATAAACATTATATATTTTTTTCGAAAATAATAAATACTTTTAAAGCTTAAGTCAAACTTTAGAATTTTTATGTTTAATATTGCAGAAAAATGCGTATTGAATTCGTGCAAACAGAATTTCTTAACATTTTTTGCCTTAATACTAAAAAAAAATAATCACATCTTAACATTAAGTTGATGAAATAGTAATTCAATGATCTAAATTTTCCATTATCTCTTTCAAGATCTTCCCCCTTAAAATCATATTATATTAACTCCCAATGTAAATTTAAAAATCATTTAGAATCATATATGGTGACTCAGTTCTCAATGTCCTAAATATTCATTCCAATCCCAATTAAATTTTGTAAGTAACAATTAAGTATTTATAAATAAGTTTGTAAGTATTTTGAAAAAGTAAATATAAGGAAGTTTTTCAATTAGTGTTACGAAGACTGTTGAGAGTATGTTCCAGTTATAATATACGTTACTGAAATTTTAAGCAGGAATATGAACCCAAAAAAAGCTGTTTTGAGGGCTTTGAGATAAACTAACTGAATTTACTTGATTCTAAATATAAATAAAAAAAATGGGAGGAAAGTATAATTTCAACCTTATACGGAATTCCGTAGCAAATAAAATGAGGGCAAAAAAGGTAAATTTTTTCCTGAATTGTGCCTTTTATATTTTTTACCTAATTTTATTCTGTCTTCTATAAAACGGAACTCATATAGGTCAACCCAGAAAGAGTAAAAAGATTTCAAAGTATGGTCAATGCCAAAGTTGTTTGTCTGGTAATCATTTGATTCATAACTCGTTTTCATGGTTCAAATTGAAAATTATACATCTTATGCTGCCATTCTAGAAGAGAATTTAAATTAAATGCAGTACCTTGAGTTTTTGAGAACTACAAATTTTAGATCTGAAACTTTTGTTTGTACGATGAAGTTGATTTAAGAAATAAAGAAAAAATGTCTTTCATTCATTATACCATCTGTAAAACTAGGTCATTACTGTATGAAAAGATTAATAGCAAAGAAAATTAATTATATGATTGTATTACAATATGAGATTTTTAGGGAAAGTATGGAAATAAATGCAATGGGAATATTAATGACGTATAATCTATTATTTAATTTCATATTAAGTTATTTTGGTATTTTTTATACTTCATTCTCTTTATTATTTTGTAAATTATATGGGTATGTTTCAGCAGCTAAAATGAAAAGATATGCAAACTTAATTATTATTTTTAAGATAAATATTTTTTAATTTAAAATTAGTAAAGAAATACAATTTTAGGATTTTTTGAAAAGTTAGAAGATAAAACAAATCTCTGTTTCAAGATAAAGCTTTTAGTATAATTTCGGTTTTCACAAACCATGCAGTTATAAAAATATTTTTATTTTAAAACTGAGAATTTATAATTAATAACAGATATGAATACATTAATGGTAATTAGTTATATTTCTATTAAATATTGGTAAATATTTAAAATGATAAACAATTAATGTGAGTGAATAAAGCTAATCTATGATTAAACTCTTTATAATTCAAAAACATTTGATTGCTGGTAACGTGTAGCCTCTTTTTAAAATTAGATGAAAAAAAATCGCAGACATCTAAAATATCAAATGATGAGTTCTTATCAATGTTTACTAATCTGAATCGATTATTTTATAAATAGTTCATTGTTTTTCATAAAAATAGATTAATTTCTTATATTAATTTTACAAAACTGTAATATTTTCTTTAATATAAGGTTCATTAATGAAATGTTATCAAGAAGATTGTAAAAAAAGAGAGAAGTTTTCTATTTTATTTGGAAACATCTTACTTGCCTCAAAAAATAACGATTTTAATATAACTTTTAGTGCAACATGTTGTGCTTTCCCTTCGTAATAAAATAATGTTAGAATATTAACAATTTTAAAGCAACTTTTATTACGAGATAAACGCATTGTACATGGATATATAAGTGTATAAAAACCGTGAAATCATTTACACGAGTGAGACAATAGCCTTTCGTCAATGAAATAATTCTCGGTTGTCACCTGCGAATAATGATGAAAGCTGAGAGGCGAAATATACATACAATTCCTTTCAAGTATGTCAGTAAAGCTTATCAAGTGCTTAGTTCTCAGTGGATCCTTAAAGATCAACTGCTACATTGTGCTGCAAGGATGCAAGCATGACAGCTGTCATACAAAGAAGTCTTCAAAAGTTCAATGTAAGAACAAGACAACATATTAGGAAGCAACAATCTATGTCAAACGCAGCTGGCTTCTGGAATTTGATCTTGTATAGCATGAAAACCAGAAGTGAAATTTGATCGGGGTAAAAAAAAGCGTCGAGTAGGAATTCAAATGTTACACATTTTTTTTCCATGAATACTATCTTTTGTTAATCTTTGTTGGGTATTTATGAATTTGGAGTTCTTTTTACTAGTATTGATCTTCTTAGTGTGGTTGAGATTGTGTATTTTTCGAATCCTAGTTACATTTTAAATTTTTAGTCCAGAGACATACTATTGTTGCGATTCCAATTTTATGCCACAGATGGAAGCTGTTCTTATTAAGAAATAATAAGCAGTTAATTTATTTTTAATAACTAATATGTCTTGCAAATGGGTCAAAGTAATATGAAAACGATGGATGCAAATCTTGTAATACGATGGAAATGGCATAAATGACTGCGTGCGAAAGATGAAAAGAGATATTTGTTAATTATTTTTAGGAAATCAGTACTGCTGACAGTCGCGACAAATAAGTAGAGTTATTGATGGGAATTATATGTAATATTAAATCAATTAAATATAAAATTTGGGGGAGAGCAAATTTACAATGAAAAAATAAAAAAATATATCAGTGTTAGCAATTTGTCCTTTTTTAATAATCTTTTTAATTACAAATGTCCTTGTAATAAACTAAATTGTTAGAGTATTGCAATATGTTTTAGTTATCTTCCTCCAGTATTGAGTCTGACGAGATATAGTTATTGTTATTTCATTCCCAATTTTAAAATCGCCATTAAAAATATGATACAAATTCTAAGCATATTTGTTATACCTACGAAATTGATATATGACTTCTTACTTAAAACATTGTTATTATGATGTTTTTAGATAAAAAGGGTTGTTTTTCAATTCCTTACCATTATTTCTTATCACTGTTCTTTTCTCACTATACTGCCCCAGCTTTAATTCGTGCTATATTGTTGCTACATTAATAGTATTTTAGATTTTGAAGGAAATATTCTCTCAATTCACTATATCGCATATTTCATTATCCCCAATTATGTCCATGTAAGGAATTTCATTACCCAAAACTGTTAATAAACAGTTTGGGGTAATGAAAATTCCTTACATGGTTATAATTCTTGACTTTCCCAAAGACAGTCAAAACTAATAAAACTAAACTAATTGAGTATTAATAAAAATATTTTTAGAATTTTATAATTTAAACATTTTTACCTTTTAAATATTAAACAACAATAGTTACATTAAAATTAAAAATAATTTCATAAACATTGGTGAAAAAACTAATTTGATAATAATAGTGGATCTTTTCAGATGATAATTTATTAAAAATTCCAGGAAATTCCGGATTCCCAAAGAAATTCCAGCAATGCACTCGAATTCCGGATATCTGATAGCAGCAGTTTATCTACCAACTCTTTCGTGTCTTTATAAAAATATTCGGATTTTCATCAATTTAATGGATTTGAATGATCCAGTAATTAAATTGAAAATGCTATTTCCAAATAGGATCGTTTCTTTAAAATAATATATTTAGTTTTTTTATGTTTATTATTTTATAATTAATTTGTCAACACAAATAATGCACAGTGTTAAAAATATTCACATCAATGTTTCAAAACTTTTTAATGATATTTTTTATACAGCAATATGTATATATATAAATTATATTAATGATGCCTTGCAAATTAACATCGTCTCGTTGTTAAGTGTCGTCAGTTTTACTGATGATGTTTAGCTGTTATGCTGTTGTAGTTCAAGGATTAAATATTGTATTTTGTATAATCTTAACTATATTTAATTTTGTTTAATATAAACATTTTTTAAGTTAGAGAAATTTCAAAATACAAATAAATATCCTTGCGTGGATTATTGAATTTTCTTAGCTTTTAGTGGTTACGTACTTTTAATATTTTAGTAATAATAAAAGTACTATGACAGTTATTCATTATTTTATTATTTTAGATTCAGATATTAATAAAATTATGTTTAACTTGCAGTGAATTGCGTTTTCTACTTTCTGATAATTTTGTTGTTTACATAATTTGTGAGATTCATAATCATGGCAGAAAGTGTTTTTCACTTTTTGCTTCCATAAAATAAAATAAAAATATTATTATAAATATTATCTTCTCTTATTTCAATAAAAAACTTTCATCAAAATCTAAAAAAAGACAAAATAACGGCTTTTTGAATCAACGATATTTGAACCTATGCTCATTTATCAAAACTTTGCATCGTGAAATATGGCTTGCACTACTAAGATTAGAATTCTTTTTCTTTTTCTTGACGAATGAAATGTGCTGACTGTTTCAGAAGTGCTTTTAAGTGGGATATATATATATACATATGCTTTTTGATAAATTAATTTTGTGGAATAATCTTGCTTTCGTATATACTATTTGACACTTTGATACATTAGCAACGCCAAAGTTGTTGAAATTTCCTTTTTTTTCTTTTTTCAAAGCAATGGGAAAACCTGCGCATTTATCTTTGTGCATTCTTTATACAACAGATTCTAAAAAGAAAAAATATATCTTAAAAATGCATGACTATTCATACATAAACTATGCAGAAAGTAATTACAATTTCATATTGTTAAAAAAAGAATAGAAATATTCTCATTTATCATTTTTTTGTTTTTCATTTTTTTATGCGAATGACATCTCAAAATGAAAACTGTCTATCTCAAGATTTGAAAATTCATATTAAATTGTTGAGCATTTTAACCTTTCACTCTATTTGTACTTAATCTTGACATGCATTCTGAAAGAAGGAGAACTATGAGTTATAAGCAAAAGCAAAATCTAATCAATCAAAAGGCTTTGGATATTTGTAGTTTTGCAATTGTTAAAAGTATTAGCAAGAATTTAGAATTAATATTTAAACGACGATTTGTGTTGGTGCGAAGCAGCCGCTAACTTCTGTCTTGAGTTGGAGTCCTTTGAAGATATGAGATAATACATTGAAAAAGAAAGCAGGTAAAGATTAATAGGTGACTTGCCCAAAGATATATATGTACATATATATAAGGAATTAAAAGAAAGAGACATATAAAATTTTGAAGTAATCTAAACAAAATGAGGAAGGTTTTTATTCATTTATTTTTTTATTTATTATTCTTTTATTTATATTTAATTTATAAACATATAAAAACAAATAAAAATAATTAAGAAGCAGAGTTGAAGAAAAAAGTTCGAGATAAATACAAGTAAACAGAAAGAATTAATATTTAAAGGATTTAGAATCAGTATTTAAAGGAATCAAAGTTCTTCTAGATATTGAGGATATAATTTCGCTATATCTTCTACATTTTTCTACCACTATAAAATTTTGTTGTAAAATAAATAAAAAGTGATAATAAGTAAACTAAGTGAACTAAAATTTGTCACAAGTAGACATTTACGATCAATACATTTGAGTAGATATCGGCAATTTGTCTTGCTATAATCATTTGAAATTGTAATTTGTAAAAAAATTTTTCAACGTTGTCTATTTAGTTTCATAAAAATTGAATGGCAAAATGTAATGATGGAATGATGCAACAATAAGATAAAAAGAAATAAATTTATTGTTGGGTAGTTGAATTCTAGGAAAGCAGTTGTAATAAAATGATAATTTTACAATTGATCGACGAAATCAAATTTTTGTAAATCAAAAACATTAATGAAAATCACAAAATGTTGTTCATAGGTATTTAATGGAAATCAAAAAAAAAAAAAAAATTTGTTTTGTTAACATATTTTTTGTAAATTAAAAGCAAATAATATTTTCAACTAAATTATTTTCTTTATTTTTAAAATTATTTATGAAATAATAAAAAATTCGTTAGAAAAATGGTAATTATATTATTCATTAAATTTATTGCACCTTCCTTTCCTAATCCGTGTAAAAAAATGTTTAAAGTCTTTTTTTTTTTAAAATTGATAAATGACTTTTTTATTTGTTCAAATATCAAAGATATTTTAAAAACGAATCAGGTTTTAATCATCCAAGGTGTATATATTTGTTCATGATATTAACAAACAGTTCGTGTTTTAATATGAACTATGTTAAATAATATGAACTACTCCCTATACGTTAAATTATTTGTTCATGATTTAACTTTGTTCATATTAGTTCATGATATTAACATAGTTAGTTGACAACTCTAGAAATGCATTAGTTCAAAAAATATATCGTTTATATTAAGTTGAACTCTTTACACTTTTGTATTTCAAGAAAGTGTCTTACTGTTTGCTGTTCATTTTTAAAATGTTATCTTATGTAATCCAACTCACTCGTTTCTATTAAGTGTTCCTGAACAATTTCATTTTTTTTTTCATTAGTATGTTGATCTTTGTGATTTAGCCTTCATGTTACTTAATAGCGCACAAAAAAAGAATGAAATAATGCCATGGATGTTTCTTCGCTGCTTCAGATCGAAAAGCAGTAATTACACGGCTTCAACCGCTTTCTACAAGAAAGTTTTTATCTTTACTGTCTCTGTGCTCCTTCCACATTAAAAGCCGGAAACCGAAAACTACCAGAAGAAAAACTAACGCCCTATTTGCTTTGGGGAGGAAACCCTACACCAAGTCTGTCTACTTGCTACATTAGCAAATTTTTCCTTTGCACTTCTTTCAATTAACAGTTAAGAGACCATCCACTGAAGAAGCAAGATCTTTTGAACCCGAAATGTGCAGCGCAGAATCCGATTTCTCCCACAAGGTCCAATTGCTGGCTTCTTTTTAATTACGCGCATGTTAACTGAGAGTAAATGGGACGTGGAGACGGTTTTCGGAAGCATGGTTCAGGAATTCTTTGAAACAGGCCACAGTAAATAAACACAAATTGTTTTCTACCAACAGTTAAACGCTCATTTACTTTTGAGTGACGTACAAACAGATCCTAAGTACTCGGAATGGGGATTGGCATGCGATTTTGACGCTTTGTTTTGACAGCAGATAGTGTTGATGGAAGAAAGCTGTGAAGTTTGTTGGATCTGTATTTACAGAAACCTGCCATTGTTTATTTTTAGGCAGGAGCACAAACCTTCACCGCAATTTGTGTCAAAACTCAATTGAACCTTTAGGAAACTAAGGAAAATCGATTCTGCTAATCTTTAAAATTCGTTTCAATTGTTATTTTAAGAAAATGATGATTTTAAAAAATTAGTTTTAGAATCATAAGGATTGCTTCTAATAGTTATTTTTCATTCAATTAGATATTTGCATGACTTGGAGATTTGATAAACATGCATTTGTATAAACTTTAATATAATTTTTAACAGTATAATATTAGACACATCTCTTATCAATACTTTCGATGATAATATTTTAGTTAATTAAACTCGTATAGGTATGTTAATATTGCAAATATCGATGTTTACAGATAATGTATTCCGATGCTTTCAATGATAATGTCTTTGTTAATTAAGCTCGTATAAGTATGTTAATATTGCAAATGTCAATGTTTACAGATAATGGATTCCGATGTTTTAAACGATAATGTCTTGTTAATTAATCTAGTATATGTACTTTAATGCTGCAAATGTCAATGTTTTCAGATAATGTATTCTGATGCTTTCAGTGATAATGTCTTTGTTAATTGAGCTTGTATAAGTATGTTAATATTGCAAATGTCAATGTTTCCAGATAGTGGATTCCGATAACTTGAGTTATAGAAATAGGTTCAAAAATAAATTGTCTTTATTAGTTCATTCAAGTTGTCTTGATGTTTTAAACCATGGTTATCTGTAGGTACTTTTTAATTCATTGAATTTACTTCATCTTTTAAATTTTAAGAGAATCTCAATTGATTTGAATTGTTTTATAACACCATTTTAATTTTAATTTATATATGAACTGAATCGGTGAGAAAGTTTGTAAGAAACTTGATTCTGAAAACTTTTTATGATAGAGAAATAAACACCTGTTTCTGTTTTGAGAATAGCTTTTATTGAAACGTTTAATATTGTCAAAATCTAATTAATATAAATTAAATAAAAGTTTGTGTAAGTAAATTGATTTTTCAGATCGCATTTTCAAAGATGCATTGAAATGCTCCTTTCATTTTTTTAACAATATAATTAAATTATGCATATTTAAGATTTACTATAGTTTGTATAAATGCATATTATTTTCTTATCGGAAAATCCCCGAGATAGGTGGTTTGTAAATAACATTCATGTTGCATCTACTGCGTCTGCGCAGCAGCCTATGGACGATCGATAATGTCTAGGTTTTGTAGCTAGATATATCTTTCCCAAAATACTTTGTAACTCTTAACTTGTTACATGAGACAATCAGATTTTTATAAAAAAAATCAATGAAGAATCTAAAGATCAATTATTTTGATTTAAATAATAAAATTTCGAATTTTTTCAAATATCATAGAATTTAAATCTACTTTTTATTCATGACGACTAAGCATGAGCTAGGAAGATAGATACTCAAGCTTGTCAAGAAATTTAGATTCACAGGTTTCAAAACAGCTAATATAGAAAAAAAAGAGATTATTTTGTGAAATTTAAACGATCACTAATTTCTACACTTTATTTACACGCATTCCTTACACATTTAATTCTCTATTACGTTTTCTCTCTTAAAGTTAATATTTTAATTTTTACTAATTATGCAAAAGGAGATAGGGGGATCCTGTCCCCAGGCACTCCAAAAGTACACAACCTTTGCCTTTGTCTCAAGTTAAATTTAAAATTAATCAAGAATCTTTTGTACATTTAGCCCTTATTAGATCAGTATAAGAAATGTATTATAAATTTATAAAATACTATAAAAATCTTTCATTATTTAATAGCTTTATAATTTAGTTATTAGATATGTTTCTGTACTGTGGTTATACATTAGCAATAGTATCATTAATGAGTTTGCTTCTAAAGATCCTTTTGGAGCGAAATATAAGAAAATTAAAGTAATTAAATTTATTGATTAATATAAATTTATAACTCAGTTTTTCATAATTTATTCCTTTCGCTTATTCTTCGATCTACAATTTGAAAAATGAAATTTCAATACATTTCTTTGTTATATAAGTTTGGAGAAGAAAAAAAAAAAATAAAACATCAAAATGATAAAATCCTTTTTCATTAACTTAATCTAAAGACATCTATTTTTTTGTTTAAAGGGAGGACACAACATTAGAAGAAGAGGAATTGAGCCCTATATCTTCTTTTTTAATCAGATTTACGTCAGAAAACTTTACTTGGATAAATAATGGGTCTTTTTATTTAAATTTCCATCATTAAAGAAATTATTGAAATATAAAAAATACGAATGAATTCTTCAGCTAAACTTACATAAGGAAACAATACTTACTTTTATGTGACAAATATGGTATTAAAGTAAGTAAGAGATTCTTAATGATTGTCGAATTTTTTACAGCTGGTTTCAAAAATCTCTGTTTAAGGGCAGGGTTTATTATAGAATTTAATGATAATTATTTATGTATGATACAAAAATGTTTTTATAATGCAAGAAAATAGAATTTGGAAAAAAAATTCGTCTGACAAATATGATAAAAAAATCTATGTTAGGTTCATAATGGTCGTCTAATGTTTTAACAACTGGTTTATCATGGTTGATTATAGATTTTAGTGTTAATTGCTTATTTAAGAGAGAAAACAGTTTTTCATAATGCAAAAGATTTGGAATTTAAAAAAAAATCTGTCATCAGATCACTAAGATTTAATAAATCCATAACTTTGTACTTTTTTCGCTTTAGATGATTTAAAAGAAAAGAAATCTCACAAAAAAAAAACAAAAAAAAAAAGATTTAAAAGAAAAAAAAAATCAAAAAATTTACAAATACAATTAATCATGGATTTACAAATAATCATGGATTTAAGTAATTTTGGATTCTTTGTAAAAGATGAAGTTGATAGGAATTATCCTGTATTATTTCAATATATTGAAAGCATTTTCTGTTTGAAAATATTTCTATTGTTCCAAAATCTTTACAAAATTACTTAAGCAGAATTTTCAGTTTGATTTATATAATTAATTTATATCAATATAGAGTTTTCATTTTTAAAAGTGCAGTGCAAATTAAAAATATATTACAAAAGGAAACGAAATAGTGAATTAGAATTTGTGAAGTGTTTGTTTATTTTAATTTGCAACTTAAAAAGTTGATTATAAGATTTCTGCTTATAAATAGAACTTCAACGTAGAGATTTCATTCGGAAAGTTTTAACAATAATTGAAAGTTATGATACGCATATAGAAAACGTATAGTCTAACGTATTGTACAATATTATACACATTTTTTTGTAATCAGAAACCATTAATAAGAAAAGTATTAGTAACATACTTAAAGTTTTAGAAAAAAATTTCATCACAGATTTTTGTTTAATTTACAATATTTACCCAAACGCTTTGACTACCACAATCAAAACAAACAGCGAAACTATGACAGCAACTTGTGAAACACAAATAAATTGATGTCAATGAGAAAAAAAATATCTTTACTAATGAACATTTCATATTTTAGTTAATAATTACTGTTAATGAGTTGTAACCTAAAATCATAAGTGCAACAGAAAGGTTCTGGAGGAAAAACGTTCGTTATTGTGAAATAAACTCATCAAAGTTCTGCAGGTGATATTCAACAATAGACATGAGTCAACGTTTACGTATTTCACCTTTTGTAAAAAAGCTATAAGTATTCTAGTTGAATATTCTTTTGTATTTTTTTAATAATGACGATTGATGACAGCTGCACCTTTAGTAACGAATAACTATGCAACTGGACTGCACATGTTAATAACTCTCACAGTGAACTTTGGTTCAACGATCATTAATTTTTTTGCTGAAAAATTATCCTTAGCTAATATTTTACTGTGTAAAAGTAAATACACAATTAGTACATAATATGCTCAGAAGAAATATAATCAATGGAACAAGAAATGAAAAATAAAGCTTAATAAATAAAAAGACTTTTTACAGTTTAAATTAAAATAATTTCAATGACATTGTTAAAAATCTAATTTCTCAGAAAATCTATGTGAATAGATAATATTCATTTTTTATATTTTTCATAACTGATTGAAAGATTAAAATCAATCTCAATAAATAAACATTGAGGGACTACTTATCAAAATCAGGTTTGTAACATTAAATTTTTTATATTTTTAAAATGTGATCGTAACTCCATGTGTGTTTTAAAGCTAAAATAATTCTATACCTTAATTTAGTTTTAGTACTATAATTTTCTGATGACACATTTATATGCAGAAATTATACTAAATAGATTTATTTAGTTACTTTTAGAAAATTAAAAAGATTTTGAATCAGATATCTTTGAATTGGTTTATATTGCTCTATTCAGAATTTTCTTTAAAAGTTTTATAGCAATTAAATACTTGATTTCTTAGTTATAGTCCAGTTCGGATAATCCAAATTAATCGGGACAGTACTCAAGTTGGATTATTGAAAAGTTAAATTAAGTGTATCTTCTTATCACAAAATAAATACATCTATCAAGATAATTTGAGATCCAAGACAAACTGTCTAAGATAATTAAAGTACAAGACAAATTGTCCTAAATAAATTGAGATCCAAGACAAATTGTCTAAGATAATTAAAGTACAAGACAAATTGTCCTAAATAAATTGAGATCCAAGACAAAATGTCCAAAATAAATTGAAATCCAAGACAAATTGTCCAAAACAAATTGAGATCCAAGACAAATTGAGTTTTAACCAAACAATAGCGAGCACATAAAGTCGTAAAGAAAAATGTGTTTAAATAACGTCACGTTTTGTGTAACTTAATAAAGATAATTTTTCAAGAAATTATATTTTTTACAGCGTTTCCTAACTAGCTGTTGAAAAATATTAGGAAAAGTAGTCTGATAGTAAAACATCAGGTTACTGCTTCATGTAGCGAAGCATGTAGTACTGCCCTTTTCTTCTGCTTGAGAAATAATCCTTCCTTTTGAACGTTTGCATCTTCAATTTCATCATTTTCCTTTTTCACTAAGTAAAGAAATATGCACGTGTTTCCTTCCTTTCTTTCTGTTTTTCATTTTCCTGATCACAGTATGCTTTCTTACATTTATGACTTCTAGAACATAATGATACATTTTACTGAAAATGGCTTCAATGCCGATTTGCAATTAATTTGTTCCAGAGATTTTATAACTCATAAATTTTAGATAAATAATAAAAGATCTGTGACGAGATTTGAGGCTAAACACTTAACCAAATATGCTTTATTACTGTTGTTATTGTTGTTGGATTTGGTTTCCACTGAAATTAAATTTATTACTGAAAATAATACTTTTAATTTTTCTAAAAATTCACTTTTTTCTTGCGGCGTATTTTCAAAATATTTTAATTAAAAAAATAAATATCCCGAATAAAAAAAATATTTTGCTTTTTTTTTTTTTTTTTTTGTAACATAAAGAGCTAACAGAAAAAAAATTGATCGAGACGATAGAGTAAGTTTTAAATGCATTTTAAATAAGGTTTGAGAAAGAAGGGGGGATATTTAGCCTTTGTAAATGTTTTAGTTCATAATAAAGACGATTATATGAAAAAATGAGATGCTTTTGATATAAAAATATAAACTATTCATATGTGCGTCACCAAATTAATGAATACTTTTCAATTATGCAAATTAAAATTACTAATTACAATTATATTTAAAATTATAATTATAATTGATATTTATATATATATATATAATATTAAAATATAAATTATAGTTATTAGTAACACAACAAATAGACGGCTGAGGGCTCGTACTTGATCTAATAATATTTTTAATACTTCTAAAGATCAGTTTTTTTAAACGAAAAAAGTTAATTAATTAAATGTAATTAATAATAGAGAACAGTATATGAAAAAGATGAGTGCTTCTGATAAAAAAAATAAGCTATACATTTATTTGTATTACCAAATTAATGAATATTTTTCAATTATGCAAATTAAAATTAATAATGAAGTTTATCTCAACAAATAGATAACTAAGGGCTCGTACATGATCTCATACTATTTTAATACTTCTAAAGAACAGATATTTTTTAATGAAATAATTAATTAATTAAATGCAATTAATATTCGTTTAGAATTAAGATAGATGCTTGTCAGACATTTTGTTTTATGATTAAAATGATAAAACTGTTATGTCACACATTGCCTTAGTGCATAATGACATCGAATAGCTGTCCATCAATAAAAATGCAGATAAAGGAATATTTTATTATGCTTAAAATGACGTTATTATTCAAAACGTTCAATGATTCTGTAATCAGATTGTCTTCATTTCTTTTTAAGCAGCAAGTTTAATTAAAATAAATTAATAGAATTATTCATTTTTTGCTATGAATGAACGAATGAAATATAAAAATTTTGTAACTGTTTCGCTTAAGTCAGAAAAAACAAAGGGAAATCTTAATTAATATTCTAAGCGAGTTACATGTCACATGGACTACGTGATCAACCTCAGTTACCCTTTATCAATTCCGCTTTAATATCAAAGTGTGTTACACTTATCTACCTATTAAAGCAAATTGTTTGCTGCCCACCTACTTTTCCCTTGGTGTGTCTGGTGAATGTCCTTAACGTTTTAAGATACAGTACCGATAAATATTTGCATTGTAACAAAAATAGAAATTATTTTAAATATAAAGCTAAGCGAATAATGTATTAAATATTTATGCTAGAAATAATAATATTGGTGTATTCCCAAATATACAATTGTATTTAAACTCAAGAAGAATTGTCCAAATGACAAATTTCATTGCTTTTACATATGACATTATTTTATTCAAATGATTTTTGCAAAGTTATTTAAAAATTCTAACAACTGTTTTAGTTTATTCTATAAAATTATTATAAATTATAAATATTGAGTAATTTTAAATTGTTAGCATTTTTCACTTTACGAATGAAATATTTCTTGTGTAATTTAGCTGTTTGCATTAGGGCATATTTAAATAATGAACATTACATTGCTTTTTTTTGTTAAATAATAATAATAATAATTTTAGTAATAATTAGAACCTTTATTAGCAGCTTTTATTGAAGTTGTTTCCAATGTCCTGAAAGATTTTAACGATTCTTATTGAGAAAAAAATAAATTTTTTTTGCTTGTTATTTATCAAATAAATAACTGTTATCGAAAAATTGTATCAATTAATAACTGTTATTGGAATATTGTATCAATAAATAACTGTTATTGAAAAATTGTATCAGTAAATAATTGTTACCGAAAAATCTGATTTTGAATTTAAATAATATGTTAATAATTTAATTTCATAAACTTCATAGTTCTCTACTCTCTTTAAAAATATGTTTATTATAAAGACATTATCAAATTAATAAGAATTGATTTCTACAAATTGCGTAAAAAATTTCTTAATTTTTCAACTTTTGTCAATGCCTGAATAAAAAGTCCCTAATTTATATTTTGTTTTTAAAGCTTCAGTAGAATATTATTCAGTTCTCACTGTTGTTCATTGTATAATCAAACTGTTTCATGCTATTAATCGACAAAAAAGAATCACCAAAAGTATAATGCTAAGCGACATACTTAAAAAGTTCCAAGGTCACCATTTTTCTGTCATTGCTGGCAGCTGTAAAAGAAATTCCATCTGTTAAGATGCATTCGACAGGTTTATCGTTCATGCACACAATAAAAAAAGAGTTAACCTCTGACTGGGTTAAATGCTCCTAGGACTTGATTGTTTAACGATTTTTATTACGCAGATAAGCCTTTGAATATATTGTTAACGTCTAACAATGGTGTCCAAGAACTGAGATTTGCAAATACAATGAAGTTGTGAAAGTTAATTAAAAATAAATTATTTGACGAACTTCTTATTCATGATTGTTTCGTGGATAAATTATATATATAAATAATAATAATTTAGTGGATAATTTATTATTTTAAATATATATACTCTTCCTTTTTTAAAAAACAACTTGGATTCAGATTGCAATTTATGAAATGTTTGTGAATGAAATTAATGTTTATGCCTTTTAAATTTGTGAATAGACAGAAACTTTAAAGACAAAAATTAAAAGAAATTAAATTTATAATGCTTTATATAATAATCTTTGAAACTATAATAGGATTATGAACATAATGTATACTTATGCTCTAGAATTTTGTGTAATTGCTGGCAGCTGTAAAAGATATTTTTAATCCATTAAGATTCATTCGAAATGTCTATTGTTCATGAAAATATTTTATAAAATCTTCTTTTTTTAACCGGTTTAAACAGTTTGAGCACTTGGTTGTATAAATTGAGGTTATGTAAGATTTTTTCATACTAGTGAATCTTTGAATATGATTTCAATGTCTTACAATGATGTCCAAAAAATGAGAATTGGAAATATTATGAAGTGGCGATTGTTAAATAAATCATTTGATGTAAAACATTCAAAGCAAATGCAAAAGCATTTGACATTCTTCTAATTCATAATTATTTTGTGGATGATTTCTATAAAAATATTTTTATTTGGTGATCATTTTAAACTGTGTATGAATTAAACTGTATATTTTTATTTGGTGATCATTTTAAACTGTTTTCGAAATTCTTTTATTCTAAGAAAAACAATTTAAAGTCATTACAATTTATGAAATATTTGGAAATTAAATTAATTTTTATAAATCTTGAATTTGTAAGCAGACACAAACTTGAAGGGTAAAAAAATAAATGAATTAAATATTTAATACATTATATAATAATGTTTTTAAACTACAGTAGGATTCTTAAAATAATATCTTCGTATCCTGAAGGACTTTTTGAGACGAAAATATTTTTCCAAAATTTTTTTTTCTCTACCTAATGCAATTTAATTTAGAAAAGGTAAATGGGTTATTACCAGAAACCTTTTTTTATCTAGACATGTGATTTAATTACTCTATTTGTTGCTTATTTTTTCATAAGTAATGTTTATTTAATTACTTCGTGATAGTTTCAAGCAAACAAAGTTGCTCGATTTAACAGTAGACACCCTAATCTCACATATCAGGCACTAATTGGTTGCCGATGGCTATACCTGTACTCGAACTGTAGATTGATTAACCTTATAATGTACGCTCTCATTTAGCATGGAGAGTGGTCTTGTAATTAAGTCGCTATATTTTGTTTTATAAATTATACCTTTGAAATGACAAATAGTAATTTGATTCAAAATTTTCATTGAATAATTAGTGAGGACATTTGTTATTAAAGGTATTTGAATAAATTAGCGACTTTCTGAAATATTTCGCGACGTAATTGTGAATTGTTCCACCTTTTATAATACAGAATGATTATTTATGGTTTGTAATTTGATGAATGAATTCTTCCTTTGAATTTATTAATTCAAATAAGAAATAGAGCACTGGAGCTTTTTTTTCCGATACGAAGTTTTTATTGAAGTTCTTTCTAATGTCCTGAAAGATTTTAAAGATTCTTATTGAGAAAAAAATAAAGGCGCATTTTGTTTGCTTGATAAATATGTATCTAATAAATAACTTTTATTGAAAAATTGTGTCAATAAATAACTATTATTAAAAAAACTTATTATGAAGTTAAATAATATGTAAATAAATTAATTTGATACACTTAGTAGTTATATACTATTTTTAAAAAGATGTGTATTATTAAAGTCATTATAAAATTAACAAGAATTGATTTTTACAAATTGCGTTAAAAACTCGACTTAATCTTATTTTTAAACTTTTGTCAATGCCTGAACCAAAGTTTCTAATTTATATTTTTTGTTTAAGGCTTCAGTGGAATATTATTCCTATATTTTTATTATATACTTCAGTGAGTTTTCAAAATGGTAGTACTAAAAAATAAAATTAAAAACATATACCACTTCACAGTTCTATTTAGTAGAATTTTGAGCAAAGAATGTTGTGCTAATTTTGAATTAAAAGTGAGGTGTGCCCATGCATTCTGTTATGAATGCAGTTCAACATAGAAATGCAAATTTTCTTAACAATAATATTTACATGTACGTATTTTATTTGCTTGTGAAATTATAATCACATAAAAATATATTTAAAAAATAATGAAATTAATATATTTTGTATTTAATTTAATTTCCAAGCTGTATTTCATATCTTCATTTTGCACATTGTTTCTTGTATCACTGATTAAAACTTCTTGATATCTTCAGTAATATTTGAAAAACCTCAGGACGAAATGAAATCAAAGATAATAATGTTAAGATGTGGTTGCTTATTTGATATAATGGTCTTTTTTCTGTACATTATTTCCTAACTTTCTTGCTTAACAACTGTAGCTGAATCAGTAGATTTTATGTGCAGCCTAAAACAAATTATATTTTTTAAATGCGACTCGAAATTTTTTCTTTCTTCAGATGCAGCCCAATAAAATAAATGGTTGTACTAATTTTTCAACTTAAAAAAATATATTTTTTATTGAATCAAAATTTTGCTTTCAAATTGCTCTAAAAGTAATATCATGTTTTAGTAAGAGTGCCATTTGTCAATTTGATAAATGAATTGAATAGTTTATTTATAATGTGTGGTAATTTTAGTAATGATTATTAACCATGCCCTGCTAGTTTTTATATCATAGGTTTTATATGAACGTGTGCTTTTGACCAACATGTTTATGAAAAAAGTTACAATAACATAAACACCGCTTCAAAAACAATATTTACCTACAATAACATAAACATCGCTTCAAAAACAATATTTACTTACAATAACATAAACATCTCTTCAAAAGCAATATTTACTTACAATAACATAAACATCTCTTCAAAAGCAATATTTACTTTTTTCTCCAATTGAGGTATGATAAATGATATATGCGTATGAATGTGAATAAGAGATCTTATTATAAAAATAAATAAGTTAATAGTAAATTGAAAATATTTCAATAAATTTATTATTAAATAGAAAATTTTTCAACATTCGGGATTAGGTTTTTTTTTAAGTAGATTTCTTTAACAATAGTACCCCATTTTTCGCTAAAGAATCATTATGCGTTACTGAGCTTTTAAGCTACAATTCATTGTAGAGATAACTTAAAATAATAATCACATTTTAAGAATTAATTTGTTTTAGGGATATTTAGCATTTTATATAATGAAAGAAAATATTTTGTTACTGGGCAAAATATTGTCCTTAAGAAATTTAAAAGCAGCCCGGGACATTTTGTGTGAATAGTTTCTATAAGAAGGTGTTGCCAAATTAGAGGGGTTTGTAAAAAATTAAAAATTCTTTTTATAAAAGATTAAAAGTTATTCGTTTTTCACTGAAGAAATATTGTGAGAAGCTAGTTAATAGGTTAAAAGTTATTCGGTTTTTACTGAAGAAATGTTGTGAGAAATTAGTTAATAGTTTAAAAAGTTATTCGGTTTTCACTGAAGAAATAGTGGGAGAAACTAGTTAATTTGTTAAAAAGTTATTCGGTTTTCAGTGAAGAAATACCGTGAGAAACTAGTGGCATGATAGGAAAACCCATTTTCAAATACCTCCTGTCGAAACAGACATAAAGAAGAGACGCCAGTGATATTGGATTGGTAGTTTCCAAAACAGACATGGACTTTCCCACTTTTCCACTTGAATGAAACGAGCAAAGAACAAATTTGTTGGGGGAAATTGGCACTGCTGCAAGCGAGTGACGTGAGGAAAGGACGTTTTTCTTTTTAAAATGTAAAAGCATGGTTGAAATATTCCATTACTAAATGAAGTTTTAAATGCACAGATAAATATTTAAACAAAAGGAGAAAAAATATTTTATCACTCAAACTTACATAGAAAGTATGCTTTTATTGAAATAAAGTCTGAATATTTTTCATAATTAAATCATTTTTATATTGTATTGCTTGTAACTAAAAGAGATGTATTTGTGTTTGTGTGTGTGTGTATTGCAAATTGGATAATCATTAATAATATTAAACATCTGCCAGAATACAGTTTAATAAATTTTTTTAAATTTATAATTAAATTAAATTAGTAATGCACTTATTTACAAGAATTTGAATAATTAAAAATTAAATACATTATCGTGATATCCTGAACTATAAATAATTAAAGTATTGACATTTATACTATAATCGTGGAGTATATATTTATATCCAGGCCTAATGGCCGAGTGACTAAAGCTCTGGCGCTGGTGCCACAGGTTATTGGATTGAATCCCAGTGGTGCTATAGATGTTTGTAGTGGTTAGGAATCCACTTTAAACTATAGGTCCTGATCTGATATAACTGTTGGGAGTAGGGCTGATAACCCTACCTTGTAAAAAAAAAAGCATCTCTTGTCTCGAAATCTGTCTGCTGGCGGATTGCCTTAGCGCACCATGGGCTGTTGTGCCAGGGAGTTAGCTAGTTAGTTAGTTAATTTATATATTTAGATTCAAGAGTTGTGCAATCGAATTCGGTTTATAAAATGTTATATATATATTTTTAATATTTAAAGAGAGTTTCAAAATTGCGAAGCAGATCCTGTAAATATTCTCTATAAAAAAAAGTTTTAGGCTGACAACCTATCCCGTAAAAAGTCAACGTCACGGAACCAAGTCAGATTTCTACCTATGAGCGCTCCATCATAACAGAAGCTACCCCCTTTTCCCTCCTTGCATGAGACCACATGGGTTCTTCGCCGTCTAGATGTTGCTGTCTGTTCGTTGGATAAGAAACAAAAACAAGTCAAATTAAGTTAAAATATAAAAGTTATCTATGTGTTCTATGAAAACTGAGTAATGTAAGCTATGAATTTAACAATCTACCTTGAAATGGATTCACCTAGAAAAAACATTCAAATTTTGGTTGAAAAAGAAACAAAAAAGTTCGAAATATCATAAGTTAGCATATGTGTACTTATAATGAATATTATTTCTAGAAAGATGATACAACTTTCTCAATTTATATTTTTTTTCCAAAACAAAACACATTATAACCTTAAGCGAAATTTATCCAGATTTATTTAAAAATAAGGATGCTATTATAAAAAGAAAACGTTACTTTAGAATATTTTAGTAAATGGCTATTTTTATAGAAATCTTGCATTCGAGAGAATACAATATATAATGATTCAACATAAAAATAAATTTCATGAAACGCATTATCCAAGATTATGTTTACTGAGTAAATGATCAAAGTTAACTATGCTAATGTCATATAATTTAAAGTTATTGTTGAGCAAAAATAATCATTACATCGTTAAAGTTTCGTGTTTACTAAAGTAAAATATCAAGTTTTTTTATTCGTGTCAGAAAACATTAAAACAGTTTCGAATATATGATTTGGCTAGTGTGTTTCAAATAAAAAATTTCATGGAATTTTATTTTAAGTTATAAGCTTTTTTTTCTTCTTTCTTTCTATTTGTAAGCATATTTTTGCAAATTCAGGAATGAAAATGCAAGAAAACTGTCTGCATTAAATGTGCGCATATTTGTCTTACAAATGTTATATCTGAGGAAATGCCGAATTTTATAGATTTCTTTTGTTTTAAATTGGTAGGCTTCGTATTCCCTGTTTATCTATAAACAACGGACCAACAGAAATGAAGGAACCATATAGCTTTCCGGGAGGACTTTTATTTTTAACTACCTCGCATTCGCTTATCGTATGGGAGGAAACCTGGACAATTCCCACCAGTTTGACTGTTGATTCAAAATATTTACACAGGCTTTGGAGTTTCCACATTTCTGAAATAGTAATTCCAACGAATGCTACCAATGATTTGAACCTGAGTCTTCCTGCACTGAACCATGAGTTAGACTTATATCAACTTTTTCCGAGAAATCATTAAATAAAATTTACAAATTCAAACATTGTTTAGTGAAAAAAGAAAGGTAAAAATATATTTTAATTTGAAATAGTATTAATAATACTTATTAAGTAAATAAAATTTGCATGTACATTTAATAAGTCAAAGATTTATTAATTAGAAAATTGTGTTTTCCTATTGGTTACAAAGTGTTTACAATAAAAGGTTTGTACAGATGAGGTGAATTTAAAACTTCCATGTTTAAGTCAATAATATCTTGTTTTCTTTTAACTTGAAAAACGTTTGATGAAAAAACCGAATAGCATAATTATGTAGCCTGAAAAAAAGATTAAAAATAACTTCTAAATTTTTTTGACGTTTAAAGATTTTTCACGGCTAATATATTTACAAATGCTATCTTTTTTTTTTTTTCAAATTCTCTAGCTTTTGAAATCGAATCTGATTGTAGCGTTATAACAATCTGAATTTAAAATGTTTAAAACAGAAAATTTAATTTAAATGGTTATTTAAACAGAAAAGTTAATGTTAAACAATATTTTCCGTTTTTTTTTAATTATCGTGGACAAATGGTTACAAATAGGACACCTAGTTAAATTCTCAATACTATTTTCGTAATACACATATATAAATTAAAAGCTGAAATTTAACAAATGACTCTTCGTTTTAGACATGGTGGCCATTTTCATGACATATGGGATAATTATCTAACTATCTAAATGTAAAGAATTATTTACTTATAAATATATTAACTCAATTAGCCTTATTTACCTCTTTTCCTGTATAATACATATCAGCTTTCAACACATAAAGTAAAAAAAAAAAATCAGAAAGCATTTTCATTTTTCAATTAGATAATGTTTTCAATTATTTGCTTTAAACGCTGGAAGATTAATGACTTTTGCCGCGTGCCAACAAAATTATACTCACGATCACGATAGTGTAACTTAAGTAATTACTGACAGGAAAAATCGTGATGTGCTTTTCTGTTGAAGTGGCTAACAAGTTAGAAAGTCTTTTTCCAAAGGAGGGTTGTTCATTTGCTATGACTCGTAATTTATCATATCTGAAAGTTGCGAGTTATTTTCTTCTAGAAATAAGACACTCGCTTTAAAGATGCAATCTTTCACAATTAGTTTTAAATAAGTAATAAACGATGCTTTACGGGTGGTTGAAAGATGTTTTTGGAAAAAGTTGACGAAAACATTTCTTTTGTGAAAGGAAAATTTGCGAATTGCAATCTTCATCAAGTTGAAAGATGCCCAAAATAAATTTAAAAGAGTTAATTTAAGAAAATGATATTTAGGAGGAATTTTAAGTTTTTAAATAACTTTCTTTTTTCTTTTTTTTTTATTATGTTAATATCATTAAATAATTTATTTCTCAAAATTTATCACAAAATCCACATTTTTTCAATTTTTACACTAAATAGATTTTTTTCTTAAATTTTCAAAAATTTCTTATTTCAGCAAAATGTAACAGTGCTATTTTAAAAGTTTTTTAGAATTAAACTTTTGTTCATTTTTAGAAGAACTAAGTTTATAGATTGACAATCTGAGAATAATTACATGTATACACCCTTACTATTTAAATACTTATATGAACTTTTCCATTTAAAATTTATGAAACTTCTTAATACTTTGTATTTATGTATATTTTTTAATTTGAATTCCATACTCCTGGATTTAATTCACACGAATAAATATTTGAAAAATTCCCTTTTATATTCTTTTTATCTATATTTTTACAAAAGAAGTTTATTTAGCAACGAATGAATGAAAAGAATGAATCTTTAGTATGTTAAAAAAAATAATAATGAAAGCCCATTTTTCCATTATTTTGGTTAAGCTTTTCGTTTTATTGTAATTAATTTCTCAAAGATTTTAAATTGCCTCTTAAATTTTCTACCAGATGTTTTCTTAAAAAAAAACGTTTAATTTATTTCCAAAGAAATTACTATGATAGGTACGTTATAAAGTCGTCATTTAACTAAACTATTTACTTTTACAAACTTTTTCTATACTAAAGATAATTTTGTTTTCATTTATATACTCCTAAATGTATAAAAAAAGTCTGCATTTTATTCACATCAAGTCAGTTTGTACTATTCGAGAAATATAGCGCCATTTTCTTAAATATTTTCAATTCAATTTTAAAACGACTAAAAACTTGCTTTGTGTCTTTCTTTTATTAGTTAATTAATCATTTGTTTTATTTATGTTTACTTGTTAATCGATCATTTTCTTTGTCTACTTCATTATTATTTTTCACTTATAATTATTTAATTCATTAGAGAATTCTCTTTTTTATAATATTAAACTCGTTATTTATTTATTTATGTAAACTGCATATAACAAAAACCTTTTTAGCCTTTTAAAATCATCTTTCACTTAAAACAATAACTTAAAAGAGAATCTCTCTTTTTTCTTTACTTTCCCATTAAGATATCTTTAAAAGGTTTCTTTCTAGTGACAGTAAAAAAAGGAAATTAGCATTCTCTGACAAATCAAACTGCCTCTCCGTTGCAGTATGTTTAGATTCCCCTATCGCTCCGTTGAGTAAAAAAAAAAAAAAAAAAAAAAACAGCGATCCTTTTTAAAAAGTTCACGTCTCGGTTCCTTCCAAACAAACGACGGGTTGAAGACTTCCGTTAGAATTGAATCGTCCACTTTCTCTCTGTCTTATCTGTTCCGTCGCAGGTGAAGTGTGACCTTCTCTGACCTTGAGACAGATTTTTGGACGGTGTTCGCGGTTAGTCATTCTTGCTTGAACCTCCAAATAAGTTACGTGACTTTTCGAACGCTGTTATTTTCTGCGGCAACCTGTCTTCTGTCACTCGTTAGTCCCAAACGCGAAGGGATTAGCCCTCACGATAAGCACGGTGCGTTGCTGTTTTCAGTGGTCTGTGTGCTTGGACGGATAATGCATAAATAATCGAATGGATCATACAACAATTCGTGGCTCAAGATCA
Organism: Caerostris darwini; assembly: GCA_021605075.1. Classification (NCBI taxonomy): domain Eukaryota; kingdom Metazoa; phylum Arthropoda; class Arachnida; order Araneae; family Araneidae; genus Caerostris; species Caerostris darwini. Next base: position 364,866 of record BPLQ01007422.1, read on the forward strand.
TCAGAGCGTAAATAAAGAATGAGAGATCTTTTTAATAAGATGGACAATTTCCGTAATAATTTTTTATTTATGCAGCAATTGCATCATAATTTAGCATTAAGTTAATCGTTGCACTATTCATAAATAATGTGTTTTGTTAATTTTAATATACAAGTGTATTATTATTTTTGATATTTTTTTTCGATTTCAATATTTAATTATATTTTTGTAATTCACAAAATCGTGTATTTATTCTAAAAAATTAACATTTCCTATCCCGAACTAATTATACAAAATTTGTTAAATGATATTTTACTATGGTAAACAAAAACACATTATTCGCAGGTTTAAATATGTAAAGGTACACTTAAAGCAAAATATATTGACCTTTACATTTTTTTAAGCAAAGTATGAATTGCAAACTATATTCATTTAAATCTTTTTTCATGTTTTATTCATTCTATAATTACTTATTAGATTGTATAAAGGATCCCATTTGGAAATATGTTAAATAAATACTTCTAAATAATTAAAAATCGGTTGATTTATTATTATATAGATATAAAAATGAAAAATATTAGTTTTTCCTAAATTCTAAATAGTTCTAGTATATTATGATGTTTAAAAAAATAACAGATTTTACACACATTGGCTTTAAATATTCTATATAAAGAGAGTTATTCAAAGGTTTTGTACTTCTGAATTATTCCTTTTTTTATGAATATATTTCCTTTCTTTTAAAATTCTTCTAAAAATTATAATCCTATAACAATAATAAGAAGAAGAATCCCATAATATTAAGAATAATTTCCATTTTGAAATTCAATTTAAAAGGTTAGAGATGGCAAGAACTATGTTTTCAGTTTTACACTTCTTCAGGCTTTTTACAAATTCACTACAAAATTTAAGAACTAATGAATTTAATCTTTGTACAGACAACAATGCCCAACGATAGAAAGTCTCAAACAATTCTCTTCTTTATAAATGCCAAACAAGTATTCTTTTTCCCCATTAGTCCTACTCTATTGAAGAAATTTTTATTTTTGCAAAGAAAGAACCTCGAGGAAAAAGTAATTAAAACTGCAATGCGTCTAGCAAACTTTTTAATTGAAAATAATTATAAAGAAACCAATGCAATTAAATGCTTCAGGAGCTTTTAAATTTTGCAAAATAATTTTTTTTTCGATTTTAAATGTATTCATACTTCAAAATTAAAAAGTTCTTTAGAGCAAACAATCAAGATGTTAAAGGAAAGTATAAAATTTCAATTTTTTATGGAATAATATTAAATAGTGAATTTTTTTAATCTAAGACCAAGACCACAGCATTTAAGCTGCAATACTCAAGTTATAGGTAGATTTAGGATAAAATTAGTTATTTCATATGTAAAAAAATAATTTACCTGTAAAATGACCAATTGTAGTAAAATATGATATTTTAAGAACCTTTATTCATTTAAATTTATAATTTAGGTAACCTGAAATACGATTTAATTGAGTATTGATGATTTGTTTCAAAATGCTAAATGACATTTCACAAATTAGTGACTGACTTACGAACTGATATAGACATAGACTTTATACTCAAAGAACAAGAATTTCATACAAATTGATGAAACATATATAGATAAAAAAAACATTTTGTTGTAGAAATAACTCCATTTGTTTAACTTTTAAAAACTTTTGTTCATTGAGAAAATGAACATCACTTAAATTATTTATGTTAAAAATTCGTTCACAATAAAGGTATTTGAATTTTTTTCCAATCAGAATTTCATGGAATTTAATTTTTAAAAAATAATGGCTGTAAAGAGTTTCTGAACACTTCGTTCATGTCATATGTGATGTATTTTAAGTTATTCTGCATTCTAAAATCTAGTATAACTAAAATTTGTCGAATAATAATTTTATCAATTTCAATAATTATAGATAATACATAACATAAATTCTGAAACATCTCAAAAATTAGTGAATGATAAATTTAGTTTGTAAAAATCAAAAACTGATAAATTTGTTAAGAATCTAAAATGAATGCTATAAAAACTGTAATTAACAACAAATTTAGGAAGAAAATTATGTTCTTTTAAATAAAAATAGAAAAATGAAACATTTATTGAAAAAGATTTAGTATTGCTCAAGGTCAGAGTTCCAAAATTTTCATTTCGTAACTTTTCCAATTATGTTCTCTTCCACGTCTTTCATGATTGTTTTCTTTTTTATAGAATTGTTTTTAATAAAACACTGAATATAGGGAGATAAAAAATTTACTCAGAATGCATTCTTCTGTGAATGTATTCTTCAGAATTCTTCTGTGAATATATTCTTCAGAATTCTTCTGTGAATGTATTTTCAGAATGTATTCTTCTGTGTGTTTTTGTATGGGGGATAAGGACCAAATAAAAGAAATCGCACAAAAAAATATCTTGAAACTTCATAAGTATCTATAAAATATATTGTTTTCTACAGATTAAAAAGTTGTTTTTATACGGTAAATAGAAACCACTTAAAAAAACACCACATAGAAAATATGTAAATAAAAGCCTCACGATGTAGCACTACCTCGCCTTTAATAACATTCTTAGTAATGGGATGATATAAGATCAAATGAGCCATCTATTGGTTTTTTTTAATATTCATGCTATTTTGACAGTCATCTGCTGTTTTCTTTTTGAATTAATTTTTATGCATAATATGCATTTGATGGCATTTTTGTTATATACCTCACAAAAAAGGATCTCATAAAAAAGACGTTTGACTGTACTTAATAAAATAATATACCGAATAATAAACAATAATAAAGTTACAAATAAAATACCGAATAATAAACAACAATAAAGTAACAAATAAATTACCTAATTTTTGCTTAATTGGAAGATGGGATAATTTATTTTTATGTTAATTTGCTACTAGAAATAAAAACAATTCGAATGTGAAATTAGCTTATTATAGATTAAAGATTTTAAGAGAATCTTCAAGTAATCATCTGTGAAAAAGAATATTTTTAAATTCTGATGTCTATAGAGCTATATAATCCAAGATTATTCCATTCATTAAGTTTTGCAAAATGTAGTAACTTAATGATAAATAATCATTCATTTTATAAGCCCAAAAATGATTCCAATAACAAATGATGCAAATTCATACTTCTTATAAACCATATCAAAATATTATATTTGATACCAAGACAATCTCAATGCATTGATACCAAGTCCATCTACTTTTTGTGTAAGTTCATGAAAAAAAGGAAAGCAACTACATGAATTGTTAATTTAGAAGTTCTTTAGCCACTTGAGATCCAATTTAGACGATTGTTTCGTTTTTTTCTCTTTATACACAAACAGTCACTCGCTCCCATTTTCTATGATGGCAAATCATTCTAAATGAATAATGTCTCATTAATAATACTTCATGATGGTATTTCGATCAAGAACCCTCTTGTCTGCAATGCATATAAGTCATTAGAAGTCAGGAAAGGTTTCCCATTATTTGCTTCAATTCGCACTCCTGCATTCCATGAATGCAGTACAGAACAGTATGGATGTATTATCACGTTCGATTCGTATCAAATGACACCGCATTGGGTTATTCTTTTTCTCCCTCTCTTTGCACTGGATTTTTTTCTTTTTTTGCTAAATTTTTTAGCGATCGATAAAAGATAAGAGAAAAGTAGAGGTGGATATTCACCGTGGTGTACCGTATTTTTTTTTTTTGTGATGAATTGAAAAAGGTGAGTTATCTACCTAATAGCTCTATTAGTGGTATCAATCTGTAGGCTTTCGTTATTAAGGTTTATTTTTACCTATGCGTGAAATTGCAATTTTTTCTTCCTGTTTTCTTATTATAAATTGCTTATAAAATATTTTTTAAAGTTTAAAAGAAAGAGTTTAAATATTTTTGTCGAATGCTCTTGATAATCCAATTTTATATATTTTTAGAATTCATAAATTGATAATTACCGGTTTGTTCCAAAATGAATTGCAATAAGTGAATAGTAAATTCTTAACAAAGAATTAAAGTATCAAGAACATCAGGATTCCCAAAATTAGTTTTATTATTTGCAATTAATTCATTTGTGCTTAAGAAACTAATTTACAACTAATTAATTTGTACATAAATGAAAATTGTGATCCGGCCTTTAGAAAAAAAGTGTTTTTAGAACATAGTACTAAAGAACAAAATATAGAACATAGCATAGAACAATATATTTCTAAAGAACTAAGATCTGTAGCTCTTAGTTCTTTAAAAATATTTCTTTAGAAATATTTTGTCATGAATTTTGATTTACTAAACGGTGAAACAAAGAAATTCCACTGTCGTATATGTACGTTATTATCTAAATAAATGTCTTGGAGGTCATGTTCCACAGTTTCAGAACCATTGAATCATTATAAAATTGGGAGAATTTTCTTTGCCACACAATTTACTTCGAACAATGAAGAATAATGTATTAAAAGCTTGCATAAATCAAATAAGCAAAATTCTTCCAATTTTATGACAAACCTTTTCAACTATTCTCATAATCTCCCACGTAAACAGTTCCCATACTATAAGCAACCAAACTATGTTATTTTCTTTATCATTTTATTTATACCTGGAAGTGTTTTGGCAATGAGATCAATTTCTTCATTTTATCTTTAGAATTTCTAATCATAGCTATTTGTTGAATAATGGGCAGAGTGATAAGAATACATTATGACATATTTATTTTCCTGCATTGATTTAGCAAAATTTGGCCACATTTTTCACTACATTTTTTTTCAAGAATTTATCCTCCCTACCTTTTTATCGAACATTTGGTGTTTTCGATCAAAAGAGATAAATATGTATGCTGTCCCAAACGCGACCGCAATTAATTTCAGTTTCAAATTCAGCATGTTCATCTTCTCAATCTGTGGCGAAGATAGCGGATATTATTCATTGCAAAAGCGCACCTTGTAGTGATTATCTTCGAATCAAATGTGTCGCATTATACGATGTTTCAGCGATTAAAGACACATTCATTAACATGTGCAGTTAATCAAACTCTGATGATGACAATGTGTCAAAGATCTGCATGATAACTAATGCCAATACTCAGGTATTACGCAAGTAATGCGAAATTGATTACACTGCGCCTTTCGTCGTTTGACATCTTCGTAAATGGTGATAATTTATGAAGCACAAATCGAGGGTCGTTCATGGCCATGTTGAGAACGAAGTGATGCCACATTTTAAGCAGAATATAGATTTTCTTGAGTTTATCTATCTTTTTATCGTTATGAATGTAATTTCTTTGATAAGGTTTATCTTAGTATGAATAATTGCTAAGTGAGTTTAATAACTTCATTGTTTCATCGTTTCCATAGCAGAAGAAATACCTTCAGTTAATAAATTCCAAAGGCATCAAAATACACAGAATAAAATAGTAATTATAGGTATATTTCTAAAACGTACATTAATATTATGTGTATAAGAATATTAATGAAGTTATATATATTGATGATATAAGAATTATTATAAATATTAATTTGCATCAGTATATGTATGTAAGTATTATGCTTAGGAAATTAAAAGTATTTATTAATCTTCTAGATATACATTTCAAAAAATTAATTCTGTTATTTTAGTTAAAAATTAATCAAATCAAACACTATTCAGTTATAAATTAAAAAATTTTCGTAAAAGAATGTTTTCCCCCTCCCAAAAAATTTATATATTATAATGCATTGTTGTGTTTAGGTTTAATTCAAATGACAGAATGAAATTTAATTCAAACTATTTTGACAGAATGAAATTTAATTCAAACTATTTTGACAGAATGAAATTTAATTCAAACTATTTTGACAGAATGAGTTTTTCTCGAGTTAATAGATTCAAAAGGCATCAAAAGACACAGAATAAAATAGTACTTATAAGTATATTTCAAAAACATTAATATGGTTATAGCAATTTAATGAGTATAGGAGTCTTAATAAAGTTATACATACTGAAGATTTAAGAATTATTATAAGTATTAATTTGTATCAGTATCTGTATGTAAGTATTATATGTTTGAGATTAAAAGTATTTATTAATCTACATTTCAAAAAATTAATTCTAGTATTTTGGTTAAAAATAAATTAAATAAAACACTATTTAGTCATAAATTAAAAATTTTACGTAAAAAAATGCCTTTTTTTTTTCTCAAAGTTATATATTATAATGTATTGTTTTTTTAGGTTTAATTCAAATGATATATTTTTGAAAGAATGGGTAAAATTTGAAATGCAGTGTCAAGTTACCTAATCATATTCTAAATAAATTTCTTTCTTATTGTAAAGTTTTGTTTTATACACATTATTAATTATATCAAACTCTTTCTCTATTACAAGTTTTAGATGAAGAAAAAAAAAACGGAATTGAATTTAGAATGAATGAGAAAAAATTCCTAAAATTAAATAATTAATTTTGTAAGATATATGCGTTCTTTTAAAAACTTATCATTTTATTAATAAAAAGATCCCTTGAGAATTTAAACGAATTTATCAGCAATTATGTTTGAATTATTTGATATATTTTTGTCGAAATAACAGTATTTCATTAATAAAAAATAATTCCAAAATTTCAATTCTATATGTTAATAATGCATTAACTACAATTAACTGGTGTACAGTATTCTTATTCTGAGTTCTTCCAAATAATTTTTTTAAATATATTTCACAGGTTTTGAAAAGTATTTTATAAAAGAAAAAAAAATCTTCAAAATTAACTAGCACTGGACATATTATTGCAGTCTTGATTAGTTTAGTATACGTGTTTGTTTTCCTAACACGATTCGTTAGGAGTAATAACAATAAAAAGAAATAAAAGCGACAGATGTTTCGAAAAGAAAAATCGAATCGATTACTATTTTGAGTCCATTTATTTAAACATGCAGCAATAAAAACATTTAAACATTTGTTTGCATGTTTCTACATAATCTTAAAAGGCATTCCTCAATTTTATTGTTATTTTATTCATCGATGCAAGTAATTCGACTGTCACGGCACCACTTTTGATGTTTATGTTGCGACAAAAACTCTCTCAACAGCTGCTAGATACGCCTGGTGCAGCTTTTTATTTATAGCAAGTGGGAGTCTTTACGATTCATAAAAGTGAAATTCACCATTTGTCCAACTGTTGATGCTTTCTGCTCTATCAGTTGTTATATGAATTTTCAGCAATTTAAGTTTACCATTATATAAACAATTGTGTTTGACATCTAATTGGCCGCTAGATGGTACTAATTTTTTTAACTACGATTTAAGGCAACATACTGTGCAAACTCGAGATTCTCATAGAGCAAACAATAATAAACCCTTTGCAAGCTGTTTGTCCTTGGAATTTCTCGAATAGTTTCATTTTTATTACGAAAATAAAATATTTAAAATAATGACCTTTTTACTTTTTTGTGTTTTATACAGAGAATTTAACGGATTGTATTCTCAAAAAATTGAATAATTTTTTACCATTCAAGATTGTTTTTTATTTTAAAATTAAAAATCCTTAGTATTGATATGAAATTTATTCTTTAAATTTGAATATTTCTTATTTTTTTGGAATGTATGTATTTTAAATTTTAAAGAACAAATTATATTAACAAATTTTTAAGAATTTTATGATTGTTATTGAAATAAAAAAGGCAAGAATTGATACTTTGAATATATATATATATATATATATTGTCCAATGGTGTTTTTCAATAATATTGTATGTCTTTAAAGCAACAATTGTTCATCTTTGTTCTAATTTGTATGACATGATAATAATAGAGATATTTTTTGCAGCTAGATCATTAAATTAACAATAACAGAAGTTTTATTGAGATAAATTTTTCGATTATTTCTTTTTATGAAATCTTTATTAAAATAAAAAGAATTAATTCCCTTTTTGAAATTCATGTAGTTTGTGGTATTTTTCTTTAAAACTAGCATCTTACTTAAAATACACATTATTGTCTGTTCATATTCGTAGGAACTGAAATGGTTTTAACATCATTTATATTCAGCAACAGAAAAGTCATAATATATTCTAGGTATTCTAAACTCATATTAAGGAAAGCTGCAAAATACAATTTTTTTATTTTAATAGGGAATTGTTTATGCTTTATTTTCAATTGTGTTTTCTTTCAATATTTTTAATGAATATATGATTTTAAATTTAATAACTTTTGAATTTAACTAACTGGATGATACATATCTTTGTTTTAAATAAAACATTTCAGCAATTTTAGGTAAATAATCATTTTGCTTCTTTTTTATTTAGCTATGCAATTAAATATAGAAAGATGCTATATTTCGAGTAAGTTTGAATTGAATAGGAACTTGTGCTTTGTTAGTTAATGTTGTTATTATTGTAACAACTTGGAAATATAAAAATTCTTCTGTCGCATATAAAGGATTTGAACAACAGTACTTAAAAAAATGATGATATAAGCAATAATTACATCAAAAGTTTCCGATGGCTTATGCAATAAGTGATATCACCCATAGAGACATCATACTTAGTAAATTATGACTCAATAAAGCCGCTTCTAGTGGTAGAAAAGTCGTAAAAGCGTTTTTAAATTGACCGCTAGTGTGGGAGTTGAGACTGAAAAGAAAAGTGTCACTTAATACAATACTAGGATTTATACATCCTGAATAATCTCTCAGGAAGAGAACAGCTAAACTTTATGCTATGACAAAATTTCGACATGTATTGAATACAATTCATAATAATTCATAGAAATTTCCTATTGTTTTATAGTTAAGTTTTATGCGAGTTTATAACTTCAGTTATATTGTATACATTGAGAAAGAACTGTTACTTAATATTGTTTGAATTTTTTTTCAAATGTTCTGGAAGCAGGAAAAATAATTCATTTTTATATCTATATACTTTCAAAATGAATAGACAAAGAGAATAATTTTATAATAGAAATTTAATTACATGATTCAAAATAACGCAACATGATATTAATAACGCAATTATCAATTGAAAGGGATAACGAATATTGAATTTTTAAAATGGGAATTTTATTCAATGCATATTGCTTTTTTTTGTTTAGATTTTTTATAAACTTAAGTTTTAGTTTTCTTTTTAAATAAAACTTTGCGAATTGTTTAATATTTTTAATGTTTAAAAATTAAGAAATATTTAAAAGAAAAATAAGTGATAAGAATGAAGCTAGGCTGTGATAATACTTTTCTATAAATTTCAAATGGAATAAATAAGCATTTATGATAATAACCCTAATAAATAATTTTTTGTGATATATTATTATTTCAAAATAAATATATTGTTTCTTTTCGTATTTGTTTTGATAACTTACAAATTTTAACAGACTAAGGATCCAACAAATTTTAAAATATAGTGAATACGGGCACGAAATTTAAACTCCAACTCATCGTGTATTCATTGTACACATATTATTAACTAATATCAGAAATTACTCACCGAATGATGTTATTTTAACAATGTGCCTACTACTGTCTATTTGTACCATTTACAAAAATGTGAACTTTTAGCATTATAATTATTATTTTACATATTTTTCGTTTTTACTTTACACTTCAATTTATGAAATTAAAATAGTATGATTGCAATTTATTATAATGGTACACATTGTTTGTCAATGACTGCAAATCATAAAAATATTTTAATCATATTATTTCTTTATCACTGAGATTTATATTTAATCCTTTTTTATCCATGTTTAGCGTTTCCGATGATTCCTTCTAAGTGATTATTTGAACATCCCTATCTTTTTCTTTTCTTTTTTATTTCCGCGAATCTAAAAGTTGCTGCTATTTAACTGCTAAAGCAACACAGTCTGTTAGGCCTCGTCCCACTTTCTATATAGCAGGAAATATAACAAATACCGCACTTAAATTATTTATAATTATTTATTGATAAATTTAATAAAGCTGAGATAAGAAAACATTAAAAATTTAAAAATTAATTAAATTATCTTCTCTCTCCTTAACTGCTTTTCAAATTTAAATTTTTCCCTAAAAGAAACTTGATAAATAAAGATTTGAACAATGAATTCGCGGGTTATTATTATTTTTTTTGTCAAATTTCCATCAACAGCATTAATTAAAAACTACATTTTGAATTGATGCCTATAAGGAAAGGCTATATGCAGATAGTTATTAGTTGTATGGGTGATTGACAGAGACAAAAAAGAATCCTTCCACATATAACAGTCACAAATATCACTTTTTTCTTGTTCCTGAAACAATAAAACTCAGTGGCTATATGACTAACAGAACAATGCCTTTAATTTGTGAGAATAGTTTAAAATAAGGGTTACGTGGTTCAGGTAACCTTCAAGTCAAAAGATAAACCATAAAACTTTTTTATTCAAATTCTATTAAAATGAGGAAGATTCCCTGCTGTTAAGACAAGTAGCATTGCGTTAGTTTTGCATAACAGAGTAATACTCAGTATATTATGTAATTCGCAAGCTTCATACTATTGTCAGTTTGCAATGAAAGTTGATGTGAAATGCAGAGAAAAGAAATTATTCAAATTTTCATCATCTGAGTAGAAAAAAAGGTTTTTAAATAAAATAATTTCTATTTTTTTTTTATTACATTAATTAATAAAACATAAAAGCTCAAGATTTTTAATCGCTTAAATATTTCTGATTGCATTCTCCCTTAATTCAAATTAAAAAATTGGATTAAATTTAATTTTTTTAAAATTTTAATCCAAATTAACAAAAAGGGAAAATTACATTATTCTTCATTAATTCTAAATAAATTTTTTTAATTTTAGTGCAAATATTAAAAAATTTTAAAAACTAAATTCTTTTTTAATCCTAAATAAAATCTTTTAGTAAGGTAAAAGACAACCTTTCTTAAATTTTTACCATCATAAAGAAAAAGAAAAAAAAAATGATTTACCTGTAAAAATCGTATGTTAAAGAAAATTAAAAATATATGCTCGCTGTATTTCAATACTTTTGTATTTTCTGTTGCTTTGCAATTTTATATCAGGTACAAAGATCATAATGGTTTAATAAAGAAACATCGAATATGTTTCATTGGACTTGTCCTTTTCTACTTATATCACATAAATATGTTTATCACGTCCTAATGTACTATATTTTATAAAAATCTTGAAATTTACATCCTTGAAAAGCTTGTTGGAGTTGAAAAAAAAAAAAGCAGAATACAATATATTTTTCCAAAGAATCTTTTTTCTAAACCCATTCACCAAAAAACATTTTAAATAATGTCGCAAAAAAGTCTAAAATTTATGAGCGACAAATTGTAATAAAAAAATAGTAGCGGTAGTCGATAACTTTCAAGAAAAAAACTTGAACCAAACAGTCCATGAAACAAGCTTAGTTTTTATCTTTTTTTACCGTTTGACACTTACAAGAATAGAAAAAACTTGATGCAGCTCTTCTTCCTGCCAGTTTTTATTTATTTTTTTCCGTAGATATTTAAGGATGGGTCGAGATCGGGTGGTCCAGTCAAACTGCAAATGAGCGATCATCCATCAGCTTTTTAATCTATTCTTGAAGATTTTCTACAGTGAGATAAGGAGTTTATTTTAAGTTTAAATGTGTCAAGTCGATGAAAGGAATAACCACACTTGACATCTTAAACATAATTTCCTGTTATAATGATGACAATAACTGTTGTACCTCAAGGGTTCAATATTTATAAATATGATTGATTTTAGAACAAAGATGTAGGAATTTCATTCTGCAAGTTTTCATTCCACAATTTGTAAGAAGTTATGCAATAAAATCATCGAGATGAAAATTTTTTGAATAATCCCCCATTTATATCAATTAAAGAAAAAAAAGTTGAATTTCTTTGTATATATATTTAAAATAATTGAATTCTTTTGAAAGGAATTTCCTAAAATTCCCTTTCTTTCCCTTATTTTCTAAGTTAAAAATAAATTGCAATTTTAATATTTGACTTAAATTAAATTTAAATCCTTACCTTCCTTATGAATGAATTATGTATAAATATTTTTGAAACAAAAACATTTTAATCACTTTATGCCGTTGTGAATTGTACTTAAAGTAAATTTTTGCTAATTTTAATGTACTTTAAGGGCTACTTTTAACAATTCAATCGTTTTATTTAATTAAAAAAAACATTTTTTAATATTCTATAGTAACAGACAATATTTTTTCAATATTATTTTAGAAAAATCGTTCTTTTTTTCGTACTATCTATTTTAATTTTTACTTTAATTCCATTGTTTAAATTATATACAAATTAAGGTTTCACTTTCAAATAGAAAGCATTGTCATATTGAAAAACAATTCTTATGTTAGATTATAAATTAGCAGACTTTTTTAATCAGTTATTCCTATTAGCTATTTTAAACTATATTATTTCAAACAATTAAAAAATAAAAACAAAAATTGAATACAATTATTTTAAGCGTACAGAAAATTTAATATTAACATTAACTTCCTCAATAAAAAATTTACATGAGATTGAATTCTCCAACTTCTTTTCCTCACATTAACTTTAAAAATCTAACTCGCATTCGCAAATGCCTATTGTGACATAAACAGAAATAAAACTCTTTTTAAATGATTTTCCATTTTCATTTTTTTCATGAATGCATTAAGAGAATGAAAATATTGCGTTTTAAAAAGACAGAGTCGTTAATAGCTCTTAATGATTATAAGAAATGATGAAGAATGTAGTTCTGCGACATAAGTAGGACGAATTCAAGTTTATAAAGTCAAACAAAGCAAAAAAAACTTTTGTTTAACGAGTCCTCTGATGCAAGCAACTGCTGGAAAAGTGCCATGGTAACCTTTAATTTTTCTCTGACATCATTTGGACGCTTCTCTTGAAATTGTTTACAGACTATGAAGTAACGTGAATGTTAAGACCCGAAAAAAAAAATTTTATAATGATATATCATTACGTGTATCACTATACATTATTTAAATTTCGTTTATTTGTAGATTTAAATCCTGTAATTTATTCCTGTAACTATTTTAAACAAGCCAACCCCTTGCATCAACTTACTGTACGTTGAAGGTTTTATCTCATTTATTATAAGTACACAGAAAAAATATTATACTTTAATTAAAAAAAGATTAATTGTAATTAAATACATCGTAAATGTACTGCACATTTACACTCGTACACTCAGATTTTGATGCGAAAAACAGTTAAGTAATTTATGAAGTTATTATTACTATAATTGCCTAAAATGCAATGTTAAAATTGCGTTCATTAAGTTATTCTAATAAATATTATAGTGTAATTTTTGTTATATATATATATATCCCCCGTCATTGTATATTTTGTACATATTTTGCGATCTTTTTTGGATCTGCCAATGCTTACCATTCAACCGTTGGACTTTAATATTGATTAAATGATTTTCAGTTTCGTTGCTGCAGTTATGCTCACTTCGGTTCGTGAACAATTTCTTCCTTTTTTTTCCATTTTATGAGTGGTTTGAATGTGAAGAACCTCTGAATTTTTTTACTGTGAATGCTATGATGATTTTGTTATACAATTTGCTTCTAATACCGGTAGTAGCTTTTGGAGTGCAAAATGGTAGTGTTTCTAATTCACTCCATGTCTGTTCTCCTTTGGTTTTTGTGTTCATGCATTATGTTTTTCACACGCACCACACACACACACACACACACACATATATATATATATATATATATATATATAACATCCCTTTTAGTTTAAATTATAACTGATATATTTACACTTCTTACTTTTTTGCCTTTCACACTTTTCATAAAGGCAAAACTAACTTTTCATAAATGAAATTTATAATTTCGAAATATTTTAACACATTTCATATTTATAAGCTTCATAACTTTCCATGTATAACAACCATTATTCCACATGAATACATCTCATTTCAATGCTTAATATGAAAAATATTTATTATAATAAAAAGAGCAACTTAAACTACTATACAAGTAATAAATTTTCTCTACTATTAATAAATATTATTAGCCGAAAACTATTCTAAATTTTTAAAAATCATGAATATTTATTTTAATTAAATTATGTAGCATCTTGGAAGATGATCTTTGAAAGCCCATATTTACAATGCTTTTTACCAATTAGATATAATATAAACAAAAAAATATTTTTTTAGATTTTTACATTGATAGACATAATATATTATGTATTATTATGAAAAGTAACTTTTTTTCTTCGTCTGTTTCCTAGTTTCCTGTTTAGTAAGAAGTATTATTCCTTCATTATATATAAGCCTCGTGTCTTCCTTGATATGAGATTTCTGATTCATAAAAGCAATTTTTATACAACCCCTTCCGTTTTAAAGAACTATGTGAAAGCGAATGACCAAAACTTATAATCAAAGAACCAAGATATTTAATATTTATGCAATAAATATATTCTTCCTGTTTTACTGAAAAGAGATAAAACTTATTTTGACCATTAAGACGTCACGGTTTAATAGTCCCTTTCAAAAGATTGAGTCTCTGCGTTATGAATATGTCGAAAATGGTAAATGCAGTTCTCTGGAACAGCATAAACACTCATTATCTTTCTAGAGATATTATTTAAAAGGTTTTCTGAAGCACTCCCCTGCCAATTATCATGTCTTAGAAGTTAAAAAGGGAGTATACTATTTAGCTTAATGATGATGGCCTTCTGCAGCAACGATGACTTGGAGTTTCTTCTGTGTCGTATCATTTGAATAATTCTCGATTATTTTAGCTTGCAAAAATAAAGTTATGAATATATGCAATGATTTAATAAGCGACCAAGAAATGTAAGGGATTCTTTTTATTAGAAATTATAAAGAATCTGTTTCATAGGATATTTCATAAGAACCCCTTTTTATTCCATAGCAGGAATACACATATCAGGGCCCTAAGGCTGCATGCCGTAGGCATTTCCTTTCTAGAGGCCTACCTTGAAGTATATTATTTTAAAATTTCTGATCAAAACCATTCGATAGGTAATAAAACAAACATTTAGATTCTGCTAAAAGGCAAAAAATAAGCATGATGCGACTCCAGATTAATAAATAAAGTGTGCAAAAAATGACCGTATAACCTCAAACCAAACCAAACCAGATTAATAAAAAGTAAACTCTTGAACATCAGGAAAATATATTTTTAATGTCTTCTAATTTATGAAAACTACCAGGAACGTCAATGCCCTTTTGGTGCAGGGTCTCGATCTATTTCTGACCTTCCAACAAGGTTCTGAACTCTTCTGGATATCAACACATCAATCAACAAAAAATATTGCTTTCAAAAAATTAGTAGGCACATGATAATTGTTAAACATGTTGTTTGAGAAAAAAATAACGTTCATAATAACATAACCAATTTAACAAATAGCTTTATGAGAAAAGCATGTTATTTGTTAAGTTTGCATGTAAACATTACTTTTGGCCTTTGCTAGTTAACGAAGCTTGCTATTCGAATCGGCATCCGCAAAAAACTTGTCAGTAACGTAGTAGTCTCGATGTAAGATCTCGACCTAGTTAATTTATTATTTATTTATTAACCTTCAACATTCTCAATTCTATTCGATATTAGTATGCCAGGTGTGTGACCTGCGTACAAGTTATTTAAGTGTATGAAATCTTGGCTTACACAGACTTATATATCCTGTGTTATTGCAGATTTTTTTTTTAATATTTCTATTAAATAAAACGGTACTAAAAATAATCGGTACTAATATTTTAGAATCAATATTGCTTTTATTAAATCTTTTCTTTTCTAAAATTGCGCATTGTCTTGTTATTGGCTTAATTTACTTTTATGCTTCATAAATGTGAATAGCACTCATTCTTATTTATTTTTCTGTTAAATCTAAATAGAAAAGTAGAACATGAAATAGAAGTATCACTATTTTCACTCTTTTAGTCTTTGCCCAAGAAACACTTGGTGTTTGTTAAGCGAAAGGCATCGTATTACATCATTTGCATATATTTATTGGGCATCGTATTACACTCATCAGTTTCAACTCTTAATTAACACTAAATAAGGCCAATTAGATGACTGAAGTGCTTAAAAAAACAATGCAATTTTACTGAAGATATAAATTCTTGGATTCCAAACAATGTAAAAATTGTGTTTAAATTTCACTAAGTAACAATAAGTTTAAATTTCATTAATTAATAATTTCACTAAGTAACTCTACAGATAAAAATTACTTGCAAAGTTTGATCAATGTAACTATTCAAGTTAAGCTTCGAAAAAAGTTTCTTTTAAGTGTCACTTTAAGAGGGTTTTTTTTAAGTTTCTTTTAATGTCACTTGATTTAAAGTTGAAATTAACTTATTATTAAATTGATGAGTGTTTTTAAAATCCTACTTATTTTAAGTAGCAGATACTGTACTTAACATGTTAATGTAACATTTAAATTATTTGTTTTCTTCTGAAAAAAATATTCTGAATTTCTTTAAAATTACATTTTTCTTTATTCATGTATCTCATAATCTTAATCAAGCTGCTTTTTGAAAGACTTCAGAAAGTTTAAAAATTATATATTTCGAAATTTTCAAATGTATGGTATTAATTTTTTTCAATTAATTCCAAAAGTAACTAATCAATTTGGGTCTTCCCTCAAAAGGAAAAAGAAAGACTTTATTATTTTTTAAAAAATCATAAAATGTTGAAATGAATATTAAAAATGGAAATATTAAAATATATAATATTTAAAATATATATAATAGAAGTAATTAAAATAAATAGAAATAATTAAAATAATAGAAATAATATTATTTATAGAAATAAACAATTCCATTCATAGTAATAATAATAATAATAGAAATAATTAAAATATGCTATATTTAAAATTTATTCTTGAGACATCGAAAAATATGTGAAGAATAAATTAAATGTTAATTTAAATAGGTAATTAAACGCTTGTATATTATCTTTCAATGCATTATCTTCCCAGATTCTTTTCCATTTATGAAGATGTTTCGAAGCAAATTGTTTCATTTCAATTTATTTAATTTATACATTTTCTTAAATAACATTTACCTTTTTAACATAAATTTTAGAAATAAAAATAGCTAAAAAGAAACTGATGTTTTTGCTATCAGCAAAAATTGCCAAATGATACTTTTTTTCTTTCAAAAAATGTTAAAGAACATTTTTTTAAAAATTCATTGGCTTATTACTATTATATTATTTTATAAGACAAAAAATATGAGCAAAAAGAAATAAGTTACATGGACAAAATAAAAAACATGAACCTTCTTTGAAAATTAATTTTATAAGTTAAAATAATTTTTCTTTTTAAATCACAAAAAGATATTATGTCCTTATAACAAGTCAAACATAATTATTAAAGAAATATTTTTGATTTCATTTATTCTCCATAATATCTTCAAAAGAGCGAACATAATTTCATAGAGTTAAATGCAGATTAAATATCTCGAATCTTTTATTGTACCGCGATCTCTTCAATCACTTCAAGTTTTTAAACGGATAGAATAAAGGATTGATTGAATTGGCTGTCAAATCCAATCTGCTACTGATACTGACGAATTCTTAGACCACCTACGAAGTAAAACATTAATATTTTAACTTCCCATATCGTTAAAGAACCAATCAGAATATTCAGTGAATATTCGCCGTTATTATGTAAAGAAGAACTAGAGGATATTCTGTTTCAATTCATTGAAATTCAGAAAGCATAGATGATTCGACATATGTTTGAGGTTACTACGCGTAATGATGGTTAAAAGGATTATTATGGTGTTTAAAGGGCTCTAGTTTCCGGATGTGAAGTTGTATTTTCAGTGTGTAACAGAAATATTGTTCTTCCTAATTCACTTAATTCCCTTATTATTATCTTTTGCAATCTTCTTTTTTGGAAGAGAAGTAAACCTTGTTTTATAATATCAAGTAATAACTAATAAAAAGTTATCTTTAACTCTTGTTCCCAAAACTAGTTCAGGTTTTCTTTTTAACCACTGCATTTTATCTCCATAATTATATCCTATTACCCAATTCATTATCATAATCGTACTACGTGCCATAACTTCAAACAGCTGTTTGACACTGAAAATTGATAAAACTGATGTATGGTAGTGTTGCAATGTATGATGTACGTAAAACTGATGTGTGGTAGTGTGCAATTTATTTTAAGTAACTTATAATAAACTGCGCGTTTTACAACAATTATTTCAGTATTAAGCATTATTTTACCTAATTTTAAATTTTTATTTATTTTTAAAGCATATAAATGTGCTTGACTTTTGATTTTTAATAATTGATTTTTTAATTAAAAAGGAAACATTTTAAATAGTTATTGTAAGCTGTTTTTAAAAATAAAGTTTAAATTATAACTTAAACAAGCAGCCAGAAAATATTCGATGTTTTTTTTTTTTCATGTATTTTAAGTAATTCTGGAAAAGAGATAGAGACATGGCCTGTCCTCTTACATTCTGATTCAAAATATAAATTAGATTTTAGAATCATTTATCTGTAAAAGTTTTTAAACCAAATCAAATGTTACTGCTTTTTTTAAGGATAATTTTATGCATATCTGGTTATATCAGAATACGACTGAAGTTATTGAATGACCTCTAAAGCAGAGAATTTAGAAGGCACTGTCTAAAGTTGTTCTTTCAATTATTTGACGTTCAATAATGTAGGAGGCAACTATGTTTTTGTATTTAAAATGTTTAAATGAACTATTAATGATAACGCAGCAATATAAACATAGAAAGTAAAATTTAGAAAATAATTGTAATAAATTTAAGATTAATTCCTTAAAGTATAATAATTTAGATTTAGAAAAGCTTATGATAAATATTCAAATTGGTTTTAATTATTAGAATCTAAATGATGAAAATGTTAAAAAAAAAGTTTTTAAAAACAAATAATCTAGAAAAAATAATTTGAAATTGTATAAAACTGTAAAATTTTTCTACAATTTAAACAACAAAATTAAATATTTTATTTTTTTATTTGCATATGTATGCATCTAAAATTGATTTTTTTTGCACCACAGAAATTCCCGAATTATTGCTTGTCGTAAACATTTTTCTTAACACTATCATATGCCATTTTTCTGTAGGATTTATAAATTAAATCTTCGTACTGTAAAACAGAAGGCAAAATTTATTAATTAAATTTTAAATTTATTAAAACAACTTTATAAAGGAATTTATCAAAGCTAAATATATTTAAATGAATACGACATTAGTAAATTATTGAAATATCTATTATGAATTAACATCATGTTAAAATAACCAGTCGCAGCTTAAAGCACATCTTTGCACAGCTTAAAATTAAACTCAAGCAATCATTATGTTAAACAAACATTAAACTAACACAAACAATCATTAT
Source organism: Caerostris darwini (assembly GCA_021605075.1). Lineage (NCBI taxonomy): Eukaryota > Metazoa > Arthropoda > Arachnida > Araneae > Araneidae > Caerostris > Caerostris darwini. Next base: position 384,141 of record BPLQ01007422.1, read on the forward strand.
CTTGTAATTAAATCTGATTTTACTCTCTGTTCATCTGTTCATATGAATGTCAATATGATATTTATTAAATTCATTAGTACTTCAATAATACTTATACACTGACTTATAATTTAAATTTTATTACACTTCCCATATATTGACTATGTCTACAGAAAAAAGCAGGAAATTAATGGAGCATGTTGGCTGAAGACAGAAGGTTAATTACCCCTGTAAGTTGTTCGTGTTAAAATTACTATCATTACATGAAATCAGAATCTCGAAAAAGTAATTTGAAATTATATAAAATGTTTAAACAACTTAAAACAATGGTTCCTATCAAGGACCAAAGATACATATCTGGACTTATTAGAACAAGAGTGAAGTGACCTCTAGAACTGAGCATTTAAAAGACACTGTCTAGGACTGTTCTATCAGTTGCGCAATGCCGTTCATTAACGAAGGAGACAACTAATATCGAATTTCCACTTCTTGCTTAAGAGTTGTGTAAAGAATGACGTCAACTTTTGGCCTGAATTGAATATCTCGTTGCGACTAGAGCTGTTACTTTGTCAGTTTGATGAATTAATTATTTTTTACTAGGGCATCTTTTTATTTTTCTTTCCCATAGACAATTTGACCCTTCAAATTTTCGACTTCAGGTTCGAACTGGTTTTGATTTATATGTTTATCACAATTTCTTTCGATTTCTGAAATTTATTAAATATATATATAAAATCTCAAGAAAGTACAAATTTTATTATATTTCCCATATATTGGCTTTATTTGCAGGAAATAAAGGGAACAAGTTGTCTGTAGATAGGAGGTTAATTACCTCTTTGTTTGAACAACTCTGTCTCTGTCTCTCTCTCTGTTTGAACAACTTAAAAAACAATTTAATTGTTAAAAATTTTCAGGACATGTTTATTTATATAGAAATTATTCTCCGGTGCGATATTAAAATTTCAGTGAATTGATTTGTGTCACCGACTAACATATGCGTCATTATTATTTGCGATTTCAGATTAATTATTCTTGTTAAATTTTAAAATTGAAAATTACAATTTTTTAGGTAATTAAAAATTAAATACCTTTTTTAAGTATAAATTTACAACAATTTCTTTCCAATTATCCGAAAGCGTAATTTTTGGTCCGAAAAAATACAAGCCCTTGTATATTACACTGGCTGTACTTTGAAATACATACATCTTCTGTTTTATATTCATGGTATAAAATTAACTGAAACCTTTTCGGTTTAAAAGAACATTTTCGATATCATAAAAATTTTTAAATAAAAAATTACGTTGTAAATTTTATATATAGGGAAACACGGAAGATATGCATTTAAGTACTTTGGGGAAAACAAAGCAGATGACATTTTGCCAATGATTTGCAGTGCGCATATACACTCAAAAGCCAAAACATTATGACCACCCCTACATTTTGCAATGAACTCGCCTGAATGACGTGCAAGGCACGTGATCAGGTGGAAGTGGTATTTAACAGATATTAAGTGGTGGTATTAATCCATGCCAAGGCGGGTTGAAACTGTGTTGCGCGCCAAAGGTGGGTTATTGACAGGTGGTCATAATGTTTTGGCTCTTGAGTGTATACTACAGATTGGTTAAGTTTGTAGTTCTACGGTCATCTTCTGCGCACGAGGGCTAAACAGACCGGAACCTACAGTTTAACGTGGATTCCGAACCACTCACAAACATCCATGCCACAACCAGGATTCGAACCTGAAGCCTGGGATACCAAAGACCAGAGCGCTAGCCACTTGACCATTAGGCCGGCTATATATATATAATAAAAATGCTTTGCAGAAGACCAAATTAATAATTAACTGTAATATTTATCAAGCTTTTTCTCTGTAGTATATATATATATATATATATATACTACAGAGAAAGAGCTCAAGCTTTTCTCTGTCAAGCTGTGTGAGATCAAGCTTTTTCTCTGTAGTATATATATATATATATATATATACTACAGAGAAAAAGCTTGATTAATATTACGGTTGATTATTAATTTGGTCTTCTGCAAAGCATTTTTATTTATTATCTAACTTTATTCCAGACTTTTTTATTCACTTATACAAACTGATGCATGATACTATTTTGTAAAAGTTCAATTTCTTACATCGTATATCTCTTAGATATATATATATATACGGCCTGTTGTCTTTAAACACAGTTTTATGTCGTTTATCTTTCAATGTCGTTTTTTTTTTAATTTTCTAGTTATGCAATATACTGACTTCATATTGCATAAGTAGAAATTTATCTTTATATCTTTTGAAAGATCTCCCAAAATATCTGGAATTGAAGGACATTTTTATTCAAAAATTGTGTTATTAAATCATTTTAACGTCATTTTGACATATTTCTGTTCGTTTTATTTTTTTATTCTTTATGAATTCTATTTTTTTTTCTAATATTTCTACTGAATAGCGATTGATTAGTTGTCATTTAACTAAAAATGAATAGACAAAGCTGTTCTTTGAATTCCTGAATGATTAATTTAAAATAATCCAGCTTTTGTTTCAAGACAGAAATCTGAACTAAATTTGAGAACTCATGCTTTATTGAATTTAACATTAAACACATTGGAAGGGTATTGATATAAAACATATGCTAAATACCATGGCTGCTTTTATCATTTTACTTCCAGGATCCCAAAATTTCTAATAATTCCTGTTATTAGTATGTTAACGATGGTCACATTAATATTTTTATGATTTATTCAACAATTAGAGCAATTTAAATCAATAATATCAATTCATTAATATTTTGTGCATTAAATAAAAATTATGTAGAAATGTTTAATGATCTATGGATCTAACAGATATATGAATCTGGTGGTATCTGTATTACAACATAATAGGACCAAATACATATTCATATTTTTTCCTTTGCTACACTTAAGCATATTGTCACAAGTTTAATATTTTCAACAAAATATGTTTAATGTTACTCTTCTTATACGTAAATTCTTTCGCATATATGTGATACTAACTTTCAAAAAGTTGAATAAAAGTATTTATTTTTTATTGAGGATCTATATTTTGGCCAATTTTAATTACAATAGGTTTAATTTTACAACTTGAAAAATCCTTCGAGAACAAAGGATTTATAAAAACGATGTCAGTATGGTTTTCTCGAATAAATTGTCTAAAAAAATGAACTGCTTTCATTTTTTTTCCTGAATTGCGATCGATTTTTGACATTAGAGCTGCATTACCACGGCAACATGCATTTTTTTTTTTTGTCTTAACCAAGACAGCTGAGTTACCATGGCAATAAGAAGGGAATCTTTTCTCTAGTTGATGCATTTATAAAGTATGTCCCAGGCCTGTTAGCCGAGTGGCTAGCGCTCTGGCGCTAGGTACTACTTGTTTCGCCTTCGAATCCCGACGATGCCCTGGATGTTTGTAGTGGTTCGAAATCCACTTTAAACAGTAGGTCCCGGTCTAATAGGATCGTAGAGTATTGTGGGGATACTGTTACTCGCGTCCGTAGCATATCTTCAAGCTGCAGGTGTCCCCTGTGTAGTTCTAAATGAGTAACAGTGGTACAGCTCTTGCTTGTTCAACTCTTAAAGATTAACTGGCTCTGCATTGCCAGCTGCATTAGAACGACAACAACATAAAATATGCCCTCCATCAAAAATCTCTACATAATGTTCCTGTTCTCAAAAATTGCAATTGCTTTTAAATTTTCAAGTCAAGAAAAATAAAATTGTCATTGATTTTTTTTTTAATTCTATTTTTGGTTGGGAGTGTTAATTACTTATAAAATATCTCGAATAAGTAAGCATATTCATTCAATTTTAATGAAAATATTTTACTGAAGTGGAAAATGTTTTACTGATAAAACGAAACAAATGTCATTTATTTTATACTTGTTTAAAATACTTGGAAACAGCTACAAAGTTATTCATGGTAAACTTGATGGTAGAGTGAAAAGTTAAGCTTCAGTGATTCTTTATATTAGAAAAATGCGGCGTTACGTCTGAGCAATTCCAGATTAAGGGGTGCATAATTCGAATCATCACTGTCTATTTTTGCCCAGACATATTTTTTATTATTTCTATACAAAGTAAAATTATAGAAATTATTTTGTAGGTCGCTTGAATTAACAGCGAAGTTTCTGTCAGCTCAGATTACATTGTCTTTAAAAATGCTTTGACAAAATATTCCTTTATGTATTCCATAGATTTATTCAGGGAAAATAAAACTTATCACTTGTTTTAAAGTCATTACTTATAATAATAAAATTCTAAACCTTTTAAGTAAAAGTTATACGTGAGGTCTTTAACAAATGTAACATTAAATTTTTATGTTTATGCAAAACTTCTAATGTTAAATATTAGTAATAGTTAAACAGTAATTTAATCAGCAGTTTATTTTTTGTTATTTATTACATTTATCATTAAAATTAACTTTCAATGCATGATGGAATTGTGGTATGTTAGTGAAATCTGTTTAAATAATTTTACTGTACATTTTATGATACGAATATATTCTAAGAGAAAATGCTATATTTTCCGCGGTTTTCTTAATTTGTTTTAGTGTAAATTTAAACGCTACTAATTTTCTTAAATTTTATAATAAATTTACTCATTATATTATAAGCATTGAGTATTTTGAAAATTGCTTTACGTATATTTAAAATTTCAAAAAAATTCTTACTTTAATTTTTAAAAAAATTATGTATAAAATTCTAGACACCGGCATTTTCCATAACAATAAATTAACCAATCTTCCCATCTTTCCCTTAGTTAAACATTTTTTAAGCGTTTTAAGTTCCGACAGAAATGCAAAGAACTTATATTTAATAGCTATGAAATTATATTTATTAGGTCCCTCTTTCTATACATAAATTTATTTATACAATTACAAAAGAACTAACAAAATTTTTTTAATTAAAGAGAATGAAAAATTATCCTAAGCTTTTAGGAAGCTAAAACCGCTGTCTCAAACTTGTACAAATTATAAGATACCCACAATAAACATTAAAAGAGGCAAAACCTTATACAACATCTATTAGCGTATTGAAGATTGAACTCTGTAATTCTTTCATTTAAATTTATAAACGTACCAAACTTATATCTATGCACCGCATTCCGGTACAAAGAGATTAAAAAACTATAATAAAAGGAATTATTCTCATCAAGTATCTGATTTACGATGAATAAATTTTCCCTTGTGTTATAATTTTCCAGTCAATTTGCAATTATTCAACACAAAGGAAGGGCAAGGCATCCTTAAATGGGAGGTCCTGTGTGGCACTTGTAGCGTCTATGTTGTAGATAGTAGCAAAAGTGCCACTTTAATGACCTAAAGCTGTTCCGTAATGGAACCATTTTGGAAATCTTCTGTAATTCACCTGTCTGTACAATAGGAGGCTGCTTAAACTGTTCTTCCAGAAAGTCGATTCAGATAAATGATTTCAGGAAAAGAGAAGGAAATAAAACAAGATTTACAGACTTTGGTTATGGGGCAGTAAATCGTTCACCGAAATAAACGGTTTACTGTTTTTTTTCCTTATCTAATAAAGAAAAAATTGGTCCTCAAATAACTTGAAAAGAAGAATAGCGATGTGTTACTATTTTCACTACTTCTTTCTCGGAATTCTTAAGACTCAAAAAAAAAAATTAATCAAATGTGATCAATAAAATTAAATAGAGAAAATTTCAAATAATTATACAGATTTACAGTTTGCACTAGAAAACAGATTACAATAATTCTGTTTAGATGTAACTTTTTCTGTAATATTAGTTAATTACGTACTTCTATTTAGTCTAAATAATTTTTTTAAGTAAAGTTAAATTACAAATAAAAGTAAGTAGTTAAATTACATTAATTTTGACATAATAAATTAACATTAACAGTCTAATATATATGCTGAAATGTGAGTAAATATTATATTGTCCCAATAGAGCAATTTCTAAAAACATGGAATGTCATCCAAAATATTTTCAATACTTTATATAATTTACATACCATATACATGTTATTCTGAAATACAAGTATATGTTTTAAAAAGTAAATGGAGAGTTCGTTTAGTTCTCAAGTGCTCATTTCTAAAGGAGAATTCATCCTCTTTCTGAGAATTTATATCTTTCTCTTTGTCATGTACATAGGTATTTTTGGGACATGATTTCAGTCTATCACACTCATCCTACTATGCACATCAAACTTCATAAAAATTTCAAGAGGAATAAAAAAATACATAGAACAAAGACATTTTTAAGAGTATGATTTGAATTTATCATCATCAACCTACTGTTTATATCTCTACAAATTCAAAGATAGCTTACATCAATAAATTTAAAAAATGAAAAAAATATTTATAGCCTAATTAATATAAAAATCTATTTTTTAAAATTGTAATTTTATTAATGAATCGATAATTCCTATTTTAATTTTTAATTTTCATTAATTCAGTTTTTAACTATGTTTTTTATTCGTTATATTAAGTTTTATTTGGGGTAGAAATTAGTTTTTGATCTCTACAAAAAATTCAGTTATCCAACTAAGATCTATTGAACACTTTTCTAAATTCATCAAATTAAAATTTAAATTAAATTAAAAATTAATTCCATGCCTTCCGTAAAATTAAATACAAAAAAAATGTTACATTAAAGTAAGAAAAAAGTGAGGATTTTATACGGAGTTCATTGTAAAACATCTTTATCTGTATCGTTAAAAAGTTGACTGCAGTAAATTAAAGCCAGACACGTGCGTATTCCGTTGGAGATATCATTTTTCAAGCCAAGCTACACCCTGCTGGTTAAAGAGAAAGGATTGCAAACCAACGCCCATGGGAATCAATTGTTCGGCTAGAATAGACTTTCCTTATGTCTTCGTCCCAGGTGCGATGATTGAAGCAAGCGAATCAACCGCATGGTCTTTCATCAAAACATTTTCGTTATCCTTTTTGATCAATCAAAAATTTTTCACACGTTATCTGCGCTGTCAAATTTGATTAATCTATACATGTTTCACTCCAGTGCGGTGCAACTCCTCAAATGAATTTTCTAAAGTTTTGAGGTTTTTTTTTTTTAATTATTTGAAGGCAGTGACTGAGATAAACCTCAAAGGACAGCAGAAATATTTGTTTGTATAATATTTAATTTTTAATAATCATATGAGTGCTTAAAACTACCATTAATGTGTACTGATAAGTTATTCTTGCTCTACATTAATAAATAGAAAAGTTATTTCAACTTTTTGCAACGAGGCAGTAAAAAAATTATGATTTTATCTGAGCTCTTTTAAATTGTTTAAAAGATGCACTGATTTCAAAAGCTTACGAAAAAATCAGAAAAGCTATTATTGTGAAATTTTTATTCATTGAAATTTAATGAAATATGGCAAAAACATTCATCAAACAATCCTTCAAAAATAAGTCACATATGAAAAATAGACTTATTTTCTGTCTTGAAAATAAACAAATTGGAAACATAGCATCTTAATATTCAAGGTCATATCCATGAAATCATAATTCAAAGTGTAACCATAGTGTATTGTTTAACTTTAATAAGGAGGTTCATTACCTCGGACAGCTATACAGGAGCGATTATGATTTTCCATGATCAAAATAATGGTGCTTATTAACTCAGCTGCCAGTAAAGCCCATTGATTTCAGTTCTAAAACCCTGAAAAATTTTCAAAGGTATGGGTTAAGTGCAGCAACTTGTCCTCCCTAGATCATCCTGAACATGTTTAATTGGGGCTGGCCCCAATGCCCATATGCCCAATAGTCACTTTTAATTGTCGACCAACCAAGCTCTTTATAGTTTAACATTATCTCTTGAATGGGGAAGGACTCTTTAACTGTATCTATGTAGGGATGAACAATTCGATCAAGAAAGTTATCTCTATATAACTAAGCAGGTCAAGTAATCATGTATATTCCCATACGCATACACTAAACCCATCAAATCTGTCTCATGAATATGAATGGAATAATAGCGGGTTCCTGGCTACTGCCATACCAACAATTTTCTCGAGTTATCTTACAAAAAAATCTGGACTCACCAGCGAAGGGTACAGGCCTTCATTGAATTACATGAAACATGTGAGTGTTCAGTTAAACCTTTTATATTGATGACGGGGTGGGAGGAGTTCACGGAATGATGGACATTTTGAATTCAACTCTCTTTTGTGAGGATTTATGCGCACAATTTATATAGAAATATCTGTGCCTTATATGTGCCTCTATGCAGCTATATGAGTATTACTGTCATCTATGGCACTTGCAACTTTAGATCTTCCTCGACTATACCTTCTGTTAGCAGATTCTGTTCTTATAAAAGCATTCCACAGTCCTTGAATTGAAGAAGGACCAACCATCATGCTATATAATATTGTTTTTGAAAAGCTTTTATTTCCTCAATGGGTCGCCATCGTAATACTTGAGATAAGTGATACCAAGATGTACATATCTAAAACACGATTATAGTTTCTACTTGCAGAAACTATAGACGTTTTAAAGGCATGTGTTTGTCTATGTGACCAATAACTTTGAAAGACAGCAGTTTCACTAATTTGCATAATATATTCTGATACACCAATACTTTTTGAGTATACTGCGTAATTTTTATGAAAAATCTACTTATTTTTTACTTTATCTTTCTTTTTATACCAGTGTGATGTTTAAGCTATTAGTTGTGGAATAAAGGTAAAATGGTTCAAATGGTTATTAAATAAAAGTTATATTTTATACAACCAGTTGACATTTTAAAAAAAGATACATCAACCCCGCTTAAAGGATAAGTAAAGGTTCTTTTACTTTTGAGGTTAAAAAAGAATAAATTTATTTAAAGTTATTTATATAAAAGAATAACATGAATTAGAATAGTGCCTTGCAAATGATTATATAATGAAATGGAAATCAGAAAGAATGCACCATCAGGGTAGGTAATTATTTTTGAATGAATATTTATTTTAAAACTTGTATTTAAAAAAATGAAACATTTTGACGCTTTTTTGTAAATAATTAATTATTCGTAACTAAAAATAACATAATTCTGTTAGTAAAATATTGCTTTAGTTGAATATACATTTTAATCTCATATTGCAAAATTAAACTAACTAATTAAACCCATTAGGACCTATTTAATTACCAGCTTTGAATATATCTTAATTAAATTCTGATTTAACTGATTTAAATTTTTGAATGAATTAATTCCTTGAACAAATTTCTCTTTGAAATTTAAAATGTTATTAATTTTCCATACATTTTTAACTTTGAATCTGTGATCCATTTGTACATCTCCAGCAATGAGAAAGAAAAAAAATCATGGACCACAAAAAAGAAACTATGTAAAAATCTGAATGAAAAGATCATTTATATTCTTTAATTATGAAATGAGTGAAGCCATTGAAGACTTTTTTTTCCTGAAAAGCTCTATAAGAAGCTCAGGTTTCTTTTTTCTCGTAACCTTCTCTGAGAAGGGAAAAAAATTCCCTTGAACCGACCACAACTTGATTATTCGGGTTAGTAACCGGAGCTTTGGTAGTGATTTTAAATAAACATTCCTTTATATTGGGTGCATACCTTTGTGTATACGTTTCCTTTGTTACTTGAATCCGGAGAAAGCAAAATGAATTTGAAATTGCTTGAAATTTTTTAATTGACTAATTTTTTACACAAATGTTTTATATACCATATCTTTTTTACATACTTTTTAAGAAAATTATTAAAATTTAAATATTTATTAATGTGTAATATTTGTACAGATAACTTAAAGGCACATAACAACAATAGACTGATGCGCAGTGTATTTTTATATTGAATTTGCCACGAAAATTATTTGATGTCAAAAACATTTAAACATTTTCCTGGTTTAAAAGAAAATTCCTTTAACATAGAGAAAGATAAAATTAATGAATATCTAAGCAAAATATAACTTAACGACAATTTTCCATTTTTATCATAACATATTACTGTGAAAGCTTGAGAAGCAAAAATATCCCTCACAATTAATTAATAAGCATCTTAAAGAATTTCTGCTAACAGTCTTGATAAATTACATACCAGAATTAAAAAAATTCTTAAAGGAAAATCAACTGAACTTATAATTATTAAATATTTTGTTTTTGTTAATGTTTTTCTATTATATTTCTCTAAAATTATTGCCCATATTCTTAAAATCATATTATTTATGTGGTTTTTGATGAGTGTGAGGCTCCAGTTGACCTAACCTGTGCCCAGCCATGGAATATAAGGTCATAGTATTAGACTGGTTCATTTTTTGTTTTTGCAGTTTTCATCAATAGAAAAATTATGTGATTGTTTATTTTATTCTAGAAATTTATTTATTAGATTTAAGCAAACAAAAAGTCATAATCCTTATTTATACTCTCTAAAACATTCAATTTTTTTTTTTTTTTTTTTTTTTTTTTTAAAATTTTAATTTTTTTTT
>BPLQ01007422.1:394653-414676 GCA_021605075.1 Caerostris darwini
TTTTTTTTTTTTTTTTTTCATATTTCGTAATTTGAAATTTTTGTTCTGAATAAATTTTACTTTTTGTAATAGCATATATATGGGCAATTTTAGCTTAACAACCATTGTTAAAAAAGAAATTACTTTAAGACTATGTAAAATTTTATTTTGTGGATTTTTTAATACAAAATTAATTTTTTGATGATAGTTAACGCGATAAATGTTTTAGAAAAGTTGAAATTTCGAAATGTTAATGCTTTTTTAAACTTTACAAAATCTGCACATACATACTGGATGAATTTCAATTTGCAAGATGAAGGATTTATTAACATAGTAATTTTACTCCTCGCAAGTAAATTGTCTGTTACAAATAAAGATTTATGACTAAGAGCTCTCTTTCAAATAAATCAATTGAAATTAAAATGATATTGTTCTAATAGACTTATAGTTGTTTAGCTTAAATTAAAACTAAACACCTCCTGAAATCTAATTCATAATGATGAAAGAGGAGTTATTATTAAGATATACCTTAACGATATACCTTCATCCTATGGACATATATCTTATGGACATCTCTATGGACATATATCGTATATTTTAGGTATTACCTCTTATATCTTATATTTAATTCCCATTTAGATGTTAACCAAAATCTTTTTTTAATTGGTATCTTCATAACTCTGTCTTTTATATTTAAATGCGAAATATCCTTCCCTAATTATTTTTATTTATTTGTAAACGACACCCATTGTTCTAACACGACCATCCTTTCTCAAAGTAACACCCCATCTCAAGTTCCACCAAGGTATGTTTTCCATATGGGCGTTTGCTTCAGTGCAGCAAATGTCATTGCAATGCTACTTAGCTCTGCAAAATGCCGATGAGTTACTGCTGCAGCTTCCTACACACACTTCAAAATGAATGATGAGGTTGTAGAGACAGAAGCTTAGTGAAGGAATCGTCTTCCAAATCTTCGAGTGCTGATTGTGCGGGGTAGAATTCCAGAGGAGTGTGCTTCTGACGAGTGCTGGAGGCAAAAAAATAATCGCGCCATCTCTTAACCCATACAGGATTGCTTCTCACGTGCCAAAGGAGATCTGGAGGTTGTGTTAATGTGAGAAATCAAGCGACATTGATAAGGTGTGTAGAACTGCTTCCTCAAACACCTACTATTCCATTTGTAAAAAAAGTTGCCTCATTGATACGTGATCTGGTGTCCAATAAATGACCATATGCCATTCTTCTACAATTTGACGTTGTTTCCTATGGGAAAGTGACAACTCTATAATTTTTGAGCTACAACCACGCCTAGTGCTAATTATTTCTTTTCGTGGGTGATGAAATTCTCTTAATAGAAATCATTAGAGGTAACTTAATTCCATTGCATTACGAAGCGTTAGGTAGACATCCTTTTTGTAAGCAACAAGTTTGTGAAATCAGTTCTTTCAAGCTTTCATCAATTATAGTTCAGTGAAGATTATTTTATTACAGTGAATTGATGTTATCTGAATTATGTTGTTTGAGTATTTTCGCTCTGTTTCGTGATAGAAATATATCATTGCCAACATGCTGATAATCTGTTTAACACTTTATAAAAACAGGAAATTTCTTATTAATAAAGGTATTCGAACTTTGTCAATTCATTCAGCCTTCGTTAATATTAAAAAATTTAATCAAATTCATTCAAGTTAGAAAAAGAAATATTCATAAAAGTTATGGCGTAAATATAAAGAGACCATCCTCATTATTTTGTTTGATAAACATGACGAATAATATTACGAAGTAATATGAACGACAATTCGTGGAACACTTGAAAAACTGGATTCCACTCAAGACAGTTTGAAAACCACTATTTTAGACATTATTATATATTAATATTTAAAACAATTTTTAAAATAATTTGAAAGTTGCGTATTTTCATAGAGCTTTTTAACAATGGTGCTTCAAATTAATTTTAGGTATACTTGTAAAATAAAATGATAAACTTACTTTATTGTCTTCCCAGTGAAAAGAAATTGTCAAATGTTTTCACATTTAATTTAAGAAAGAAACTACATATTGCAATTATGTTTTCAATAATTTTTATACTTATTTATAACATATTTCAAAAATTCTTCGTGATTGATTACACATCAACTATTATTGCCTTTGAAATTTTTTAAACATGTTTTTAAAAAAATCTTATGCCTTAAAGATTTAATTTTTCAAAATAATTTCTTTCTTCTCTAGAAGTTTTTAAATTAATAATGGGAGATATCTGGCATAAAAATTAAAATTCCCATCACACCTTTGCGTTCTATTCATCAAAACAGTCAAATATTATATGTCTCAAAAATTTTAGTCAGCTATTGTCAAGAGGTAACTTCGAACCATTTTTTTTTTCAATTTTTATTAAAAATTTAATAAAAATGTATACCATCTGAATATTTGCAAAAAAAAATAACATTTTTAACAGGAAATGTAATCCCGAATCAGAAGGAAAAATAAGAGCACCCCAAATAAACAAATAACTATTCAGGCAGGCAGATATAACGTGGATAAAATATTGAGGTCTGGAAATTCTACGAGAAAATGGTTATTGCTTTACGTGAGAGCCTCGCTAATACATTTTTAGGATGGAATGTTCCGCCACGGGGGCTTCCAAAGTATTTTGTTCGTGATCATCATTGAAATGATCTAGGCTTAATTCAGACCGGGGAGAGCAATCTTCCCGGCCAAATTGATATTACTTCTTTCCGGAACAAAGGATTTGTCTTCTTATTGCCAGTCTGTATGAATTTATTTTGATTGAGATTGGATTTGTCTATGCGCAAGATATTTTCAGCGAAAAAATTATTCTTGGTTATTAAATATTACTCTTTACGTCTCATTTTTTTTTAAATTTTGTTTTGAAGTCATAGCATAAACATTTGGTGAGAGAAATCTAAAATGAAGCAATTGAAATATTTAGATTGAAATATAGTCAAAGGAAATATCTATATGAAATATTATCTTACATAAAATATTATCATTAGCTTTTTTTTTTTTTTTAAAAGTTCAATTGTAAATTTTAAAATATAAAAAAAATATTTATTTTTAATGTAAGCCTGTTTCAACACATACGAGACTCAAAAACAATAATGATCTGAAACATAATTAAAATATTAAAAATTTTCAATTAATTTTTTAATTTTTAATATTAAAATGAACTCAACTTCCCTAGTAACCATTGCACTGTTGAATAATTATTCCGTATATCACATCGTCAAACTTCTTTAGATCTCATCAACGGATTAACCACTCATGACAGCTTGTTGGTGAAGTAGTAGTAGTTGCAACCCAGTAGTAGTTGACGGACTTGAACCATCCCCAAGCTCATAAGTGAAATGCGTGTACGTGTTCAAACTTTTGACCATTTCTCACTTTCCTAATAGCCATTGCACTGTTGAAGAATTTTCCCGAATATCACATCGTCAAACTTCTTTTGATCTCATTGTTGGTGCAAGTGCCCAGTAAGTGCTTCGTGGGCTTGAACTCGATGCCGATAAGTGAAATGCATGCACGTGTTCATATTTTCGACCATTTCCCACTTAGGCCCCTTTGATTTTTGTTAAAATATTCAGTATCTAAATTAATCGGTTTTTATCAATGTCAATTTTATTATCGCTCTTAAATTTGTAGCTGTCCCGACTCTTGGTCAGCGGCAATTTGAGCATTAGAGCTGAGGTTCAATCTGCTAGCAGCTTTGTTGCAGACACTGTTTCAAAAAATAAAGAGACTCGATGGTGTTTGTGATGTTCATCTCTTGCCTCGTTAGTCGGACTACCTGGTGGGAATGTTCCAGGGTTTTTCCTCATACGATACGGGGTAGTTCCCTCTAAAAGTCCTCCAGAAAAGCACTGCCATCCTTTTTCAGCGACACGGAACCAAATCAAGCCCATACCTTCCTTTCTCACGTGCTAGTGGGTTGTTCGTGGTATACATAAGTGGAACAAGAGGTTCGCTGATGTTCCATAAACGGAAAGCACTTGTTTTTTTTTATACAGAAGTGTCAAAAAAAGCTTTTTTTTTAACTAAGATTAAATGAACTTTTAACTAAAAATTATCTTAATTTGTTAAAAGCATACTAATTTTGAGCAAATGTTATTTAATGGATACTTAAAAGAAAGGATCTAAAAGCTACACTAACATTTCTTGTTTGAGTTTCTAAATCTCGAAATTTTAGAAACTTCTTTTATAGAACCCAAACCATACATGAAACAAACTTTTGGAAATCAAAGGAAATAAAAATATAACTGTGAAGAAACTCGTATTTCAGGATATTTATTTATCAGTAGTTTCACAAAAGCAGTGATGCATTCAGGAAATTAGACATTTTCAGTTTTCAGGTCAAAGTTTCTTCATGCTTCTTGATTTTCTTGTTTAAATAAGAGAATCACATGGATTAACTTTTTCGTTACTTATCATTAACTACAATTTTACATTGCTGCCTTTAGGCATTCGTAGAGGGTTACTTCAATTTTGGAGCTCCCAAATTTATATCTGTGTATAATATTACGTCACAAATATTTATGATAAATTATATATGAAGTTTTAAAAGACAAGCACTGGGTTTGTTTTTTAAGTAATTAACTTAAATAAGTACTTTCATTTAATTCACTTTTTGTTTTCTTTGTAGTAATTAGATATATTTATATTTTTAATGTATTTATTTAGGCAAGCAAAATAGATCTTCTTCAAAGTTTTCTATTTTTATTCAATTTAAATGTTTTTAGAATTTTAATATCATATATTATTGTAATAAAAACGTATAACAATTTTTTGAATAAGTTTCTCATGTTAAAAAATATTCTTAAATTCTTTAAGAGCAAAACAATCAATACAATTAATTTCTTAAAAAGCATCAAAATGATGTGAAAAATTATGATTTAACGTAAAAGAAATTACTTGATTTATATTATATGTTTGGATGATAAGTTTAGATTCTAAAGTAGTAAAATTCTGTAGCCATGACAGACTGTCTGTAAATATGCATTTATTTAAAAACAATTCGTTTCGGTTATGATGGTAGTATTTATATAATAGTAGCATAAATAAATAATTAATAAAAACTTAGAAATATACAAGGATTCCCCTTGGCATGTCTGGAAGCCCTGTGACCTTTTATGACAGTTTTTATGACTTTTAATTAGGATGTGATTGTACTTTTAAATTTTGTCATTTTCAAATGCCAAGTACTTAACCCTAAATGGCATATTCCACTAAACTGGCAGATATGTAACAGGCGTCCTGACATGTGTCCTGGTATTCCACTAACTTTTAGTCTGAGCAATTCGTTATGAACACCACTAGGGAAGATAATAAGGTATTTGCAGGGTTGGGTTTCCTCTTCTCCTCAAGCACAAAGGAAGGTCTTGCTAATCTATAGATGCTTCATGGCCATTCTCAGCAAACACTTTCGGTTCGACTCTACTTGTCGAGTTCTGAACCGAGATCCTTCAGTTCAGAGACCTAATTCTCCAGTGCTATACCAAGCTGCTCCGGGACTTTGCGGTTTTAAATAAGCGATTAGTTCAATATTGGCTACGCTTTACTTTAAACATCGATTGAAATTTAATGCATCTTACAAAGCAACGACAGTTTCCCCGCTTCTACTAGACTTTATTAGCCTTACGTGAGGCAAAGAGGAGGTTGTAGCCATCTGGGACTCTTAAAGTGAAGAGTCGTCTTAAAAAGAGTTTTTTTTTTCTTCCTCTGCCACTTGAAATACTGGAGGAAATTGAACGAGGCTTTTTTTTTTCTTTTCATGTTGTTTTGGCGCCTTCAAGACAGCAGATCTATAGGCTGTAGGCTGGTGGATTCTTCTATTTGCCTTTTGTTTCAGCAAAATACAATCTCTGTTGGAGACCTCTTGATTTCCATCTAGATGGGAATAAATAGAAAGTGTTAAAAAAGAGAAACGTCTCATTTTGAAATATTAGGTACTCAACAAGTTTTGAGAGCTTAAGTGGTTGATATTTATTAAAATGGAATCAATAGAGACTTTATTTTCAAAGGATTTTGCCACTGTTTCTTATTTATTCATTTTGGCAATTTAATACTTTTTTTTTACTTTTAGCTAATTTAAATTGCTCTTGAGAATTTTAATACTTCAGATTGAGAATTATTGCTTTTCATATGCATTGTGTTATTTAACAACAAAGCTAATGTAGAAATATAAAAAATGTCTATTATGTAAAAACTTAATATTATATATGTAAAAACATAAAATTCAGAATGATTGCTTTTCGTTTTTTCTGAAATCTAAATATCAATCATTATGACCAGGACAGCTATCTGCGGTATCGTCATTTTTATTTTAAAAAATAAATTATTCTTTTATGGAGAGGAAAACGTTCTAATTTTGATAAAAGATAAAAACGTGGCATAAAATGCAGCCTTAATTTAATAAAAAAATTTTAAATATTTAAATAAATATTTAAATTTTAAGTATTATTTTTTTTTTCATTTATTACACACCTGGTTTAGTTTGTCTCTCTACGGTCATTTTGTGCACACTTTAAGCTAATTTATAACACACCTGGAGGAAAAAAAGTTTACTAATAGCTCCTTAACTTGAATTCAAGGTCTTGATCTACATTTTATTTTTTACCCTCATACAAATCTCAATTATATCGGTTATATATATATATATGCTTATTTATTTATTAATCATGAAACCCACTTCATTATCTTGAAAGGAGTCAAACTCATTTTTTCTCAACCGAGACCCTTCCGAAATGAAAAACATAATATAAGGTGAGAAACAGAAAGTTAATGTTAAAGTTAACTCCCCATTAATTTAAAGTAAGGTTATATATATATATATATATTGTATCCTTTAATTTATTACTCTTATAAAGCGAGACACGAGATATTGCGTTTGCTAGTAGAATTCTATTCTTAACGACCCGAATCAGGAAATCTTTTTGACATTATTGAAGGCGACGCCCTAGGAGGTAAATTATTCTTTTATTTTATTCCTGATAACTGAAGTATATTCAGACTATCTGTTTTTTTAGGTAAATCTTTATTTTGTTATAATTTTCTCCGATTAAAATAAAATACAATCTAATAAAAAAATGTATATCGTTATTGCATTATCTTATGTTTGGAGACAATAGATAGTTTTTATCTTTCGTTATTGTTATCCCTTACTGTAATTGGCGTTTTATTTAACTGAAGAAATCAAATCAACAGATTTAATATCATAACAATAACATAACTTTCAATATCATTACAATGAGGTTTTTCAATATCATAATAGTGAGGTTTTTCAATATCATAATAGTGAGGTTTTTCAATATCACAATAGTGAGGTTTTTCAGTATCACAATAGTGAGGTTTCTCGATATCAAAATAGTGAGGTTTTTCAATATCATAATAGTGAGGTTTTGCAATACCATAATTGTGATGCTATTTTATCCTATTAGGATTCAGTGCTACAAAATTTAGCCATCTAAAATGTTGTTGCAATATTTTTATTATAAACGAATTTCATTATTGTTTCCATAAAGTATTCTAATATAACTTTGAAAACCTTTTTTTTACAGCACCTTTTGCAAGTATTCTCTCTCAACTTATTGGCCCCAGGAAAGTGGCTTTAGGTGGAGGACTCTTGGCTTTTGTTGGGCTATCAGCTTCCTCTTTTACTCCAAGCCTCGAATACCTATACATCTTTTATGGAGTCGTGCAAGGTAATTATATGTTACTTTACTTTATTATATTTTATTAACTATATTTTATTAATTTACGCAGTCATTGTTATTTATATCTTTATTATTACATTACACAGTCTTTATTTTATTATTTCACTGTACATAATCTTCTGCACCCACTTGAAGTTAATAACGAGTATTTTGAAATGATTAAATTCCTACTCGAATTGGGAAATCCTGAGAGCGAAATGAGTTTTAAATTTCCGTTAAAGTAAAACTCTATTTATAATTAATTGGATTTACAATATAAAATAATAAATAATAATAGTCTTTAATGAATTAATTTAATTAATCTATGACAAGGCCTAAAACATTACAGTTTTATCATTTTTCATAAACAAATCCAACCATTACATAAATTAATTAATGATTTTAAAACATCTATCATATAAATCAAAATGTAGTATTTTCAATAATTTTATTTGAAGAAAATATTGTATATGATAAAAGAGTCCAATCTCAAGCAATAAATTTTAAAATTCTAAACTGTTTAAGTACATATAAGCATACATCATAAACTATAAATATATACAAAAAAATCATACTTTAATGCCCTTAAATGTGATAAATGGACAAAAAATTTTTAACATGATGTACAACATATAGAACGATATACAAGAAATTCAAATTGGAATAAATAATTGGCATATGCTAAATAAGAGTATAATTATATAGCATTTTCAGCTTTGTGTCTTGAATTTTATATAGCCAACTGTATCATAATTTCGCTAATAATTATTTGTTCAAGCCCTTTCTTGTTTTCTTACATATATATAACATATCTATTATTTTATAATTTTATCATGTCAGGAATATATATATTCATAACATGTATAATGTATATGAAAAACAACGAAACGTATAATTTATTGCATAATTTTTTAACGAATATTATAAATAAGTTCTACTTTTATTGCAATTTTAATATTATGAAATAGCATATAGTTCCGTATCAAGGAAAACATATTCAAATGAAATGTCAGAACACGAAGTTAGATAAATCAGATTAAAATGGATGAATATAATTCATTATTTTAAAATTTGTGTGATTGAAGGAAATACAGCTGGTTATAAATAGCTATATTAATTTTACTAGTTAATTAGTTATTAATTAATTAATAAGTTGATCCTGCGAAAGATATGTCAGTTGTTCTTCTCATTTTAAAAATTAAGAAAAAGGATCATTATAATCATGTGGATTGTTCTGCCCAGATAACATGACAGCTTAGAAATAATACTCAGTTTGTTTTGTAAAATTTTCTTAACCCTTAAGAAATCGGATTTTTTTTTTTTTTTAATATAGTTTTATTTCGAAACAATTTTTGTTTACTAAAATCGAAAATATTGTTAGAATGCTGATCCTTTTTTATCCTGTTTATTTATTTTTTATTATAAAAATCATGTATAAATTTAGCCATTCAGATTACACATTAGAATTATAAACTATAATCATCTGATTAATATCCAGTTTTTATGGAATCGCTATGTACGATACATCGTTGCTTTATCATTAATCACGTCTTTACTTTTACTCATTTTGAAAAAAAATAATGGAAAGTAAATACAAGCGGTAATAAGTAGTAAATAGCAAGAAGCTTCTAGCTAATCTTTTGGAGACTGGAGGGCATGATGTCCTGTAAAACAACACATCACAATAGAATTATGGTTGTTCATAATATATCTCAAGTGAACTCGGGTTGACCTTAGTATAATACAAGGCAGCCCAAATACTTGTTATAGTTCAGAATTAAAAATTTATTTTCACATGAGTTAACTCATAGTGTTCTGAAAAGATATATGAAATACGAATATACTCGGAATAATCCTTCGTTAAAGGGTTAGTTAATACCTCTACATGTTGGTATTTTTCAATTACTGTTTAACATTTCAATGATCCATAACATTTTCAAAATGATTTAACAGAATAGCTAAAACCCTAGAATTGCTGCGGCTCTTCAGTCACGATTCCACTTCCATCAGAAAAAAATAAACCTATTCCATTAGTACATTTTATGACTCTCATAAACAAAAATGACATCCAAGGTCGCAAATCCTTTTCGAAACACGCATTGTCCTCATCTGCAATCTATAAATGAAAATAAATTTCTCAAACTCGACATTATTTTCGATTGATTCTTACATGATTGCCTTTTATTCTTTGGTTATATAAAATAATTTGAAAACATATTGTTTCTATGATTTACTTGTACTCATCTATAATCTATAAATTAAAATAAATTTCTCAAACTCGACATTATTTTCGATTGATTCTTACATAATTGTCTTTTATTCTTTGGTTACGTAAAATAATTTGAAAATATATTGTTTCTATGATGTACTTGTAAAATTTCTCAAAAGGACGTCGAAAAAATTCGTTAGAAACAAGAGAATATTTACTTATACATTATTCTTACATCAAGCTTATCTGCTGAAGAAATCACAAAATTAATTCACCTGTTGAGAAGTAACAAAGTTTTGAGTTGAATGTTTAGTTAAAGTTGTCATACTGCGGATAACTTGATACCTGATCTACAAGTAAAAGTAAGGGATTGTATCTGTTAGATAAAAAATAAAACTATCTTTACGACTTTTCTGGATGACATCATTGACAACAGCAAGGTTACAAATCCTTTCTTAATAGCATGTTGTATAAATGATTCATTGAGATTCGTTTTACAAGTCTTGAAGTTTAGGTTTCTTTCATTTGAAAGTCAAATCTTGAAGGCGGGAGAATTTATGCGCATTAGATAAAGTTGCAATAAGATCTCATGAGTAGAATCGGAACAAATGATTTCTCACATCCACTCACACAAAGTATATAATTATGACATTTATTATGAAAATCTTACTAAAAAAATGTGGGTGTTCCTGTTTTTGAAACTGTAAATGCTGTTTTGTGCTCTAAATTTTACATCCCACTGGCAGAAATAAATCGGTATTTTATTCTGGGGTTATAAAAAATATTTCGTTCAAGTAATCACATCGAAAACAACATAAAAAAATTGAATTAAATGGTAACATTTGTAAAACTGTAACGTTTTTAATTTTCATTTATCATGTAAATGTAGTAAATGAGTTCAGAATCCAAAATTAAAAATGAGTTTTAATTTTTTTTTATTTCAGTGCAATATCAAATAAACTTCTTATTTTCTAATGAACGGTATTCATTTGATACAGAGTGATTGAAACTTGTATTAAAATAAAATAGATTTGCTTAAGGCAAATATTTTATTCAATTTGCTAGGTAGAAAATATTACGATAAAATGTTTTGGCTACCATTTAATGAATTCATTTTTCTGGAAATTTTTCTAATGTTTTGTCTAAATTTCATAAATTTGATTGCAATATTTCTTTGGAAAAAACAAAACAAACTTCAATTCAAGCCACTTTTATTTAAACCTTATTTCTCTTAAGAATTTGTGAAAGTTTAAGTTTGAAAAATTCATTCTATATTGAACCTTATCTAACACAAGTATCGAATTCCATTAAATCTTGATAGAAAACAGCTTTTAAAATGAAGAATTTTTTTTTTTTTTTTTTTTTAATGGGCAGTTCAGCTTCATTTATAATTCAGTATATGCATTATAAAACTCACTTTAAATGCATTTATTTTTATGTTTATAAAAATTAAATTTCTTTTTCTCTTTCAGGAATTGCTTTCACTTGTACTTTTACTCCAGGTATAACAATGATAGCGAAGTACTTTTATCGCCGTCGAGGACTCGCAAATGGATTAACAATGGCTGGAAACGCCCTCGGAGGAATAGTTATGCCTCTTGTGGCAAATAAACTGATTTCTGAATATTCAGTTCGAGGATGCTTCCTCATCATGGCAAGTGTGTTACTCCATGCATGTGTGGGAGCCATGTTGTGGCAACCTGTAGAATGGCATCAAAAAAAGAATCCAGTAGAAAGTGTTCCCATTCTAAAAAACAGTCCTGAAGAAGAATTGCTAAGCTGTAATTCATCGCCAGGAAAAGATACTCTGTACCCTCAAGAAGACTCACAGAACACCTCCATTCAAGATGATCACACAGTTTCAAATAAAGACAGCATTCTTATTGAGAACTTCAACTTTGAATCTGGTTTTGATTTATCTTTAGAGAGCTCAGTTGTTTTAAAGTCGAGTGCTCCAGAAATTTTTGTGGAATACAGAGATGGTAATATGTATTCTTCGGGTCCTAATTTGTATTCCAATAAACCTTGCGTCCCAAATAGTAACAAGATGATTAGAGGAGGGTCGTCTCCTCATTTAGCTGATATACCAAAATCAAGTGAAAGAACTTATGGCTCTTCAGTCAGTACTGAATCTTTGCCAAATATGTTCAAATTGGCGCCAAGACTACTAAAGCATAGTTCCAGAGGGTCATCTTTTATTTATTTGAGTTCATATAGTTTCGGAGCTACTGCTGGAGCTGTTTTAACTAAAGAACATTTCGCAACACTTGATGCAACTAATTGCAAAATTATTTGTGAAGATTCAAGTGAAACGAAGAAACCCAGAAAGTGGAAACTTTTTCCATGTTTAAGAAAAATCCCGATTGATCTGTCCATTTTTGAAAAAAGCCGATTTTATATAATGACCGTTACTTTGTTCTTCTCCGCCTTAGGATACCCAGGAACCCAGATTTTTCTACCTTACCGTGCCACTAATCTAGGTTTCTCTGAAGCACAGGCTGCTTCATTATTATCCGTTCTGGCTTTCACAGATTTAATAGGACGTATTTCTTGTGCCTGGATATCTGACTGCAATTTTTGTCCAAGAAAATATTGGTTCATAGGAGGAATGTTCATGTCTGGTATATTTGGAATCAGTTTACCTTACTACAGATCATATGCTACACTTTTAGCTGGAACTGCGTTTTTCGGATTCTTCTGCGGTTCTTATATTGGTCTTGTTGTAGTTCTGTTTGCTGATGCCTACAGTTCTGAAAAAGTTGCCCTGGCCTACAGCTTGTCAACAGTATTTGGAGGTTTTATGGCCCTTGGAGGACCCCCTTTTATGGGTAAGGAAATGCGTATAGAATTTAATTTGTATTGAATTTATATGTATTATATTTATATTATATGTATTGAATTTAATTTGTAAAGAACAAATACTCCTAAAATAAGAGTACTTGATGAATCTTATATTTAGATTAAAATTATTTAAAATGTAACTGCAAAACGCCAACTATATTTTTAAAAAACAACAATTTTCTTTTTTCTTTTTTATTTATTTATAATCATTTATTTATATCAGATAAATCAGATTAAATCTGAGCATTATATCGTTAATTGAAGAATTATAATCGGGAAATGTCTATTTATTTGAAATAAATATTCCTTTCTTTCAAAGAAGTACAAGAAAAATCTTAACTCCTTATTCTTGAATAAAAAGTTCCATAGTTTTAGTTGTGCATTAATTTATTTTTTATTATTATAAATATTTTTCAAAACATTTATAAAAAATAAGACAACAAGAGAAAAACGTGATAGTTCTATGCTAAATTTTATATAAAAAATTACAATATCATTCATATCTTATTGTAAATCTCAATTTAAAAATGATTGCAAATGTAGCTCCTTGCTAATTTTGACATCTTTTTGAGAAAATAAACAAATTTAAACAAAAAAATTCACGGATTTTTATTTATTTATTTATTATACTTTGGATTATATTCCTTCAGAACAAAACTTGAAACCATTTCGAAGCCCAAAATAACTAAAACGCTTTTTTATGTAGATACCAATGATCTAGATTTGTTTTTCTAAAAACCATATAGCTTGCAAATTAAAGGTTTTTTGAGCACTGAAATGTGTATTTCAGATAAGAGACCACTTTAATACGTGCCACTGTAACTATAATATTCCACGTTTTACTCTTGTACGTGCTTCAGAAAGCTTTTGGTGCCTTACCTTCAACAAAAGATCCCCACCAAATATTCCCTATACACACTTCAGACCTGCCGACCCGATCATTCTAACACTTGAAATTTATGGAATCGCTGGGTCAAGTAAGGTCAAATGGGTTCTCTTAAGTATCAAGAGTGTGTTTAAATGGAAGCTCTCTCCTTTTACAACTGCAAGGGATATTTAACAATAGAAAATGTCTGAGGTGAGAATTTTTCCCCACTCGTTTCTTTTTTTCCCTCCCTCTTAGACGATATTTGTAAAGCATAGAAGAACTTTTAGTAAATACTTTTATCATTTTTTTTTTTTCAAACTCTGAATTTTTATTTGCAGTCCATTTTATTGTAGAATATGCATACTTTATTTCTTTCGTATCGCTTGGTAAAAGTTTCTTTTCGAAATTGATATAGTTAGCTGTCATCTGACCTCCTCTTTTCGTATTCCTTTTTTTTTCGAATACTAATTGTCTAGTCTAATCTCTCAAATATTTATATATGACTCAATATTTTATAAAGAAAAAGTTCATTTTAGCTCTTACTATCATAAAGAGAAAATTTGAATTTTTTTCTCTTTCTTAATATTTTATTTAAATATGGTAAATTTAGTGTTATAATTTTTTTATTTTAAAATTATTTATTCAGCAATGGTGCAAATAATAACTTCTTATACATTAGAAATTAGAGTTACCAAATAAATATGTAAATTTTAGATTTCACCTATTTTAGATAGGTACATGTAAAATGTGTTCATTATTTTTGAAGAAATTGTGCTTTAAGCAATAGTAGGTTCTTTTCATTACTCTATCGTGTAAATTTTTTTTTCGTTATATATGTGGGTCCTAAAGTATACCACGAACAGCTACTGATGAATTATAAAGAAAGGATATTGTCTGCCAGGAAGGTTTTGAGGGGTAACTGACTCACATTTGCCCTTGCATTGCCGTACACACCACATTGTCTTATGGCAGAAAAGTCGAACAATTCCCATTAGGCAGCTTGATTGTTGATGCGAGATGCTTATGCACTTTTTCATAATCGCCACCTAATCTCCTCTTTTTTGAAGGCAGTGATAGCACCGGATGCCTCCAGTCGATTCGAACCTGACCTATTCCTCAGTCTAGCTGCATATATTACCATTGGATCACAATCAGGGCGATGTGTTAATTTAAACTTAGTATTTATGTATTATATATCATATGAAATTTCAATCCTTATGATATGTAATACAAAAATTCTAAAAAATTCTAATCATGCATTATTTTGATAAATACATGCAACAAAATATTTAAATTTTGTTAGCGAGAAGTAAAAATACTTTTAAAATGTGTTCTCCTTTCAACTCATGTTTCCAATGCGTATTTAAACAGCATTACTTGGAAAATGTAATTAAGTTACTTATATTTTTCTAACATTTGGCAAGGTGTATTTCTCCATATTTTTTATATTAAACTGCATCTATAGGTGGGAACACAAGTGAGAAATAATAGAAGTAAGGTTCAAAAGAATATTTTTAATGTCATCAATCTATTTATCTTAGATTTGCAAATAACTCTTTCATGTCTTGTTTCAAATTAGTCTAAGAAAAGCCATGAAATGTGGAGATAAACACATGTAGCTCGAGGGCTTCTTATGGCCGGCATTGAAAGCCTAATTATGATGGACACGCACATTAATGACTTCAAATGACACGGATCTTTTCTGGGTGGTATTTCCTCTTAATTGAAACTGCATTTGAAGTCCCATAGTTTTTTATGCAGCCACTTTTTTTATATAAAATAATCTGTCAATAATTTACGTTGATGTACTACTTATTTTCTCTGTGTTCATATCAATTTCTATTTTTTATCAACCCATTAAATCAGTTTGGTACGTAATGAAAAAATGATGAATTTAATTTTACGGCAGACTTCTAATTGTTTTATTTGATAAATTATCACAATTTGTTTCACTTATTAATTAAAGATTTCTATTAAGTTTCATGCAGCATTAGCTTTTCATTCCTTTTCTAGATTTGTATTGCAGTTACGATTTATTGGAAAAGTAACAATTGCAGTGATTTATTATATAATTATTTTATTGAGTTTGATTTAATTTATTACTAGGCAACTATTATCTAAATAATTGATTAATTTGTTTTTTCCAGTAGCTATATTTTAAAAAAAAACATTTTTTTATGTAGAGATATATGTTCGGATTTCTTCATCATGTGATATTTGAAGTCTTTTTGTTCTCAATTTTTATTTTAGTATATATTCCATTTAATATTTTACTTTTACATTTATTTTTATTTTAATATAATTTATAACATTTATAAGGAAAGCAGCAACTGTCTATTATCACAAAACAGCTACTGCATCGCCATAAACAACGTAAAATTTTAAACAAAGTCCCGACGTTTAGACGTACAAAATATTGTTTAAAAGCAATTTTTTTTTTTATTTTACCATAGATTTTTTTGATTATACTTATGTTATTATGCTTTCTCAGAGTTGTTTCAGTACCGGAAACGGTAAACTAACGAAAAAAATATTAAAAAAAACAACTAAAAAAATACCTAAATTTTTATTTTTATATGAGACCATTTCTACGGTTTGAAATAAAAATGAAAATAAAATGAATATATTTGAAAACTGATTTTATATATAAAAAAACATGTTTCTCTTCAGTGTGTTTTTTCAATTGAGTCTTAATTATTATCTCTTTGTATATTTTAATTGTATTATTTTACTCTTAAATTTATTTTTATTTCAAAATAATTTATAACATTCTTGAATAAAGTAGCAACTGTCTATTATCACAAGACAACTACTAATGAGCAAAGTAAAATTTTAAACGAAATCTTGAAAATGTTAATAAAAAGCAATTTTTTACTTTATCATATAATTCTTGATTAAACTTATCTTATTAAACTTTTTCTGAGTACAAGAAACTGTAAACCAACTTAAAAAAATATCTAAAAAAAACCAACTAAAAAAAGTACCTAAATTTTTATTTTTATACGAGTTTATTTCTGTGATTTGAAATAAAAATGAATTGTTGTACCTTTTTAACGTAGTTCAGGGTGGCTATTTTTTTAAACATCCATTTCACTGAGTACCTGAAAATTAACAAACATAGGGACATAAAATTTAAAAAAATAATTTTTTTAATTTAGTCATAATTATTATCACAAAAATTATAAAAATATGAGCTGATATATAATAGTGCTATAAATAATTGTTTTTAACCTTTAGCATACTCGGTCACTTGGTCAAAATTACTAATAATATTCGAAGATATAATAACATTTTTCATGTTCTGTTTTTATTAATTGTTAAAATGGGCATGGGATTTTTTTATTGAATCATATTCAATGATTATTTCTGAACTATTTAGTTTCCATTATTAAAAATATCTAAAAATACTCTAAGCAAGTATACCATTTCTGAAATTTTTATTTCGTGGAAAATTTTAAAATTACTTAAGAAATATCCTAAAATAAAAACAAAACGTGCACATATGTATAAAACTGATTCCTAAAAAAAAACAAGTTATAGAAAAAAAAGTTAGATATAAATAAAAATCTTGATTATATTTTTTTCTATTTACCTTTCCATACATGTAGCAATCGATTGCTGATTCACTCCCATCAGATTAATGTTGTAGAGTTTCCTGTAGTGTGTTCCAAGGACCTCAAGCATTTGACAGATCTTTTCAAAAAGACGACAAGTCTTGAAACTCCACCCAAATGCTGAAAACGGTAGTGGGTTAATCCTACAGAAATCTTTTTGGCCAGCATCTCATTTCCTTATTGTTTGCTATCAAAATATTGACTTCGTGTTTGATAACAAAGCGTGAAATCCAAAAAAACAACACCCTCTATTTTTTTGTCATTTGCACATTCAAAATAAAAAGAAATTTTGTAAATATCTTATGGACACCTGGCTAGGTTTTGCAAGTCTTGTTAGTTGCCGGTAGCGCATTAAAGCGTTTACATAAGATACTAAATTTGTGAAACTTTTGTATACACAAAACAAGGTCTTTTGTATTTAGAAACCTATATATACAAAACGTGACTTTTTACATGTGTGTGAATCCAAAGTAGTAAATACACTGTTTAAGTGCAAGAAAATTGGTACAGTGCAACCACCAATTCTGTGGAAAGATAAACATGCAGTTTAAAGGCGAAAACTCGAAGAATCCATTACTTGTTACGGGTAACTCGGCTTAAAAAAATTTTTGAAAGAAAAATGAAATGAATCATTATGAAATAGTTAATGTATTTTCAATATTTATTATACAATTTTTTAAATCTATTTTTATATTAAACAATTTAAAGTTTCAATTATAATTAAAATTAATATTAATAATAATTTAAATCAAGACAAATGTATCTTTAAATTAGCTAATAAAAAATCTATTAAAGCAGAAACAGTTAGACATTCTTGTAATGGAGAAATGTGATTACGCATTATTGTCTCGCCTGCTCGTTTTTCGGTTTAGTCTACTATAAACATTCATTGCATAATTTTTGTTTGGCTAGACTTTACTTTACAAGTAGAACAAACATTTGTTTAACATTTTTATAGTTAGAAATGCGAGTTAGAACTCTAATAAAAAAATGTTCAGTGCAACATCGTATTGAAACAAACATGAAGAATTAACTAACTATTCAAGCATAAATTTTTAAATAAAAACGAAAAATATTATCAAATGCAAAATATTGAGTTTTCAGGGGTAATTTTAAAATCAATTTAACGCATCACTGCTTATACAAAAAATTTAAAACCATAAATATTCAGATGTCAACGAAAATAATTTGTGCGATTACTTTTCGACCTCAAATTGTAGATCATACTATTGACCGAACAAACTGAACCTAAATAAAAATATTTTCTTATTTTCATCCAATTTGTGAAGACAATAATCTCATCTTTTCTTGTACCTAAATACTTTAATGGTAAAGCTTTTATCTCATATTTGAAAGATCACAATTTTGATTTCTGATATGAAATGTATCTATTTAAACTGGAAATATAAACTGAATATAAATAAATATAAATTAAAATTCAAGCAATGCAAAACATGTCTTCAATATGCCTATTTTTAGTTTGGTATTCTGTTTATAATTCAGTATCACTTGTTTTGTATAATCGGGTCCATTACGTTATGGAAAAAATTGTAATTCAGCATAAATGCATCCCAATAAGAAATTATTTTATTAAATTTTTAGCCTGCAATATCTTTCATCTTTAAAGTCTGTCTGTCACTTTTTAAATGTGTTTTTTATTATAGAAAACTCTCGGAGTTTTTTATATGAGGAGTTTTTTTCTTTTCCAGAAAAAAAGTCGATTATTCTTTAGACAAGAGAAATAGATCTTTCAAAACTCTTCAACACAATCTTATTCTGTAAAATAAGATAAACAAATGCATAATTTTCTTTTTTCTTTAATTCCAGAAAGAATAGTTTTATAATATCTTTCAAATGGTTTTAGAATTCAAAACTCGATTTTTTTTACTTTTTTATGGTAATTTAATATAATTTATACTTTGTCATATGATAAGCTATTTCATTTTTTTCGAATTCTAAATTTTGATATCGTCGTATTTTGTTGCATATCAAATTTAGACTACTTTCTCTAACTATAGATTTCAATTGTCTAACTTAGGAGTCGTCGATTATCTGATTAATTTCCTAACTAAGGAATATTATTAATTAAATACTATTTTTTCTCTTATGAATTTTTTCATTTTGTAATATTTTTCTCTGCTGAGTTCAATCATTTTGATATGCATATTAAATAATTTTTCAAACATATATTAATAATATTAATATATGTTTTATTATTTTTCATTTAAGCATATTAAATAATTTTTCAAACATAACAAGAAAAATGAAATGAGAAACTAAGCCACTTTTAAACTAAGACATTTTTAAATATTTTAATAATTTAAAAAACGGATAACAAATAAAAAATTAAATTTTAGAAAAGTTCTCCAAATTAAAAAAATGCCGAACAGTTTTTTAAGCCATTGGAAAAAAAAATTAATGCTTAATAATTAATGCTTAAATTAATTAATTTAATTAATCTCATAAAGCTTTTGTTGTTTTTCAAAACTAGCATTCTAAGATTATATAGTGTTTTTCCACATTTTCATGTGCATAATAATAAAATGTGACAAAATATTAAATTCAATGCGCATTCAAGTATAAAAAATAAATATTGTAGATTAAAAAGATCTTAAATTTATTTTTAAACATTAGATCAATACCTTGTATTTTTAAATGTCCTTCTTCATATTACAAAACTAATAAATTGTTAAAAACCAGGATTCAAGAATCAAAGAATTGTTAAAAACCAGGACTTCTGTAAACAATGGCGGTTATTTGTTCTTTTTCTAGAGATTTCTGTCACCTTTGCCATCTGGTGAGCAAA
>BPLQ01007422.1:414686-469682 GCA_021605075.1 Caerostris darwini
AATTTTATTGTATTAAGTGTAACTTAAATTTTTAAGTAAAAAATAAATTGTACTTCTGTAATCATTTTTCCATTAAATTTTGTGTAGATTTTTTGTTTTTGTTTTTATTACATGCAACTGTTTAATTGAAGTTTTTATTTTAGATACTAACAAACTAAAAATGCATTAAACCAGTTAATGCTTTTATTTTTCAAAGAGAAATTTTGGTTTAGTTCGGAATTCAGTTTGTTTAAATTCATTTTTTACAATCCATAACATGTTTTACAGTTCATGGAAAGAATACTCTTTAGAGTTATTTCTATACATTAAAAAAAATTTAAAAGATATAATCTCTAAATGACTATATTATTCTTGATATTATTTTATCACATAAAATTTAAAATATCTGAAAGCTTTCTTTTTTCACTCATCTTTTTTACTTTAAATTCAATTATAAATTGATTATTAGCTTTTACAAAAATTCTACAATTACTTTACAAGCATTTCTTACAATTTTTTTTTAATATTTTAATATTTTCTGCTTTATGCATCAAACACTTTAGAACTTGTACTTAAATTACTTCAGATGTTGGAGAAAGTTTGTAAAAATTTGAAAAATAAAATTTCGAAATTGTTGAATGTTATAAAGTCTGCTGTAGGTTTCATTAAATCAACGTGATTTCTTTATAATTATACATAACATTCAGATACATTCTGGGATATATAATGTCTGTAACTGTATCTTTATTTAAGCGAAATTACTTCCAAACTTTGTGCTATCATCTCATATTTCTCAGGGCAATTAGCTGGTAATTTTGGAAGTTAGCGAATAACATGATCGCGCATGGATACTAACTATAGGTAAATATTACTTTTTCAACTCTAACTTTAATTCGTTCGAATATAATTTCACCGCATAAGGATATAGTTGTACATCTTGTACAGCTATATCCAGCTACACAGCTATATCCTTATGTTATAATCTTCATCTTGTTAGGAAAGTTGGACATAACTTTGTTCAGGAGACTAATATGAAAAAAGAAAATTTTTAAATGTTAAACTGGTAAATTTTGATCATTCATTTACGATAATTCATCAAATTAGTCATTCAACATTAAAGTTTCCTGTTAAAACTAAACCAATACAATTAAATTTAATACTCTTTCGAATTATAGAAAATTTTAATTATCGTTATACATTAATAGTAACACAATTTTTCATTTAATTTTATTTCCATTTATTTTCATAGAAAACATTTTAAAGAAATTTTCATGTTAGAAGAAAGAAATAATCTCACCAACAATCACAAATCACTGCAAATGTGCAATTGATATTATGGATAGCTTATCCCTTTCAGATCTGGTTAGTCTTTACAACACCATTTATTTTCTTTCAAGAGATCTTTTTGATATCTTCATCTTCAAGACTTCTTGAAGATATAATTAATTTCATCATTAATTGATGAAATCATTCTCGTTGTTAATGTATCATGGGAAAGTCTGAAGTATCTACGCTAAGTTCTTTCCACTCATCTACCAACAACTGTTTTAACCTTATTCTAAAATTTATAAGTGTCAATACCGCAAACTGCACTTGAAGATATGCTCATGTGTTACTATTTCGTACCACATGTTTAAGGACTAACTGTTATCTTTGGCCAAAAAGAACACTTATGAGTCATAATACATAAAAGGATTTGGAAAGTCTTATAACTGCATAAAATGGAAATGAATCCGTTCGTTATCTTTCTATTATGTAAATATACATGCCTGTTTTTTTAAAAGAAAATCTTTATCAATTCTCTTCTGGCATTTAATAGTTGGTGATTTTGTTGTAGCGTCTAAAGTCACGATATCCATTAAAGAAGTCGTTTTTTAATCCATTACTGAGTCACTTAAAAGGTCGACGGAAGCTGTGCCAACAACTCTCGAATGTTTGTTCCCCCTTGGAGTCTGACTCAATATCTTTTCAGAGAAAGTCAACAATGGAATGGCCATTACTTATTAAAGTGCATTGAGTTGGTCCAAGATTATCTTCATTTGAATTGGAGGTTTTGGAGAGAGTTTTGCATCTGAAAGCGATCTGTTTGGGAAAACACTCTCAAGTACATTCCCCAGCCTCTCTCCCGGATGGTTATAATGAGCCATTTAAGAACATGGCCAGTTTCTTATCTCGCGATGCATAACGGGGTTATTTCGAAATACTGCAAACATCAAAAGTACTTTTTTAAACAAGGGGTCTTTTTTATGCATATAGATGGGGCATTTATTATAAAAGATAAGAAAAAGATAATTTAGAATAAAACCGGAAAGAACTGGTGGATGACGCTTTTGCTTTCCGAATTCAAAAACCCTGGCTTGAAGATATACAAATGAAGCAAAACCTCTAGTGTTTACGCCGGAAATTGTCCATATAAAACTGTAAGCAAGAAAATACTACCAAGGGAAAAGGCTGAGAATCACAGTTGCCACTGCTGGTCTGTGTTCGTTCAAAATTATAGTAGCAAAATGTAGGTACAGTGTAATACAGTTATGCAGAATCTGCTATATATATGTCGTTCTATTCGCAAATCATCACAGGTAAAACTGTCCAGCATTCGAAAACAATAACAAGGATAATTTCCAACTACATAAAAGTTCTCTAAACTGCTTGTAAACATCAGTGGATGCATATACCATGAATCTCCTTTTCAGAAAAACATTAATTATGTATATACCAAACTAGAGAAAAAAAATTTAATTAAAAATTATTTAATTATTTTTTAAAGTATAGCAGTATAAAATTAAATTCTGTTTAAAATTAATTACGAGTGGATTTTTGAATGAATATTTTTATTCTTTGTACGAAAGAAGAAAGAAATCTCAAAATTGTTCTTGTTTTTAAATGCTTTATTTAAATTTTTGAATATATAATGGAAACTTTATCGTTATGTAATTTGAAAATCAGTGTAAGATATGAGTCAATAATATGAATTTTTCTTATTAGAACCAAATAATTCTAGATAGAATATTATTAGAAAATAACGTTATTCTTAATAAAATAATTGTTAAAATATATTTACTTTATTTATATATTATAACATGCATATTTAAACTATTTGCCTATATGCCTAGCCATTGGAAATAAAAAAAAGCTTTTGGCTCGGCTCATTTTTGTCAACTGAGCTCCACTAGTTCATACGTCCATTGCACTAATAACTTATACACTAAAAAGTATTTAAAGTTACACTTTAATATTTTTTCAGTGCTGTATTGTGTAAGTATTTTAATTATAATTATTTAATTATTTTTTATAAAGGAAGAAGAGAAATGTTTGCATCTGTGGTAAAGCTGAAATATAACAATCATTATGCTCTTCATTGATTTTCATTTGATTAACAATTGTTTCATTTCTCATAGGATACGTACTAGAAACTACTGGAAGTTATATTATCTGCCAATCAATATTGGGATCCGCACAGTTTGCAGGGGTCGCCATCTGGCTTGCTGA
Source organism: Caerostris darwini (assembly GCA_021605075.1). Lineage (NCBI taxonomy): Eukaryota > Metazoa > Arthropoda > Arachnida > Araneae > Araneidae > Caerostris > Caerostris darwini. The sequence goes on from BPLQ01007422.1 coordinate 418,155, forward strand.
ACCTTGGGCAGTTCGTTGGGAAAAGAGAAGAGAAATGGACAGTCAAAAGCCACCTGAAGAACAGCAACTTGTCTAACTCCTTAAGAAGCCAACAACATTTTGGTAGCTGATTTCTAATAAATAACTTGATGATAACTTTATGTGTTTTAGGAAATAAATGAATTTGAAAGTATGACAGGCCAGTATCTTCATATCAAAAGATGTCAAGAAAAAATTTTGCTGTGAAAATTGTAACTATAATTATCTAGTACTTAGCAAATATTTGTTCTGTGTGTTTCTCTCAAAATTATTTCAATTAATATGTAGTAACTGGACAATACTTTTTCATTAGTTAGATTTTCATCATTTTAATCAAACTGATTTGAAAAATATGTTTCATGTTTAGTTTCTCAGTACCACTCCCACCGATCTTAGTAAGGAAGCTGTACTTTGTTTTTTTTTTTTTAATTGCACTTATATTTTATGAATAATTGTGATTATGGATTACAATATTGTATTTAACTTAATGAATTTATGTTTGCATGTATGTATATTTAAAAATTCTATATATGTGCCACAAGATTTTAAGTTTATAAATATGTTGGCTTGAGCAACATTATTCACAATACAGAAATAATTAAAGATTGTTTTTGTTTTCTACAGAATATTTAGATAATTTATTTCAGTGATTTTATTTTCTGTTGTAAAATATTGTTCATGATTATTAATTTGAATTTAACTATGAATATAACATAAAAATTATCTAAATTTGATTCAAATAAAAATAAATTGCATAATTTTAAAGGAAGGTTCCGTCCATATAAAATTGGACAAAAACAATTTAATCAATTTCAAGAATTAGATATTTTTCAAAGTATGTTATTTTTAAATTATTTGAAAGAGGGTATAATTCTATAATTTATTTAATCTGAAGCTTATTTTATACCGTAAAATAAGCCTTAAATTTTATACAAATTTCATAAAAATTTTTTGATATTTTACTGTAGTTTCATATTTTAAATATTCTTATATTATCTAAAATCGACAAAAAAATGAATTATATTTTTTAAATATTTTTGAGATGAAAATTTTTTTATATAAGTTAATATCTAATTCAGAAAAAAAAATTAAAGAAATAATTGAAATATTTCACAACTTAAACGAAAACTAAAATGTTTCTGAAATTTTTTTTTTAGATATTATGTACTATTTCTGAATTGCAATTATTTTTACAGTAGCTTATCAAGTTAAAAATTTATCTCATTGTTAATAGGTTTTTAACTCTTTACATATAGTTCCGAACATAATTTTTGAATTTGCATTTCATTCAAATATTCGTATTTTATTTTCTCTGTGTTATATTAGAAAATATACAAGCCTTTTTCAAATGTATATTAGATAAGTGTAATAGAAACTTGTGATACTAGATCATTGTAAAATAAACATTTAATTCTTAATTCGATAAAGCAAAACAATTTCAAGATATTTCAATTCAAAAATGTAATGAACAATATTGTTTCAAAACACGAAATTAGAAATTTAATTCATCCTTAATCCATGAAATTTGTAGTTTTTCTGCAGAAGTCCAAATTTCATATTCTTTGAGTTATTCGAGTCCAAATATCAATTGAAATTAAATTGATACTTGGATGAATAATACTATTGGATACTAATGAAATGGAATAAAAATGATATTTTTTTTCCATTTTTATTTCTTAAATATTACTAATTATTTTACGAAAATTTCAACTACATATAAATAATGAAAGTGCCATAAGCTTATGTTGAAGTAACTCAATTGGGATATTTTTGTAGTTGTAGGCAAATATCCTTTTGTCCTTTTGTAATATATTTTCCTTTTTGTAATATATATTCCCCATACTTCAATGTTACATATTCTCCAGCATCGCATTACATATACCGCATCAATGATGTAACTATGCTTGATCATTTAAAGAAGCAATTCGGTAATAAAATGGAAAATTGAGTTCAAATTCATATGATTTTATATTATAATATTAAAAATAGTATTACAGTTCATTTTTAGTTAGCTCAAAGATTTTAACAATATTAACTAAGTATCATGTAAACCCTATATGATTGACTTGTGTAGATAAATGCAAACTAAGGAAAAAATCTTCTAATCGAAAAAATTATAGAAAAAAATGAAAACAGTTCTTATATCACCAAATAAGATCATTCCCCCGATTTCTGTTTGTGATTCTTTTCTCAGGGTTTCTATTTTTTCTCAAAACTTGATTACATTACAATTTTTTTTAAATGATATAAGCATTTTATAAATTTTTAAGTCATTCATATATTACTCATTTATAATTTATGCCTTTAAAAAAAGTCCAATAATGTAAAGCTCTTATTTTCATGAATCATTATTTCACGATTTGGCTATAAGTTAAAAGAAGTTGTTGTTTATTCAATTCCTTCTATTGGCTCACACTCTTCCTATATATATCTTGTTCAAATTTTCAATCGTTAATAAAATATTTTTTTATTCATCCACTCGAGTTCAAATACATTTTTTTGAACTTGTAGTGGATGACACTTGATGTTAATACAGTTTTTTTTCAAATATTAATTCACTAATTAAATTTATTTAATTAATTTTAGTTTTTTTTTAGATATATTTACCAATAGATGGCCCCAGATAAACTTAAAAAATGAATGAAAATTATTTATAAAGGACTTTCTGCAATATAGTGAAAAAAAGTAAGAATTGACTTTAAAATTTTTTTTTATATTACTTGTTTTTTAAATGTAGGATAGAAGAATACTTAACCAGTTTCTTTCTTCCATTTCCATGGAAAAAAATAATGAATGCTTAGGTTGCAAAAGCATAGGAGAAACACTTTAATTTAAATGCATAATTTAGTAGTTTGGTTCCAAATGCTATCGATAAAAATAATTCAATATATAATTTATGGAATCATATCAGGTTGTCATTTTAAACAGTATAAGATTCAATAAAACGAATTTGGGCTTATGAAGAAATTTTTATCTTTGAAACTTTCATTACCGTGGGAATTTTAAAATCTAATCAAATAAACGTTAAACTAAAATCCATGTATTAAATATGCGAGAAAGTTATTAACAGTAAATATGAGATTAATCCAAAAAATAATTATATCTTCGACATTCATTACCAACTTGGTAGGTAAATTTAATTGCGTTTTGCCTTAAATTCTGACAAAACTGTTTGTTTTATTTAACTACGGTTTAAAAGTCTATAAAAATTAATTCCGAAGATAAAATTGTAACTGGGTTTTAATTCAATTAAACATTTAAAATAAAAAATAATTAATTTTCATGATTTGATTACTTAACTAAAAAAGAGCATCATTTGCTTATTCGTTAATTCTATAAATGAATTTTAAAAAGAAAAATGACGCTAAAAGAAACAATCCGAAAAGTTTGGTTTTCAATAAAATTTATTTTCAAAAATTAAAATTTTTAAATTCTTTTTATCATGCAAGAGAGTCAGATTCACTTTCTTTACTTATCTTCTCAAATATTTTACTCTTAGATAAATTTATTGTTCATCTGCTCAGGTTTAAATAGGTTTTTCTTCTAAATAAATCTTGTTAGATTTTGAAACATCCTTACTATTTTTATCTTAAATTAATAATTTATGAATATTCATTACAAATTATTATTTATAGTAATAAATGCCTAAATAATCGATCTGAAAATAAAAAAACTTGTATACTTTTTTTTATCTGCATCTTATATCTGAATGTATTCATTTTTCACTAACTACTCGTTTGTGTACCGTCTGTAAACCAAAATGGTTTTGTTTTTATTTTTTAAAACAGAAAGTTCTGTTGGTTCACTTGAACAGATTTAAATTGTTATCTTACTTACCAATCATGTATTATAACATAATTGTAACTGTAATTTATCAGAAAAATAAATGTTTTGTGTATAACTGTGTTATGTCGTTTTTTTCACCAAAAAATGATCAGTTTGAAATTTAAACAATAAACTTCTCGAAAACTATATGTTCCATTCAGATATACTTCATTTGTACTGAAATCATGAATATGGGTACAAATTTCTGTAAACAAAGGGATCAAATGACAGGATAGTCGTATTTTCAATATTACTACGGCATTAATAAATAGAACCGCCGTAACAACACACACAATATACTGAGTCTTGGGCAGTTGTGGTGTAGCTTTAGGCTTTAAATTTTAAAGTTTTATAACAACAACTCGTACCTAAAGAGAACAAGCTAAACCGTCTCCTCAAACATTCGTTAAACAGTAAAAATGTCTCAATATCCCGATCCACATATAAATCTACAGGTTCGAAAGCCTTCAATGACTTATAAATACTGGAAAAGGAGATACATACACATGAAATAAACCAAAAGCAAATTTCATGATTTTAAAAATAAATAATATATATTTATTAATATTTACAGTTTCTAAACGGATAAATATGTCTTGCAATTGGCATTATGTCAGAACAAGGGATTTCTATAACGCGTTAATCAGATATCTGAATATGTATACAATGTACTGTAATAATAATAATAATAACAATATGCATCTTAACTTCTCAGAACAGTTCTGCTCATTGGTCGTCTATCCCAAACTTTTCCCAGTAATTATATCAACTACTGCTGACCGTGTGGAGTTTTCAAATAAAGTTTACATAAGAAATATGCCCCTTACATATGCAGATACTTGTGCAGTCATCGGGTGTAAGGGAAGCCAGGCACCATGAGGACTGAAATGTATCGACGCATTATCGATAAAGAGTTCTTTGCTATCTAGCTGTCCTCAACATCTTTTGGTTTGGTTTGTCGCTCTACGGTCCTTTTGTACATCCTTCGGGCTAATTAGACCGGGGTCTACAGTTTAAAGGGGATTCCGAATCACTAACAAACATCCATGCCACCGCCAGAATTTGAACCTGAAGCCTGTGGTACCAAAGGCCAGAACGCTAGCCAATTGGCCATCAAGCCACGCAACATCTTTCGAGGGCAAACATCTTCTGTGAGTAGAGGTCCACAAGTTTTTATTCTTCGGTAGCTGAACGTAGAACAACCAGTTGAGGCCTCGTTCTGCTTTCCTCGCTTGGGTTTACAGCATCATCTTTCTATATTTTCTCCATTACCACCAGCTCCGGAGCAATCCTCTCAGAGCATCTCTTTATCCTCTCGATGTCTCCAACACCTTTTTTTATGTCTTTTCAGCCACACTCCCTTCCATTCATTATTGGCAGGATTTTCTTCTTAAAATCCGCCCCTGAAAGTATAGGTTTTTCCATTGGGGAGGGTAGAGTGTAATGCTGACACTCAATCAGATGGAAGAAACGGCTAGTCTTCCGTGGTAAGCCAAAGGTCAATTTCACCCTTACAGGAGGTAGTTTCCTAAAACACGTATGCCTATTATACTATCTGCCGCCAAAGACATTTTGTTTCCGTTCGGAAGAGTCACCCCCTCAATAAATAAGCGAGCACAGATCATTTCAGCAATCCTAACAGTCTTAATAAACTTACATTCTTGGCCATCTGGCGCTTTGAAGTTTCTCAAGACACCTCCAATTAAAACACCGTACAAATATATTTTTAAGAGATCTAGAATATTTGCAAAAGACCTGTTTCTTCTGGAATATGATCATTCTTTGAACAAATCCGGTAAGGGCTAGAGGCATATATATATATATATACCATTCCAACAGACACACAAAACATTTACCTCCACAACCTATGAACACATGATTTATACAATGATTACAAAAAGTTTTACCAGAATACATATTGACACCCATATCGGCATGATACAATGCAAAACGAATGCCAGTACATACTTTTGAGCATATAGATAGATAGATATAATACAAAAGCTACGGACTTATTAGAAAATCAGTTTTTATAATAAAGCCATAACAGCATTCGCTAAACATAAATCCACATGTGCTTCATAGTTAGCTCCATCAAAAACAGAAAAAAAGGAAATTTAAAACGAATTAATTGAAGAATCGAAATGACAATCGAAAGTTCAGCTACATAATTGAAAATCATATAACACACATAAACATCAAAGGGTGTGAAAACTGTACATGGGTATCAAAATATGCAAAACCAGAGTTAGAAACAAACTTTCCAGAAAATCAGTGTAAACAATGAGGAATTAATTATAATAATCTGAAAATAGATTTATCAAGGAATACTTTTCCTCAGAACGTTATACATTATGTCATTTCTGCTCGATAGATTATCCAAATCAAATAAATCTAGGGACGTTTATATTATTAATATTTTATTATTACATTTTTAAAAGTACAACTGAATCTACAAAATAAAGTTATAAAATAATATTTTCATAACAAACTTTGTATGTGTTCTTAAATCAGTTCTATCAAAATAACGAGATACAAAAGTCAGTGACATTGTTAAAAGTTCTGAATTGCGCATTACTGAATATCGTAAAATATATACTCACATCAATAGGTAAAAAAACACTTCAGAAACAGATCAAGAAAGAAAAAAATTGTACCATTACAGGGTGAAAAAAAGTCCTTCATGAAATCAGGAAAAATTTATATATAATGCAATTATATGCGACATAGCTTTATATAAGAATATATACCTTCAGTATAATATAATCCATATTATTTCTGCCAGCCAGACAGATTACATGATACAAGTCAAAATATATCTAACCGCATATTTCAAGAATATAGAGGAACAGAATTCCTGCAGCATAGTAGCAAGATGGAATAAAATGATATGTAACATTAAAGTCGCAACAGTTGGCGTGAGGAACAAGTCCAATGAGATGCTACTAAAGACAAGACCCGCTTGCCAAGAAACGAGAATGGCAATTAGTTATGGCAGAAAAGAAAGCTGGCTTATTACTTAAAAAACTAGGTATTTATAATAAGAAAATGTGGGACCATCAGGATATTAATTGACAGAGTGTTTCTATAAGTCAGTGATAAAATTTTCAAAAAATTTGATAATTTTCGCTTATTGCTTATTGTTTTATGCCGTGTAAAAAAAGGGTGAAGGCATCGTAATCCGTATGGTGTGCTGCAGAGGAGAAATTCCAATATTCAAATTTGGTTCTGTCTGTTCACTTTGAATAAACCAAAATGGGTATAAGACATCATTTAAGACAGCACATGCAGATGGAATAAAGGAAAAAGGATGCACAAATAAAAGGATCATTCGGCATTTGGTACAGATTATTCGATGATTGATTCGATTATTCGGCACTATTGAACAAAGGCTGAACACAGAGTCAAGAAGTAAATGGTCGCCGAAGAGCAGTGGTTCTCAAATGTTTTGAAGCCGGGGCACATTTAAAATCCTACAAATAATTGTAGGCGCACTATATATAAATTGCTGAAAATTATATTATAATAATAAATTCCAATATTACAGAAAAAATAATGCTTATGAAACATAGCTTAAATTTATTCATTTTTGTGTTTATGAGAAACATGAGCCTGATGTGTCTTAGTGATTTCTGCATTGTTTGGGCATATGTTTAAAAAGCAAACTCTCCTTTTCTCGTCAATACGTTGAAGATTTCTTTTTTATACATAATTGCGGGGAGGGTAGAAAATCCTAATTTACTTCAAATGACGTTGAAAATTGTGGTAAAATGCTAAAAGGTTTCAAGAGGTAATTCCTTAGGTCTAGTCATCAATCCATGATTAATGGATATAGCCACTAGATCTTCTGTTAATGTTAACCAAAATCACTTAACATTTCCATGAATGGGTTTCTGTTCCAATAGCATTGTTTAGTGTTAAGCGATGAAAATTTTTTCTTTTATTCGAGTTATGTGTTCAACTATTATTGAAAGTGTTTCATTTATGTATGTATTTCTTAACAATTGAAACATTTCCGGATTATCTTCAACTTTTCTTTTCCAAATCTGTAGTTTTCTCTAAAACTCGTTCATGTTGTCAGAGCTTGTGAGAATATTTTGTTCTTTCCCTTGCAAATATCGAGTTGCTTAATTATATCGGCCAAATACTGTAACCTGACAATAAAAAATTCGCACAACAGGAGGTACCAGAAAAGTTGAGGTTATTAGTTTCACCTCTTTAAAAAAAAAGCAAGTTCTTGTCGTAGATCGTGTGACAGGATAAGTACTTTCCCCCTTGACAAAAAAAATCGTACAAAAGGGTTAGTTGTTTGTAATGAAAGCTGTCTTTGAATGCGAAAACTGACAAGAAAAAGAGTAACTATATTTATTTTTATATCTTTGCGCATATTTCTCTGGAATACCACAGGGTGTACCAGGAATCAGGATACTAGATACCAGATCAGGTGTTCATTACAATGGACATACATTTTAAAACATTTTTTTTAATTCACAGAATGCATAGAGCTGAAATTTATTTTATAGATGGAGAAAGATTAATCTTTTTGACGACTTTACGTTTTTTGGTTTGGCAACAGTCAGCAGATGTTTACAGTTTGCTTTCTTTGAAAATAGTGTCCTGTTCCGGTCTGCCAAAAAAAAAGTAATTTTTTTTATTTTAATTTTATGAATACTTGGGGACTCCTTCGTTCTGCAAGAACATAATGCTAAACCATAGAAATGTCACTTGGGGGGAATTCACTTCATGAGAAGTTTATTGTTCTTATGAGTTGGCTAGCACGTTTTCTAGACTTGAATCCGATTGAGGGTATTTGGGATGATCTAGTGAAACGTACAGGTAAACTTATCCCACCTCTGTAATCCTAGGGTCCCTGACCTGTCTGGACACAGAGTAATGCGCTTTGTTGCAGACTGTATCAATAAATACCATCATTTTGAGCCTAGAACATCGTTGTCATGCCTGTATAACTATTAAATAATCACATTTTACATTTGAAGTTGATCACATTTTAAACTCGGATATTATGTTTTTAAGTATGTTTCCATTTTGTGTATTTTCAAGTGAGAAGGTAAAGGCTATTGCATTTCTTTTGTTCTTCATATGTGAAGTCCTGTTTCAGATTTTTATGATAATTAAAATTTCTATCCTATTTCTATCTATTCTATTTCTCAATTTCTATCCATTTGAGTTAAAGAGACTTTGCAAGATCTCATTAACTAAAATGAATAGAAATTTCGCAGTCACAATTTTTCTGATTTTTCCTTAATTTTTGGAAATCAGTGCATTTTATTTCCATTCAATATTTCAGTAAATCAAATTTTTAAAAGTTTTGTTAATGTATTATTTCAAAATTCTGTACCTAACAGATTTTATACAACCAAAAATTGTATCAAAATAAAAATTAATGTTAGGCTTATTCAAATTATGAATGTATGAAAAATAAAGCAGAACTTTATCTCATCTTGGAAGACCTACCGAAAGTAATAGGATTACATGTAGGAAAAAGAGATTAATTCTTCTAGTGAGGAGAAAGTATTTTCTTCCCTTCACCATTTGAAAGAGGTAAAAACAAGGACAAAACATATTGTTTAAGTTACTCCTTTCCCGATTTTATTTTTCGTATGAGTTATTTTTTATGGCATTAAGAAAGGTAAAATGTATTATAATCATATTCGAAAGAAATTCACTATACTTAAAGGATTTCTCCACTGCAACATATTTACGCTCTACCAAATGGTGTAACAGCTATGTCTGCACTTTGTTTTCGACGAACGTGATCTTTAGTGAACAAGGTAAAACTTTTAAATAATATTCTTTTATAATTTTTGTTAAAAATTGAGTAATTTTTAATAAGTTCACTTGTTGTCACTATTGTCTGTTTTCTGGAATGTCTGTAATTTTTTTTTTCATAATTACCTTAATTTTATCACTTAAATTTGAAGATGTATCTAAAGATAAACTGTATAATTGCTGCACATTTGAATAAATAACGGGAAAATTCAATGAAAATCCAATACCAAATTATAGGACTTTTAAAGAGATCGAAATGTTTAGAAAGATTTAAATATCTAAATAGATTTATATTTATCTACATAAATTGATAATACTGATAATAACATTTATCTGCATGATATAAAATATCTACATAGGTTGTATCACTTTTTGTATCCTAGTAAATTCTTAATATTCTAAATGGATATGTTAAATGTTGTGTGCTTTTTTCATAAAAGAAACTAAACTTTTTCATAAAGGATTTTAATCGTTTTTGTATAGTAGCTACCTATTGCATTCAAAGAGTTTATAATAACAAAGACAAGTATTACTTTTTACAATATACCAATGTTGTCCAACTAGAACTTCTGTTCGATGTTCTTTTTAATAAAGAATTTTTTTTTATTTTTTTGCTTATCAAATTGAATGAAAGGAATAATATAGAAATTCAAACTCAGAAGTAGTCATGTGACAGTGAAACTTATAGAAGAACTTTATGATTTCAAATGCTGCCATCGAATTTTATTGCCCGAAGCAGCTATAATAACAAAGAATATGTATGTACGCCGCAGGTTGGAAATGGAAATGTTCAGAGCTAATTACTATGGATTGTAATTTTGTACAGCAATTTTGTTAGAATCAAGAATCTAAGATTGTTATGAAATCCAGTTTTATAGAATTTCAGCTGTATGCATAAACATAAATAGATATGTGGCAAAGCGATACCTTTTAGTACATACTCAGTTCTCTGTATATACAAGCAAAAGCAAATTGTCGTAATTAATCTTTCTAACGAATTTATAGTTAAGCATGAACCGCATTTTAATTACAAAAATTTGATTTTTAAAATAAAAGATATCAGAATGTTGCTGTTTTGGGTCACTTTGACCAAAATCATTCGCCACGAGAACGATAGAATTGTAGCATATTCAACACACTGGCGATCTGTTGCATTACGCTCACATAGTATGATACCATTTTGAATAAACACATCCAATATTGTTATCTAGGAGATTTGGGCCCTTTTCTTCATCAAGTACAACGGAAGTTGTAGGATTCGGTATCGTTTGTCGAGTTTCAGACCAGACAGCTTTGATGAAGAAATGAAACCCATCAGGTTGCAGTCCTTAGATATCAGCAACCTGCTTGGTCTGTTTTTTCTTCAGTTCCACACAAAATTAAAATAAATCAGGACCAATAAAAGCATTTTCTACAAAATTCTTTGAAAAGAATGTTGATTCAGATCTAAATTCATAACTAAATTTAAGTTTGAATGGTGATATATTTAAAATCAAAATATTTTTCTCCTTCTTCTCCTCGTTCCTCCTCTCTCACTTTTGTTCACTTCTCCACCTTCTCTAGTTACCACACTTCTTCTCATTGTATTTTTGATCACTTCTTCACACATTTCAGATTATTTATCTTTCCTCTCTAACTCCATCTCTTCACTCCCCACTCCGACATTCGATCACTTCATCACACTCCTGTGATGGTGTTTTTTTTTAAATTATAATATACTAATTGCTAATACCTAGTACCTAGAGAGCTGACTCCCCCAAAATACTCAAAATCTACTATCTCGCAATGCTAGATGTCATGCATACAACCCTCTTTCATGAAGTTTTCTGTGTACAGTTGATCTGGTTACCAGTCTTTAAATGTCTGCTGTAAGAGAATATTTTAGGTAATTGTTGTTGTTTTTGGGGGGGGGGGGGGGGGCCCCGTAGCAGCCTTCTGTGACTCGTAGCAGTCAGTTGCAAATATCATCATCTGAGGAACTAGTAACTCTGGATCTTCGCCGCTGCATCTTTAGATGGTGATCCTGTTCTTAGAAATGTATTCTACTGTCTATGAATTACAGAAGAGCCCGCATTCAACCAACATAAGCAGTTTCTATTATACTTGAAAGAGTTGCAGACGCTAATAAAATCTTGTCCCTTTATCCAATGACGTTGAACGATAACAGCAGCATTTATTTACATATATTCTGATGCAGAATTTCTATTTATGTTTATTGTGTAGTTTATATTAGAATTTGCTTATTTGTGGCAGTGAAATCATAATTTCCCTAGGTTCTCTCTCTCTCAATTTTCGAAAAACAATTTATTTTGGATATAATTACTGAATCGTTCTGCTGAATTTTTATTATATACATTTAAAAGACTCCTTCAGGAAAATGCTAAAAAATAATTATATTTTAAGGAAATATTAAGCACTGTTTAAATCCTCTCCTGTTATATTGAAGTTTTGAGCAGAGATAAATTCTGAATAAGATTTTTAATGAAGAATGAATTAATTTTTAGAAGAAACTTCAATAGCATCAGACACAACTATGTCATACTATAAAAGTCTAAGTCATGTGATAGTTGGTAAACATCCTTATTGTTATTGTGGATAAAATGGAAATGATTGAAACTTCTCGTTTTCCAAGCTCTTTTTCTGCATGGTTTTTAAACTTTTCATCATATTTGGATTTGATTGTGTTTATTGTTAAAAAAATAATAAGTGTTTTAAAAATCCTTATTAAAACTCGAATCTAATTACACTTAAAAATAACAAAAATATCAATATGTTTGAAAAAATTTGTAATTTTACTATTCTTATGATCTATTAGACTAAGAATAATTTTATTTATGTAATTCTAATATCCATATTAACAATGATAACCAATAAGGAAAGACTAACTATCTAATTAAAAAAGTTGTAAGTAGATAGAAAATTATTGATTAGAAAAAAATCTATTCCAACAGTATTCTTCATATATATTTAGACATAGTTCATTCCGCATGAAAAGGGAAAGTCGTTATAGTTAATAAAGCAATTTAAATTATAAAAAATTACTTTTATGGTTAGTATAATTTGTTTAATGTTATCAATGAATTTTGATAGTAAAATTAGGATACTACAGCATTAAGATTCAGGGTGTTTCAGAACTTCACGTACAAACTTGGAGGGGGTAGAAAACATCAATAGGAATCAGAATTACATAGAAAGGCAAGGTCCCAAATTTCGCCCTCAAATAATAACGAGACATAAAGAAAAGGCAAGGACACAATACATAAAGCAGTATTAAACGCTATATTACACAATAAAATACACTACTGGCCATTAAAATTGCTACACCAAAAAGGCGACAGGAATAGACGGACGTGATATTAAAACAGACGTGAAATTTAAACGACAGGAAGTAAATACTGTGATATGCAAATGATTAGCTTTTCAGCGCATACAGACAAAGCAGGCGCGACACCTACAATGTGTTTAAATGAGGAAATTGTTCAGCCGGTTTCTCATACACAAATTGCATTTAAACATTGTTGCCTGGTGAAAAAGTGTTGCGATTCCTCGTGTAAGAAGCAGAAATGCGTACCAGCACGTTTTTGACTTTGATAAAGGTCGAATTGTAGCGTACTGGGATTACGGTGTGTCGTATCGAAGTATTACTGCTTGCGTTGGTCGAGATCCAATGATTGTTAGCAGAATATGGAATCGATTGGTTCAAGACGGTAATACAGAACGCCGTACTGGATCCCCCTATAACTAGCAGCCGAGAAGATAGGCATGTTACCCGCATGGCCTTAATAGATCGTGCAGGCACGTCACGAACCCTGAGTCAAGAATTGGGGTCGCTTGCAATACAACAAGTGATTGCACAAACAGTTCCACGACGTTTGCAGCAGCATGGACTCTCAGCTCGGAGACCATGGCTGCGGCTACCCTTGACGCTGCGTCACAGACAGGAGCGTCTGCAATGGTGTGATCAACGATGAACCTGGGCGCACGAATGGCAAGCGATACGCCATTTTTACAGATGAATCCAGGTTCTGTTTACAGCATCAAGATTGTCGCATCCGTGTTTAGCGGCATCGTAGTGAACGCATTCGTGCCTTCGTCATCGTCATACTGGCCCATCATCTGGCGTGATGGTATGGGGTGCTATTAGATACACGTCTCGGTAACCTCTTGTACGCATTGACGACACTTTGAACAGTGCACGTTATATTTCCGGTGTGTTACGACCCGTGGTTCTACCCTTTATTCGAGCCCTGCGAAACCCTACGTTTCAGTAGGAAAATGCACGACTGCATGTTGCCGGTATTGTACGGACCTTCCTTGATACATAAAATGTTCGGCTGTTGTTCTGGCCAATAGAAAACGTCTGGTCAATGGTTGCCGAGTGACTGGGTAGTTACTACGGTTGATGAGCTGTGGCATCGTGGGAAGCTGCATGGGCATCTGTACCTGTGCATTTCATCCAATCTCTGTTTGACTCAATACACAGCCGTATAAGTGCTGTTATTACTGCCAAAGGTGGTTGTTCTGGGTACTGATTTCACAGGATCTATGCACCCAAATTTCTTGAAAACTTAATCACTTGTTATTTTTAGTATAATATATTTGTCCAATAAATATCATTTTGTTATCTTCATTTCTTCTGAGGAAATTCCATAATGAGCTGGAGATTCATCGGGTGAAAACCACATTCGGCGTCGAAGTTCAGCAGGAACATCGGTCAACAATTCTTAAAGGACCTTCCCAAGAAAGGTGAGATACGTATAAACGTTCATTCGAGGTGGTAAAATGTATGGATCGGCCAAACAGTCAGCTGCATTTCTCGCCCCCACATTAACAGCAAAGCTGTCTGGTGCGGCGCCTGGTTTGGCTCCGTGTGAATTGTTTAAGGCCTCCATGTGTGTGTTGTTAGTACTAAACACCCCATTCAGTAAACAAAACAGAACATGGAAAATGCCGATCAGACACACTTTTTTAAAGAAATCACTGTGCAGACGTAACAAGTCGTGGGTAATCTTATTCTACAGTATTTTGATACTTTGAAGAGGATAAGGATGTACGCTTTCGCTGTGTAGAACACACCACACAGTTGATGGCAGGATTTCGGTCCACAGTATTCAACAGATCCTTTTCTAAATCGGTTATTCGTGTTGATCCCATACACCCGGTGTCCTGCCTCAGAACTCTGAAGGAACCTTGTTCACACGAGTTCTGTTGCACATGAGCTAGCATTTTGTAATTTGCTATTTTTCTGGTTGCAAATAGTTCCTGATACAGCCGTATAGCAATGCGTTCATTTCCATTAACTATGCCATAAACGAAATGAACATCGACTAATTAGGCGTTAGTGAAACAATTCATGTTCACCTCGCTCATTTGACAGCTACAATGAGAAACCCGCGCGTGCCGATATCGAGAGCTCATTTACAGCACCACCTATCCATTTGAGACAATGCTTTTCTAGGTGATTCTGGTTACTATTAATTTTTTTATCTCTCCTACAAGTTTGTACGTGGAGTTCAGAAACACTATGTTTATTCTTTATAAATATTTAAACCCAACTTTTCTAGACGGAGTAGTTATCTTCTAAATAAACTTTTACCTCTTAACTTAACCTTAACAAGGGTAAAATAGCTTATCTGTTAGACCAGCGTTTTTCGAACAGTGGGGAGTGAACATATTAACAGGAAACGCAGTGCATCTATTAAAAAAACATTAATTTATCCTAAATAAAATAAAAAATATTAATATATAAAAAAAAATCTTTCAGAGGTACAATTACATTTGGAAAACTAAAAGGCCTTAGCTGTTCTTCTAGAGATGCACTTTCTTTTGTATTCAAAATTAAAACATTTAAATAAAAAAAGAAATAAGAGCTCCAGTGAAATAGCAGAGAAATAGAATAATTACCATGAACATTATATTGATCTCGTTTTAATACAATATTAAAAGTTAAAATTTTTGATACACATCAATGAAATATTTTAATAAGTAAAAAGTCATTGAATATCTTGAATCTTTTTGGCAAAAATGGATGTTCTGCTTTGACAGTTATAAAGTCAAAATATAAACTAATACGAAAAGTTTTTTAAATGTTTTTTGAACCATTGGTAAACATTATATTCTCTATATACATATTAGAAATAGCCCATTGATGATGGAAGGGCATTACTTTCTGTGAGAAGTACCCGGTATGTATGCTTCGTGTAGAAAAAAACAGATTACTCCCACCTGATTGCTTATGTTAAATACTTTTTTCATGGGGTTATAACACTATAGCTACCTCTTTTCTAAAAACGGTGTTTATAATGCAGGCATTCAGCTGATTTGAACCTGAGCCCTCCTGCACCCAAATTTGCTCTTAATTGCAGTTCAACAAATCATACCAATTCCGATATTAAACCTGTTTCCATTCAAAATCATGCCCATCTATGAATTTTTGAATTTCATTTTTGTATTTATATTTTTATTTATTTGTTTATTTTTATATTTATTTATTTATTGACAAATAAGATCATTATTTAATTTTAATGTAAATTGTTATAAATTATTTTGCGTGTTTAAATTATGAATGCATTCATTTTTTAATTAATTATGTATTGTGTGGCGGTATTGTAAAGGTTGCGTAGTGTTATTAAAATCCAGACGGCAAAATAAAAGACGATAATCAATTTTCACAATTACGACATGTTTATTCTACTTCGAACGCTTACTACGTTCTATTTTTATTCTAGCGGGAAAATTCCCTTTTTAACAGTGAAAGTAGAAGTAGTTCAATTTGTATTCCATTTTACATCAATAGGTGTCGCTACATCACTCCCCTACCAGTAACAAAGTTACGTTACTTTGAAAATGGTAGACGAATTAATTTATCAATACAAATAATAGCGAACAAATACACATTGATACAAATTTAAATTGTACAAAATAAGTACAAATACAATTACATTTAAACAATTACATACAATAAATCAAATTAATTTTTAAAATGGAATGGATGAATTATAATTTTGAAGAAAAGTCAATAATGTCATTGAAACGAACAGGAAGTTTTACTTGTCTTCCACAACGTGTTGTTGTATTTGGTTGTACAACTTGCTGACTTGGTATAAATGTTTGCTCACTCGGCAGAGATGTATGATCATTTAAAGACGTTGGATTCAGAAGTTCATTAGGTTGTAACACATATGCCGGTTTTAGTCTATCCACGGAAATATTAACTTGTTTATTTTTAATTGATAGAAGAAAGTTTTTCGAGGATCTTTGCATTATCAAATAGGGTCCTTCATATGGGGGTTCTAAAGGTTTTTTAACTCTGTCAATTCGCAGAAATACATGTGAGCATGTGTACAAATCTTTTGGAATGAAGATCTTTTGTTTACATTTGTTTTTGGATTGGTATGGTTTTAAATCAGCCATCTGTTTTCGGAGATTGCTTACAAAATTATCATCAGATATTGGCAATTTGGATTCTTCAAAGAATTCGCCTGGTAGTTTAATAGTTTTTCCATAAACCATTTCAGCTATTGTATACTTAGAGTCCTCATGTAGAGCAGCTCGCAAACCCATAAGAACTGTTGGTAATGTGTCCGTCCAACGAACGTTGTTATGACATCTAATAGCTGTTTTCAAGGTACGGTGAAGACGTTCGACTTTTCCATTACTCTGAGGATGGTAAGAAGACGTATGGTATACTTTAACACCACATAGCGCAGCTAAACTTCGAAATAGTTCTGAAATAAATTGAGTGCCTTTGTCAGTAATAACACAAGTAGGTACACCAAATCGGGTAATCCAATGCTCATAAAAAGCTTTTGCTATACTTTCTGCAGTGATATTTGATAACGGTACCACTTCCATCCAAGAGGTAAACCGATCAATACACGTCAAGCAGTATGTGTATCCATTGGAAGGTGAATAAGGTCCAATTAAATCTATATGAACGACACTAAATCTCTCATCTGGTGCTTGAAATTGTGAATATTCTGATTTTGTGTGTTTAGTTATTTTATTTTTCTGACACTTGATGCAAGTTTGAGTCCACTGTTTAACATCTTTTTTCATATTTGGCCAAATGAATCTTTTAGTTATTTCTTTTACAGTAGTTCGAATTCCAGAATGAGCTAAACTGTGAATTGTATTAAATATTGTCATTCGAAAATTTTTTGGTATGAATGGTCTGATACTGGAAGTAGAGGTATCACAAGACAAGAGCTTTCCTGATGGCAATTGGTGTTCTTTAAAATGTAATGATTTGGAATGTAATTTCAATTGTTGCAGTTCATCATCATTAATTTGTGCATCTGCTATCAAGTTATAATCGACAATAGGTGAATCGATGTCCTCAATTCTAGACAGTCTGTCTGCTACCACATTGTTTCGACCACTGATATGGTATAGGTTAGTAGAGAATTGTGAGATATATTGTAGGTGTCTTAGTTGTCTTGGGGAGGCTTTATCATTGTTTTGCTTAAAAGCAAATATTAACGGTTTATGATCAGTATAAATATCAAAATCTCGACCTTCAAGTAAATGCTTAAAATGTTTAATGGATAAATATATACCCAAAAGTTCACGGTCATAAACGCTGTAATTTTTCTGAGCATCATTAAGTTTTTTAGAAAAAAATGCAATTGGGTTCCATCCATTTGGTTCTTTTTGTTGAATAACTGATCCAATAGCCCAATCAGATGCATCTGTGAGAAGTGCCAGAGGGTAATCCGAGTTGGGATATGCCATTAACGCTATTTGAGCAACATCTTGTTTGCATTTTTCAAAACTTTGTCTAGTTTCATCGGTCCATGGTATTTTGCGTCGATCTTTTTTTGTAGATCCTTTCAAAAGTTCATGTAGAGGGGCTTGAGTTTTTGCGGCATTATTTATATAATTACGATAAAAATTGATCATTCCTAAGAAGGAACGTAATTCGTGCATAGTTTCTGGTAATGGATATTCTACGATAGCTTTGATTTTTTGAGGTTGAGGTTGTGAACCTTCCGCAGATATTTGATAGCCTAAAAAATCTATTACAGGTACTCCCAAAACTGATTTGCTAATATTAATCCGTAGACCATATGTATCTAAACGCTGGAAAACTATTTTAAGATGTGAACGATGTTCTTCCTCGCAAGAAGAGGCGATCAACACATCATCTAAGTATGGAAACACAAAGTCTAGACCATAAATAACTTCATTTATAAACCTTTGAAATGTTGCAGGGGCATTTTTGAGACCAAAACTCATCACATTGAATTGATAAAGTCCAAAAGGTGTGATGATGGCAGTTTTTGCCTTATCTTCATCTGCTACAGGAATGTGATAATATGCTTTAGTAATGTCAATTTTAGAAAATATAGTTTTATTAGTTAAAATATGTTGAAAATCCTGGATTCGAGGTATGTTATATCGATCAGGTATAGTTAAATCATTCAATCTTCTATAATCACCACATGGACGAAAAGAACCATCTTTCTTTGTTACTATATGTAATGGACTTGCCCATTCTGAGCTAGATGGACTAATGATGTTATTGTCAAGCATATATTTAAATTCTCTTTTAGCTATTTCCAACCGTTTTGGATCTAATTGTCTTGCTTTACAATTTATAGGTTGTCCTTTAGTTATAATATGATGTTTTACATTATGTTTAACATTTGAAACAAGAAAATTTGGTTTTGTTATATTGGGATACATAGAAAATAAATCAGAATATTTACATAAGCTGCTCGTTGTATTTACACATTCATTAATAGAGATGGGTGCAATGTTACCATAAACTGCAAGGTTAGTTACACCATCAATTAATCTTTTATGCTTTATATCAATTAATAAATTGAACTTATTTAAAAAATCTGCACCTAGTATAGGTTTACTAATTTTGGCCACAATAAACGGGAATGGAAATTCTCGGCGTAAACCTAGATCAAGATTTAAAATTTCTGTACCAAAAGTATCGATTGCAGTATTATTTGCAGCATATAATTTATAGTCACTAATAAATTTGTGTTTAGAAGTATAAGGAATAAGACTTACGTCCGCTCCACTATCAACCAAAAAGCGTAAACCCGTTTTTTTGTCGTTGACAAATAGACGGTATTGACGGCAATGTGTTGTATTTTCAGCAGCAGAGTCTGCCGTTAATTCTGTTGCTGATTCTGGTTTTCCGAAGGATTGTTTTTCCATGCACATGGAGCTTTACATTTATCAGGAAAACATTTTTCTCGAAAACGAAAATGGTAATAACAATATTTGCCAGTAGGATTGTAAGAGCGATTGCGAGACTTACTTCGATGAGAAGAAGAGTATCGACCTCTATTTCTAGGTTGGGAACGAGAGTTCCTTGTGACACTCAGTTTTTCAAGTTTATTTTCCAAAGATGTAATTTGTTGTTGTAACTCAGTCATAGCATCTGATCCTGATGAAACATTGCTTACGCGGTAAAGTTCTTGTTTTGGTTGCATTTCAAGAATACGATCCGCCATTAATGCCAGTTTCTCAATTCCTTCTTCACTAACTAGTAAAATATTCCGTACGGAATCAGGCATTTTTTGTAGAAATAATGTTGTTAGTACCTTGTCTGTTATTCCATCAGTAGCCAGGTTTCTCATTTTTTGTAAAAGTTGACTGGGTTTAATATCTCCCAAATCAAGTCCTGTCAGCAGTCTCTGAAGACGCTTATTTTCGCTTTCTTTAAATGTATTCAGCAAACGTTCTTTCGCAGCGGTATATTTTGTTCTATTATCATCACTTATAATGTCCCACAAACTTTCAACAAACTTCGGTTCTAATTGCGAAACTAAGTAGTTGAATTTTGTATCCTCGGCTGTTATTCCACAAATTGAAAACTGTGCTTCAACTTGAAAGAACCATATTTCTGGTTTTTCAGCCCAAAAAGGAGGTATTTTGACACTTACCCGCGCTACTTCATCTTTTTTCGCCGATTCATTACTTTCAGTCATTTTGTAAATAATTCACTGTTTGCAAACAATTCACGGGTCACCAAGTATGTGGCGGTATTGTAAAGGTTGCGTAGTGTTATTAAAATCCAGACGGCAAAATAAAAGACGATAATCAATTTTCACAATTACGACATGTTTATTCTACTTCGAACGCTTACTACGTTCTATTTTTATTCTAGCGGGAAAATTCCCTTTTTAACAGTGAAAGTAGAAGTAGTTCAATTTGTATTCCATTTTACATCAATAGGTGTCGCTACAATTGCTTGGTACAAAATAAAAACAGATTGAAATGTTACAACTAGTTTTTAGTAAAGAAAGAAATTGGGGAAGGAGCTGACTTGCCAGAAGTATTTTCTTTTATCAAGAGGGCTTCAGATATTAAAAGTTTGCGAATCAATATTTTATTAATTCTATTTGAGATCCTATTATTGCTTCAAAATAATATGAATTTTTGCCACTTAAAATTGCACATAAAAATATTGGCTATTATTCGGAAAAACAAGCAATGCAGTAACCTATAGTAAGATTTTATTCACATTACATAAAAGTTAAACAATATTGAAAATAAAATTAATATCACAATATTCTGTTTATAATGACAAATGAAAATGCTGAAGTCCCAATGCTAATGAGATTGAAATTTTAGATTAATCTTTGTGATTACAGTATTTATTTTTTCTAATGGCAACAATATTCAACTAGAATTGAATTGAGATGCTTGAGAGGTTGTTAACCGTGTTTTGAATATTTAAAAATATTTTCTGTTCTGTATTTGACTTAATTAAAATGTTTCGAAAATCATATTCTTACTCCAGTGTTTCTGAGCAGCAATCCAGTGGCTGTTGCAGAGGATGTAAGTAGTTGTGATTTGTTTAGAATGTCGTTGGTTAATAGTTTCGATATCGTGTTAAATAATTCATTTTTTTTTTTACACATGTTTTTTCTTATTATTTTATCCTTGCTAAATTTCAAAATCAGATGGAATAAGTTTTTTTCTTAGCGAAACCTTTATGCTAATCAAAACAAATTTTATGTAATGGTTAGTCAATGATAAAACCAAAACATTAGTTTCAATTTTTCTTTATGGCTGTTAACATCTTGATTAAATTTCTTGATACTGTCATACCTAATTTAATTATGGATCTAGAATTTTTAAATAATATATGTTTAATCTGCTATGAAAATTAGCATTTCAAATTTTAAAGTCTAAATCTGTTTGCATGGAAGGCATTTATTATTGTTATTTTCATAATTTTTGGAATTATATTATTATCATTTATCCGTTAAGTTAAGGTTATCATGAACAGAGTTTCGTAAGCTACATGCAGAACCTAAAAAATCGAAGAAAAAGTAAGAAAGAAAACTGAAATAGGGAGGTGGAGAAAGAAAAAAAAAAGATTTTTTTACCTAGTGGCTTGGAAAAGTCAGTATTGACATAATATACTTAAAAATTGCTTTCAATCTTTTAAAAATAACATACTAAGTTTTATCAACTGGTTTTAAATATTATTCAGAAGTTGGAATTTTATGCTGAAATACTTGGGTAAAAGTTGGAAATTTTATTTTGTATTTTAAATATATATATCTTGTTCTTAATAACTCTCTCTTGTTATCTTAAATAACATTTATTATTTTAGAAACCAGTAACAAAATACAAACTAATTCAAAACAAAAATATTAAAAATGTAAAATATGATCATTTACAAAAAATAATTATTAAAATATTATTTGAATTTATCAAGTTTTACTAATACATTTTGTATTTAAATATAATGTATATATCTAAATGGCTTCTTACTTTAAAAAATTTATCAAGTTAATTCTAAAAACTTTTAATGATTATATTTTATCTCAATTTTGTATTGTTGTTTGAAAAATTTAATTTATTTTAAAGTAGTAAAATAATGCACTGATTCTGAATATATTTTTATCCAAATGTTTTAAATATTTTTTCTTCAGATTATTTAGAAAAGTGAACTTTTAACTATATGTTATATTTTATTCATTTCTGATTATTATTTTTATCATCCATTATTTTATTTAAATTATTTTACATGCATAAATTTTTATTATTTTGAAAAATAGAAGAAGTAAAATGGGGGGGAAAATGCTGAATTGCATATATAATTGGGTCAGAGAGAAGCCTTTGTAATGACTTGTGGTTACTTTCATACTAATCAATAATATTATCTGTATGGCTTCTTGTCTCTTTCTGCCTGTCATTTTAACTGATACATTTGTTTGCAATGGGTGCCTATGTTGGTCCGTTAATACTGCAATATCCTATTCCATTGCATTATATGGATGGATTTATGTATGAAGAAAAAATTGAAACTTCTTGTAAGTTCTATTTATTTATATATCTCTGAAAAGTCTTGGATGAGTTAAGTTATTAAACTTTATACATAATCCATTAAAATCCATCTAATATAAATTTACTGCATGTTAAAATGATCAGAAATAAAATTATTTATAGAAAAAATTAATTTATGTTTTATTAAAAAAAGGGAAATAATTTCTCCATAACAATACTATGTATTATTATGCATTTATTTTATACTACAACATAATATACATTAATATTAAATTGTTTAATTTTGAGCTGATTTGTTGTTAAAAAAATAAATAACATTTTTGAATTAATCAACTTTAAAATAATAGTAGTATTTTCTTTTAGTAATTCTTTATGGTTAGTCTTATAATTATATAAGGGTTGAAAAATTTTAATGTATGTGGAAAAATATTATCTCTTGTAAGTCCACACAATCAAATTTAGTAATAAGGTAATGTAAATAAAGTATTCTTTAAATTGTATGGCTTTAATTATTTTGGATATAAAAAAAAATTAGTGTTTACAAAATTTTAAATAAATGGATTTAGAGATAGGAAGTAAAAAAAGATAATCCCTGCAAACAATTCTTACTTCTAACTGAAAATTCATTAATATATAATGATCACCAAGATAAATTTTTATAATAGTTGTTTGAAGTTTTTAATATTTTAAAAGGAAACCACTTTTATTTTAAAAAAGGCTTGCAATTGTGCATGTATTCAAATAGTCCACATTATTATTGACAATAAATTTTTTCTAGACTTTTTCTGTTGATTCCATAGCCATATATATATATATATATATATATATATATATATATATATATATATTTGTTATTATGCAACTAAAATGTGCTATAAATTGACTTACATTTTTGTAGGGAAAATATGATACCAGGATAAATGATATATGAAATCCATAATTGTTTGAGACACATGCATTTTAAGAGGGAAATATGACAAAGAAAATGTGGGCCAATATATTTATATTTGCTATATTTAATACATGGCTATTGCATTATTATAATGGATAGAATGCAATATTAAATACAGTTGGGTTATCTTTGTCTTATCATGTTAGTAATATAGATACATACTTCAAAGTTTTTATGTGTATCCACCCATGTATGGACTCGGTTTACATCCAAATTTTCTCAAAATTGGCTAATACAAAGCCTAGTTCAACTGAAAAAAATTTTGAATTATATCAATATTCATTAAAAAATTTACCAATTTAAATAACTTATGTTTTATGCCAGTTTGGTACCTTTTTATCATTAGCGAATTTTTTATGGTTGATATTATTTTTTATGCTGTTATATTGTCTGAGTTATTGACCTCTTCTGACTAGACTTCTTCACTCCCCATCTCTAGATGTTTGAAAGTTGATAGTCATAGAGTAGTGATGTATCTGTAATATATATATGTATAAATGTAAGACTGTCCCAGTGTGAGGGTGGGAGAAAGTATTCGTTGAACTTTACACTTGTTCTTATTGTTAAATTTGCAATGGTGATAAGAAAAGATAACTAGTCAATCAGACCAGAATTCATTCTAAGTAAAGAATCTATAGAAAATATAAAAATATCAGTAAATTGTAATGTGTCAACAATGGCCAATGAGGAAAGCAAAAGTGCTTCTTTAAACAGATGTGAATCTAAATAAGAGTTAATTAAGTTTTATTTTCTGAAGCCATGCAACAATAGGTTATATGTGCTAGTTTTATTATAAAGCTTAAATTGTCTAGTGAATTGAACTTTGAGATTTATATCTGCTTTAACTTGATTTATCCAATTTTGCCTTAGCAAGAGAAAGAAAAAAGTAACAAGGTATATAATATCTAAATAAAATATGATAGTAATAAAAATGAAAAAGAATTTGCATCATTTGAGATTCTAAAAATTTTTTCAAAGGCAAGTTAGGAAATTGTTACAGATTTAGTCTAATATCTACCTGAATCAAAGCTTTTTGAAATTCTTTCTGTCTGAGGTTAGTTTAGTCTGATATTTGTCAAACATGTAGATTCAAAAAATGAATAATAAAAAGTTTTAAAAAAATACACAAGAAAAACAAAAATGAAGAAAAGAAGATTCACTCAATCTAAAATATGAAATGCCTGAATTATAACTTTTAACTTTTTTTTTATATTTTATATGATAATTTAAATGGCATCCAAAGGTTTGGAGAAGTTCAGAGTTGCTTTCTGGAATTAATGTTGTTTTTTCCCCACAAGAATTGTCATGGTTTTATAGTGAGTCTTCAGGCAAATCAAAAATCCAAGGTTGAGAAAGAGCATATTCAAAAGCATTTTTTATTTTTATTTTTATTTTTTTTTTTTTATTTTTTTTTTTTTTCCCTCCCTCACATTGGAATAAAATATTTTTCTCAGTTTTTGACTTTTTTGCAGAGAGAACACAATTAGGATGGAGTAAAGCCACATATCTACCAATTTTTTTTAATACAAAAATAGAATGTTTGGTATTTTACATGTTAGTATATGAAGATATTTTCAGTCAAATTTCAGTGAAATTGTTTATAAGGTAAAGAGACCATATAAAAATGTAGAAATCATAATTCTTTTGCTGAATTGTTTTTAATGATTTGTACTATTTCAAAGATGGTGGTTACTTTTGAAACTTCTTTGTCATTAGAAAATTCTATGACTTATAGTTTGATAATGATAACAGTAAATAATGCTCTATTTGTTATGCCATATCTTCATCATATAAAATGCACCCTTTTATTTATGTTTTTTAGAAAAAAATATTTTAATTGTATATTTGATTAATTTTACATCACTTTAATTTTCTGCCTATAATCCAGCATTATAACCTGCAGACCTAATTTCCATTTTCATTACTGGAAATGATAAGATGTAGTATAATCTGCAGATTATTATTTTCTTTTATGTTTCATGTACCAATAAAGTTCCATTTTTATTCCCATGGTCAAGGTCTTAAACTTTTTAATATTTCTTAATTTTAAAATAATGAAATTTAGAAAGAAGTTAGAAGTGTATGCATTTAAGGTAAAATAAAAGCAAAAAACTATAAAATAACTGAAAAATTTCTCCAAATGTAAAAATCAATTTTAACTATATAAAAGGAATAAAAGTATATTTAAAATTTTTTATTAGTATTGCAATCTATTAATGATATAGCCTTTTGTAAAGCATTTTAAATGTAGTGGTCTATTATCCACACTGAAAATTTATTTATTTTTTTATTATATAATCTGTCAATAACAGTTTTTTTTGAAAATAAGAAATTTATTTTCTGAGCTAAATGAAAAAAATGCTTGAAATCTCTAAAATCTTATTATCTCATCATTAAAATGTGGAGGCTTGTACCACAAATTGCTCTCATTACCATAAAAAGCATTACTAGAGCTGTACTTTTAAAATGATTTAGCTACTGCCTCTCTGGAGTTTAAATTAGAACAAAGAAATTGTCTAGAAATGAAAGTAATAAAAAAAATTATAAGCATATAAAATGTACCTGTTTTTCAGACTGTTAAAGAAAAAGAATACATTGTACTGTCATGACAATAATTTGTATATTTATTACCTTCCATATTATTTCTGTGTTTTTCCTGTTTAAAATAATTTTTAAAAATCTTAATATTTAAAAATGTTATCATCATATTACTAAAATATTTTTAAAATAAACCATTTTTAATACAAAATTTTCATGTATATCCTTTAGCATGTCGCTGTCTGACCAGAATACCATATGCAACATTGATAGCTACTGTGCTGTGTTGTACAGGAGTTGGCATATTTCTTGGCTCTTTTTACCGTGGCATTTCTTTAACGTTAAGAACTTTCCAAGAAGTTTTCATGTTTCAATTTGATTGGTAAATAAAGTATTTTCTTTTCTAAAAAAAATTTATTTAAAAAATTTTGGATTTAAATTTATTTTTGTTTTTTCATACCTTTTACTTTTCAGGCTCATTGATTTGCATATTGTTTTCATAATAGTTGGTAGTGTAATGGGAGCCTTTAGTTTGATCCTCTTGTTAGTGGGATTTTTAGCAACTGGTGCCACCAGAGAAAGAATTTACCGTGGATTCAAATCTAGAATTGGTGGACGAGTTTCATGTGCTTTTGTAAGTAACTATATTATGGCAAAAGTTTTACTAGTGTAAAGTTTTCTAACAAAATATCTTTTATATTTAAACTTAATAATTTTAATCTAAAAGAAGCCATTGCAAATAAAATATGTTATTGTTTGTTTAGATTAAAAATAACTAATTTTTATCTACAAGTTTTCTTAATAGAATTATTTGTAATTTTATTTGCATAAATAAAAGCTGCATTATAAATAATTATCAATCATAAAAGATACATTAATGAAGATAAATTTATTCAGACCACTTATATTTAAGAAATTTTGCAATATGAATAGATACATTAAAGTTTCTTACATGTCTTCAAAATTTTATATATAGGCCTTTTCTTAGAAAAATATTTGTAAATTCAGTGTATGTGTTAAAAATGCATTATTTTTCATGAATATATTACATTATACAAATCGTCATTCTTTATTATTGCTATACTTTCCTTTTATCTCTAGAAAATGTAATGAATGTATTCATTTATTAATAAGTTTTCAATGCTGTTCAATTTACATTAAAAAAAGATTATTATTAAGTAATAAGTTAATCAACCAAGATGCTCATTAGCAATCAGCAAGATGCAAATAATTTTCATTTTAATATTGTTATTCTAAGATTCCTGCTTATTCTTTTGTATAAATATTAAAAGACTTCTCATGATTTGTTTATGCTGATTCATATTCTGTATATGCTCTGGTCAGTCATAATTTTGTTAAAGAAAAATGTGTTGTACATTCTGCGTCTTCACTTTGAAAGTACTTTTTCTCTTAAATTAGTAAATATAATCTAATTCTTATATAGTATTATACCTTTTTTATATTCCTTCAGAAATACTCAGGTTTAGAGCATTTTTTTAACATTCAATAATTAAGAAACTTCAAAAGCAAAATATTTTGTGAGGTTTATTTTCAAAATATAAATTTAGTCAGTTGTAGGGGGAAAAAACTTAATCAACAATTTTTTTTATCTGTTTGTTTTATAAAGGTATAATTAGTTATATATATATAAATGTTTTTTCTTCTTCAGTTCATGGGACTCACATATATTTTGGAGCTGGTCTGGTTGCTGGTGTTTGTTTCACTTGTTCTTATAACATTTGTGTTCTCTGTTTGGTGGGGAATGTGCAACAACCTGAAGTATGAATCAAATCCTGAAAATAAATGCATTGATTTAAAGCCCCTTGGTTAGTTATTAATAAATTTTAATTTTTTTTTATGTGTTTGTAAAATTTATGTATATTTGTTTAGAATATGTATAATTAGATATAAGTGGGCGATGTGCCATTTCTGAATGATACCAAAAGTAATCAAAAGCTTTTTACTGTTCTCCTTAAATAAATTTTTGAAACAAAACTACGTATATTATAATCTCAATAATAATCTTAGCTAATATATTTTGTCTCCCTTTTTAAACGAATGAATATCTGTTGGCAACATCAAATGCAAGTACAGGCTTATAACCACCTTTAAAACTGTGATCCTGAAAAAAAAAAAATGTTCATTATTTAAATATTGCTTTTATATGATAGTGTTAAGGATTTAATTGACAAATTGCTTTCAATGAAATTGATCATAATTTTTTTTTTTTTTTTTTTCCTGATTTAATTATGTAATTAATATGTATTTTTTACAGCGTTTCTGTTCCCTAATAGTACGGATGTAAATTTGCTCAGAATATGTGATGAAGGAAAGCAAAAAAATTTTTGTAAAGATTGTGTAAGTCTTTGTCTTTTGATTATAATATATTTAATAGGGTTAAGAGTAGTCTATAATCAATTTTATATTTGTAATTCTTTGCAACACACCTTTTCTTTTTGTACATTTTTTTATCTCGTAAAACTCTACCTCATAGTATTCTTTGTTCTGCATTCTTACCTATTAAAAACATTGATTCTACAAAAGTTTTATGTTGTCATATTTGTAATTTATTTTGTTGTAAGTACATCCTTGATTAGATCAGAAAAAAAGAGGGATTTAAATGTAAAATTCATTTTTTTTTATTCAAATGAAACATGTTTTTCCTGTATAAAAAATTTTATGTAAGAAAAAATATGTATTGTGTTAATGCAAGTTCAAAAGCTTATTTAATTTTATCTGTCCCTGTTGATAAAAGTTGCTTTTTATTTGTAGTTCTATGAGGGGAGATTTTTTTTTTTTGAACATATAAAATATGTTTATTAATTTTTGCTACTGTAAGGAATCTTTTTTTAATGATAATTTTTTTTTATATAATTAGAGTTAAGGAAGTTGATTTATTTATTCATTACTAAATGTAAATATTTTCCAAAACTGTTTTCACTAATAAATATTGCTCTACAGAATTTGTATATGACAGCCTAACAAAGTATGCACTTTATCTCATCAAATGACGAGCATATTATGTTATTTAAATAGAATTATAAGCTTGTAGCATAATTAATCTGTATGGAAATGTAAAATTAAAAAAAAAAAAAACTGTAAAACTTGTGTGTTTTTAATGCATCGAATAAATTATCATCCAGTTTTAAATTTGTAGAAAGATTTAAAAATTATTTTATTTGTTCCGTGGTATAAGGAAATAGATTTAGCATATGCATAAATAATAGAAACATACATAGTAATGGAATTTGTTGTACAAAAGAGTCAATATAACGGTATAGCAATATATGAACTAGATTTAAGATTAGTTTATATTATATTACTGCGATACATTTACTAATTATTCCTGATATTAAAAGAGAAAATAGGGGATATTCTAAGATGCTGTAAAATAGGCTTCATTTGTGTATAAAAAAATTGAATTATTTTATATTTGTAGCATTGTTGGATTGCCGAAGTGAATTCCAGTGATGTGTTTAATCATTGATTATAAATGTTGTAAACACTTAGCTATTATCCTTTTTTTATATGTGTGCTTACATGTGCATAACTTATGCAAATTATGTTTTATTGATTAAAAACTTGTTAGAATTTTTTAGTCCTCATTGTACTTTGTTATATAGAAATTAGTGCAGTTTATGAGTCCTCCATTTTTGTCGCATATATCAAAACCATATTAATCAAAGTTAAAAGTCTATAAGAATTATAAATTCTGGAAAATAAAAATGTAAAAAACATTGTTTCCTTATTCAACATGTACATAGATTTATTGCGTTACGTAAGTGATTTATTAAGGATTTATTGAAAGAAAATATGATCTAAATTTTATTTTTTGTAAAAAAATTATCTAATGTCAATTGAACCGCAGTAGCTTTGCTGAGATACTATCTATCAAGTGAACAGTGAGTGTCTGGCAATAATTCACTGAGATACTGTTTGTCAAGTGGACAGTGAATGTCTGGCAATAAATTACTGAGGAACTGCCTAATACTCACAGACAGTCAGCGTCTGTTTTGTCAAGCAGAATGAAGTGCCAAATGTTTTGAATGCTATGAAAGGTTTGTACTTGCAAAAAAATAGCGCAGTAGTCGAATCTTATACTGCATAATTAGAGAAAGTAAGAAAAAATTGTTAAAATAATGTATAAAATGTTTTACCATTAGGTATAAATACTTTTATCTTTTAATTAATAGGTTGAGCCAGCTGAAGTTCTATTTATTGTTGCCCTTGCTGCAAGTTTCTTAGTAGTACTGAGTTTGGTATGTAAAATTTAAAAAAAAAAAATATTTTATTTATAAAATGGTTCAAAACTTCCTTTTCTTTAAAGTGTATCTTCCTTATCAAAATCAAATTTGAGTATTGGGTCAGCCTTAAAATAGTGTGTATTTTTATTTCTTGTAGATTCACTATTTGATGTGCTTATCAGCAAATTATGCTCGTATAAAAGACAATGAAAAATTTCAAGAACTGCAAGAATTACAATATCTGCAAGACACTGAAATGGGTACATTGTCTAAAGATAGGTACTGAACTTAACAGTTTTAAATCAGCTTGCATACCAAACTAACTTCTCTTTAATTTAAAGAGAATAATTTTAAGCTCTCTGAAACACTATTTTACTACTTAAAAATTTGTAATCACTGGAGTAGAGTTTTTAGAATATTCAATATTATCTGTATAAACAAGATGTTTTCATATTGTGGAATATGTAGCAATGAAATTCTTTTTCATTGTTGTGTTTGTATATTACTGTCAGTATATGAGCACTGCATGTTAGTGTAGTTTATTTGACATTAAATTTGGTAGGGATTTATATTTATTGTATGTTATTAGTGTATAGTTTTATAAATTGTTGAATAATGAGGTTTTAGTCAAAGTTGCCTTGTTCTTAAATGTCAAGGTTTATATCCATTTACATGCATTCCATAATATTTAAATATGTTATTCAGAATTTATCTTAAATTAAATGTTCCACTTGTGTTGGAAATCATTTGAAACAGACTTCTAGAATTCCTCTAAATGCCTATTTGTATTATATTTTACTAGTCTTACTAGAATTTCAATTTTATATTTAATGCATCTGTATTACTTGTGTTACCCCTATAAAATTTTGGGTATAGTTATCTTTTTAAATAATTGTGTCCTGTATTAAAAATAACTCCTGCTTGTAAACAGGATTTATTACCTATGGAATAGGCTGGATTTTAAAGATGAAAAGCTTATATTTAAAATGCTGCGGTTTTTTTTATTGACTATTTTATTTTTATAAACTTGTTTCGTATTATTGTTTATTATGGTGTGATTGAAATCTCATTTTTTTTTCTCAGAAAATATTGTGTAGTTATAATTTTGAATTTTATTATACAAGTATGATAGAAATCTCATATTTTTTTCTCAGACAATATTGTGTAAATGTAATTTTTTATTTTAATATACAACCTTTCTATTATTTGCTTTAACATTGTATTTTTTAAGTTAGAGGTTTATTTAGAGCACTTTATGATATTGTGAGTATTTTAATCTAGTATTTAAAATACCTTTTAGTGTTTCTTTTAAATGTCATTAAAGAAAATATGTGTGATTCTTGCTACTAGTGCCAGAAATGCTGCTTTTAAATACTTTTTTTCTTATACCTACCTTAGTAAAGCTGGTATATATGTGTGATGATTCTCCTTAAATCTTGACTAGATGCTTTTCGGATTTTTTATATTTAAATAGAATTGTACCAAAATGTAATTTTATTAAAAGTTAATAGCACTGGTATTTAATTTCTATTAACATTATTTTCTATATATAGTTATTTTCAGAAATTCCAAATGGAATTTCAAAGGTTATACTTGTTATTGAAATATGTATTAGTTCAGTATTTTCAGTTTTCTAATATAAACTTTATTTGCTGCATTTATTAATTCATACATGTTCATTAGAGCCCAATTCAACTGATATGCGAGTTTCCTATGTGACACTATGAAATCTATACTATTTGGCTAATATTATTTGTACTCTGCTTGTTTAAATATCAGATCTGATTATATAATTTATATAGCAAACTTTGATCTTCTTTATTGGAAAAAATAAACCCTGAACTTGGTTTTTATTATTTTATAACCTAAATAATATTAAAATGAACTTAAAACAATGTATGTAAAAGCTTAATTTTTCAGTTACATTTTTTCTTTATAGCAGTAAATTTATGTCTTTAAATTTTTTAAAGTTTTAATCCATCAAATGTGATATGGTAACTGAATATTTTCTTTTATTTGTCAAGTTAAATTCCAAACATTTTTTAGTCATAAATAATAAGCATGAGATAAACAGTTTCATTTTTATGAATTCTCGAAACATGTCAATTTGAGCTTAATTCTGCATTTTTACTTTAGCTATTATCTTCTTAAATAATTGCATAAAAAGACATTTCTTGTAAAATATAATGATTAATTAAAAGGTCACTCTTCAGTTTTAATATATTTTGCTATTATTCGGTACTGAATTTTTAAATTTTGTGTTTTATTATTTTTTTTTTTTTTATTTATGTAGAATTTAACTATATAAAAACAATTTTTTTAATTGCTCATTGTAATAAAAGTAATAATAGTTTAGGTAAGGCTTTACATGTTATGTTAGCATTTTGTTCACCATTATGTCTTCAACTATATAGCTTTACATTTTTAAGCTATATAATACCATGTTTAGGCAATCTACAGAGTTTTAAGATGAAATGTTTTATTAGTCTTTAAAAATTTTATATAAATCTAAGATCAGCAATTTTGAAGAAAAATTTTAAGATAGTATTTTTATTTGTCAGTGTTAATAAAATTATCATTTAAAAAAATATTCTTTTCATTTTTATCAAATTTGGATACATTCTGGAGTAATATATATATATATATATATAGTTTTATTAGTTTTCAATTTAATGTTCATTAAATCTGCTTTTTTTAAATTAAAAAAAAAAAATTCTGGAAGCATTGTATAAATGCAATTTCTTTTTATCCTTAGTTTATGATTACCTTTCATTTAATATTTCATTTGTGCTTAACTTGAATCACAAAAAATCTAATAAAATGTTAGTAATTCTCCGAGAAGCATTTTAGATCTTTGCATGCCATTCTTGAAAATATTTCAATATGTTTTCTAGGTGTGTTAATGCCTCCTACATGACTAGAGATACTCAACCTTTATTTTTTTTTATCATCTTATATATATTTCTCAATGTGTCCGCATATGCACAGCTTCAATTTACATCCAAATTTCACTAAAATTAGCTGGGTTATATCTAATACATAGCCTAGATCTACTGAAATTGAATCAATATTCATTTTAAAAATTGGCCAATTTGTAATAAATTAGGTTTTGTGCCAATTTGGTGAATTTTTTTAGTTTGCGTTATTTTTTACATTGTTGTACTACCTGAACTTTCGATTTCTTCTGACCACAATTCTCCACTCCCCCATTTAATTGTTTTCAAATTTTGATACCATAGGAGTGTCTAACTTGTCAGTGAGAGGTTAGGGGAAAAAGTTCTTGGAACTTTACACTGCTTTTTAATTGTTAAATTTGCAGTGTCAAATAAAAGAAAACTATTCCATTACACCATGATTGATGCTAAACAAAGAGCAGCACATAGATCTATAGAAAAAGTAAATATCAAAAAATTGAAAGGAATCCAATACGTCTCGACGAATATGCTGCTTTGAACAGACACAAACCTAAATAAAAGAGTTAAGTTTCATTTTCTGAAATCATGCTATGCCAGGTTATATCTGCTAGTGTTATATTTATATGCTTAGGAAATTTATTTATTCTTTTAATCTTAGATTTTAATAAATGTAAAATGTGCATTTAATTTATATATAACTCAATTCGAATGAAATAAAAATGAAGAGAAATTTTAGTTTTCTTTAAATTATGTATTTTTTAGCTAACAATATGATGTTTTACAAATCATAAATAATATTCAACATTTTCTTTTAATGTATTTTGTTATGTTCAAATTTATGTGACTGTATATGAATTATTATTTTTAAGATAGCAAAGGTGGCAAATAAGATACAGACGATTTTGCATATATTATTAAATTTTATAAAATTAAATTTTTAGCTTTCTCAAGCTGCATTTGAAGGAAAGCTCTTGAAGGTAGTACATAAAATATTACTAATTTAAAGATATTTGTTAATTAACGATAATTAGCTAATGATATTTGTTTATATAAGAGAAAATAAGTATTCAAAATATTCACCATTTAAATAAACAAAATTATTGCATTATAACTTTTTATTTCAAAATCATTAAAATTAATATTAAAATATGAAATATCCTGGACAATATATATTATTTTTTTAATGCAAACTTCATTTTTTACTTGTACTTTCATATTTTATGTAGCTAGATTTTTAAATAAAAACGGCAATAAGAATCTCATTGTCTTGAAGAGATTTTAATAATCATGGCAAATATAGTAGTTTTCATTTGTTAGACAACCCTGATTTAAAATATTTGATCACTGTTTTAGTAGTTTTTAAAGGATAAATGTTTTTTAATTCTAATTTTCAGACCTAGCATTAATACTTTCTAATAATGACATTAATAGTTACTATTGTAATTTAAGGCATAGAAACTACTTCATATTTGATATATTCTGTCTCTATCTTTTCTGTGATATTTTGCAACATAACAGGCACAAGAATCATGACAAACTTAATTTCATTTCTAATTTCTGCATTATTGCATATGACTACCATTATATTAATTTTGTACTTATTGTCCTGCATATGTTTTTTGCTCATTCTGGTTCAAGTGAAAATGAGATGATGGTATATCTGTTTATAATAAAATTAATACATAAAATGTAGCAATTACATAATGTTAGAGCTGTTAAATATTTTTTGTTTTATCTTTTTCTGAAATTTGTTAAAGATATTTTTTTTAATAATGTCCTTCAGAATTTTCTTTTGTTAATGCTAAATTTAATTTTAATGCATGTTATTTTAATTATTTTATTAAATATCAAACTAATGCTGCATCCTAAAAAATTCAAAAACTTCGTGTGTATGATCTGTCAATTATTTTATTGGATATTTTTGCTGTTTACATTTTTATTGTGTGTATTATATTATTTAGAAGTCTTAATTTGCACATCAGTTGGTTTGGTCATAATGCATGCAATAATATAATAAATATATAGAAAGATAATGACATGATAAATGCTTTGAATTTTATACATAATTATAGAAATAAGACTAACCCTAATCGCTTTTATTGTTTTTCTTTTCAAATTATATAGTAATATTTTTAGTACATCTATGAATTAATGCCTAATTTATTTAATGTAAAATATATTTATTTGCCCATTTTAAGAATATATATTTCAATCATAAAAAGTTTAATTGTTGAATAATTCATGTTTTTTATGTGATGTACTTTTTTTTCTTATTTGCTTCAAGTTGAATGTTTAGAAATTCTATATTTTGTTACTTTCAAATTGAAAAAGACTTTGTTAAATTTTGTCTATAGTTCCTTGCATATTTTTGGACATTTGCATTTTAAATTGCATTTATATTTATTTAGTTTTGAAGAATAATTTCAAATTGTTTTCATAGATAATTTTATTTGTATGGTAAATAATATACATTATATTGATAAGATTTCTGTTATTAAAAAAAAATTCAAATGATTGAACATTTAATATTTTCTCATATTTAGATGTGAATGAAAATTTTTTATAATAAAAAATATTTTATATTTTTCTTTTCATCATATTTTATTGAAAGTTGGGTTTTTAAAAATGTGTGTTGTATTGTTCCCTTCTTCCAATAATATGTAGGGTTGTTAATTTCAAATCAATACATGCGAACATTCCTGTTAGGATCATTATAACTGTGTGGCATAAATGCAAGTTTGATTTTTCAGATTCTATATATATTTATGTTGATCAAAAATGTCCTATGAAAAAATTTTATTCTAGAGACAAAAAAACATCCCATTATCTTCATGGTGGTGCAGACTGTTTACTTATGAAATATCAATATTAGCCTAAACACAGAATTGATAGATGCAGGGCAGTCTTAGTTTTCTTTAAAAATTGAGCAAATAAATTCAAGTTCAAAATTAATCCAGATGTTTTTGAAATAATCTTGAGCCTTGAATAATCAAACTGCTAGTATATAAAAAATAAGTTTTGATTTATCCATTTCAGTTCTTGTGTTATTAATAAATTTTAAAAAATGTGTTAGATGTAAGTTCTTATGATCTTTGACATTATTTTTCTCTGAATTTATTTAAATACCTTCTTTGCAAAAATATAAAAACTAACCTGTTCATAGAATACTTTTATTGCTATACAATTGTGTTTATTTTAGAATTTATGAAGTGTTTCGGCAAGATATTAAATCGGAGCGTTTTTTTTTACTTCTACAATTTTTTTTTTTTTTTTTAGATTTAATTGTTTAAATAGTTAATTTTGTGATAGCCTTTAACAAGAATCTTATGGATAAAGTTATGCTATAAAAAAAAATTGGCTGTGCATTACAGTATAACAAGTTTCCAACAAATCGATGACTCAATCCAAGTAACAGGAGAAGGATAGGAGTTAAAAGATCAATTTATTGGTGATTTAATAAGCTTTAGTATTTAACATATTGGTAAAAATGAGTCTTTTAGTGTCTAAATTAGTTCTAGGATTTTTTTTAAAGAAAATTATTATTTTTTTTACACTAAGCCTGTTCTGAAAGAGATAAACTGGTAAACACTTGAAAAATTCAACTCTATTCTTTATTTTTTTAATGACTTTTTCAAAATGCAATTGTCCGAATAATAAATATGAATGAGTGATTAACAAGAATATGATAAAAAGAATTTTCTCTGTGTGATCAAATGAAATCTTTAAAAATAGATTTTTTCTGAAAGAATTTGAAAAGTGGTCTTGAGTATAAAAGATTTAACACTTTCGCTGCATATATTGCACCAGCGCATGATGTGGCTTCAACACTAAATAGCTACTACATGAGTGGAGTAATTTCTAAGTTGCCAGTCACACATTCGTGCTGGAAATCTGTGCCTCAACATTTCGTCTCTGTTTCAATTGGCAGTATATGTTAGGTGTGTCTTCTGGACTAAAGATTAGAAACTAGTTGTAAAGGTATGTGCTTTGGAATTTATAGCTTTATTAGTTTTTTTTTTTTTTTTTTTAATCTTGTAATATGAGTTGTAGATATGATAGTTGTGCATAGCCTTCACATCTCCGAAAAGAAAAATGCAATCTAATAAGCATCTAACAGATGATAAAATTGCAAATTTGTTGAGATCTAACTTAAATTTCTAATGAATACAAAAATTATATTGTAGAAACAACAAACAAAAG
This sequence comes from Caerostris darwini, assembly GCA_021605075.1. Classification (NCBI taxonomy): domain Eukaryota; kingdom Metazoa; phylum Arthropoda; class Arachnida; order Araneae; family Araneidae; genus Caerostris; species Caerostris darwini. The sequence goes on from BPLQ01007422.1 coordinate 455,903, forward strand.
TGCTGAAATGAAATCAAAATCACTTCCTGTCATTCATTATATTTACTTATCTTCATTATTTTGTTCCATTTTTACACATGTGAAAGCATGTAAATAATTTTACCTCTAATGCCTATCATGCAATAGCTCATAATCAAAATATTTTATCAAGAAAGGCATAAATATTACTTAGTTATCAGTATGATGTAAGTAATTGTGTTTTATTATGACTTTTCAATCATTTGTTATAAAAATATATAATAAATAGCCTGGGAAAATCCATTTCTACACCGAGGACAATAATTATCAACGCTTCCTCACATGACCGGCAGCGAAAGTGTTAAGGAAAAAAATATTTATTTCACATCCAATAATTCCCTAAAGTTAAATTATAACTTTAGTTTTTATTTTAAATTATTTTGCTTTCATTAAATATAACTTCAGTATTTAAGCTACTGAAGTTTTAAAGGTATATGTATTGTAAATGTAAAAAAAAAGATCCTTTCAAATTCCCATATCTTTATTTTAGGAACTCTTGGTTAATGATCATGTAAAGTATAATTTAATTAACTTTGTAGATATGTATGTTTGGAAAGAAGAACATATGAATATATTGATAAATGTATTCAAATAATGGATGTATATTTTTCTATTGTAAAAATGTACTTTTTTAATATATAAAATATGTTATGAAATACTAATAGAATTTTCTCATATATTAGGTGATCAAACAATTAAAATTCTTATATTTTAATTATATAGATTACATGCTTCTAATTTGAGAAATTGTTTTCCTATTTATATTAATTTATCTTAAAATTTGAAAGACATTAAATTTGCTATTCTTAAATCACCCTTTGCTACAATGCATTGTATTTTATGGAAAATTAAATTTTGAATCTGTCAAGATCATGAATTTCTTCATCTTGAATAGCTGGGTCAAATATTTACTTCTCTAATTGTAATTTTACTGTAAAAGCATGGTAATTTTGATGTTATAATTTGTTTTAAATAAGCAAATATATATATATTTTTTTTTTTGTTATAAAATATTGCTTCTCAAATTACTCTTTATAAATTTTCTATTCATCTTTACTTATACTGTCCCTTTTTTCTCCCTTTTAACTAAGTGAAAGGCATTACACAAACTACACTTTAAAGTATGATTATCTGAGAAACTATATACACATTTCAATCATTATTTTTTACTTAACTTTTAAAAATATTATATTTGTAGTTAATTTGTAATGTTTGAACCATGTAATTCTTCAGAAATGCGATGATTGGCGCACAATTTTTTCAATATTCAATCTCATACTAGCTTATTGGTTTAGATGTTCCTTTTCTAATGTTTATATTCCTTATCTTGTATCTCATATACACATATATATTTACAGTATGTTCATTTTTTAACATTTTGTCTATCAACTGCCTTAAAATCATCTGTTAAGTGACTGCTGTTAATAAAAAATATAAATCACAGAATAAATTCACTGGAACTTTTTGTACCATAAAATGCTATTAAAGCATCAATTTGTTTTCATTCCTGTAATACAGCATGAATCTCAATATATATATATTCTCCGTCCATATTTTTCCAAGTTCTTGATATTCATGCTATTTTATTGAAAAATTTGCATTTTTATGTTCACTACCTACAATTTTCTACATTTATCTGACTATGTTCAAGCACTATGTATAATCATGTTTTTATGTATATTAAAATGATTTTTTTACATATTGTACTAATGTAGTACTATTTTATTCAGTGAGCAAAATGTATTCTATTGAGTAAAGTGCTTTGTTTTTCCTTATTAAAAATAATTCAATAAGTGTTTTTGCAATTCATTTATAAAGCTTTAATGAAAAATATTCTCAAATATTAAATTTAAAATATCTTTTAACTGTTAAATCTTGTTCTTTATAAATTATTTATAACTAACACATTATGCAATTTAAATATTCAATTTTATTAACTTTTATAAAACAACACTTTTTTAAAAGATTAACTCTTAGAATTTCAAGAAATAATAAAGCAAGTGTACTTTTTTGCTGTTATTAAGAAGGACATAATAAAGACAGTTCTAAAATATCTTGCAAGTTAATGAAAAAATTAAAACATTGTGAAAAATATGAGAAGTTTTAAAAAAACCTGTAAAGATCAATAGATATGCAATATTAATTAATAGAAAATATTTTAGTTTATTTTCTTAATATAATGTGCTCAAATAATCATTCAATGCAAGATATTGATAAGTATTGATAAAAGGTTCCTTCAAAAATAAGATTCTAAAGGTTATTGATTGACTAGCAGTATAAATAGGAAAGACATTGTCATACATATAATTAAAGCTTATCTTACAACAGTTAAAAAAAATTATGGAAAATATTTTTATATTTATTTCTACCAAATATATGTTATATGGTATGAATCTTACAGAAAGATAAGTAAAATACTATTTTAAAATAAATGTAAATGTATAAAATAAGTTTTTATTTAAAAGCCATAAATAATTAGTGAACTAAAGAGAAAATAACTTATTTTTCTTAGCCTATTATAATTATCTTTACAAACAAATTCATTAATTTTATATCAGGAATAATAAAAATGTGAAGTGCCTTTTGAAATAGTATACAAGTAGTTACTTATTACATTTTTATATACCAATCTATTAAATGTATTCTGCATGTTTCTAAAGTTATTTCATCAAAATTAAGTGATCAAAAGATAAATAGATTACTTGATTTAAAAAAATTTCTGGCAGAATGGAATTTGTATTTGATATGCAAAGAAATTTAAGGATTCACAATAAAAAAGATTAAGCTTCACTGAATTTTGCCATTGTTCATCATAATGTTAAAGATTTCTTTTTGGATATTTATTTTCTTAAGTAGGGTGTTATTTATTATATTGGCTCCAATAGATTTCTAACTTTGAACATCTTGAGAAAGGTTTTCAATCTATGAAAAAAGAAGTTTAGTGAAAGTATTCATTGTGTGTGAGACAAGGTGTTAGTCCTTTTTAATGGAATTTGAAAAATAGGGTGTTCTTGCTCCCTACTATTAAGATGATTAGACAGACTTCAAGAAAATGCATAATCAGTTTTAAAAAATCTGTTAATTATGCAGAATTATTATTTATCTGACTTATGCAGAACCCATCTTGGGACAAGTAGCTAAGATAAATCAGAGCTTCCTGGCATGCCCGAATTTCAGTTATCCTCAGTGATAAAAAAAAATTAGATGAACATATTAAAAAACTATCGAAATTCTTCACTGGCAGTCCTCAGCATCAAAATCCGTTTCAATCAAGTTTTCTGTGCACACAACACCGGCAAAAAGAAATATCCATGCACCACAATTAAATGGGCCTTGCCACTAAAGCTTCCATAATAGCAATCAAGCCAAACATGAGTATTATCAACAATTCTTCTAGAAAGAAGGCAATTTTCAATTCCCTCTTCAGTGCACAAGCAGAAACAAGTCAACAATCCCAATCAACCCTTCCTTACATACGAAGGGTTCCTTACATACAAGGCTTCTTCAAATTTGCCTCATCTCAAGATTGTGTTTCAGTACCTCAACAGTTCCCACCCTTTCTTGGTGGACCTACGTTTCAACCTCTATCTTCAACACTGGCTCACTAAAAAGTAAAATATGTTCATATAATTCTTGTCTTATATAGTGGTAAGAAACGTTATTGTAAGTAAAATTTGAATATGTTAAAATTAAATGGATATCGTCCTGTATTTATTGATAAGTGTATTCGAGCGTCCTAAAGGTGGGGCCGAGTGGCTAGCGCTCGGTACCACAGGTTTCGGGTTCGAGTCCCGGCGATGCCATGGATGTTTGTAGTGGTTCGGAATCCACTTTAAGCCGTAGGTCCCGGTCTAATATGACTAGAGCGTTGGGCGTAAGGCTGACGACCCTACCCCGTAAAAAGACAACATCTCATGTCTCGAAATCTGCCATTGAGCAGACGGCCTTGGCCCACCATGGGGCTGTTGCGCCAACGATGATGATGATGAAAATTAAATTAATAGCTTACATTTAATCAACTACTTGTGTCATGGAATTATGCTTGAAATCATTTTTTGTGTAGTTGGTTATGCAGAAGTTATAACTAGTTAGGTAGGTGTGCTTTTTTTTAACAGTTTTATTTATTTAGATGTATGTACATTTTCTGCATTTTGTAAATGTTCTAATATATTCAATCCATTAAATTTTTTTAAATCGTAACTTATTTTCTATTAAATAATATTTATAAGACTATTTGACTTTTTTAGGGGGGGGGGATTGATATTTAAATATTAATTCCATTTTGTGAGCAAGAGATAAAAACTTGTTAACTGTTCAACTTTGGAATTTAATGTACAAATTATTTATTACAAGTAATAAAACAAATTGTTTGGACGTTAACATTCAATATACTTGCATTAAAAAAAGAAAAAGAAATTGCTTGTGTTAAAATATGCTTAAAAATTTTTCAATGTTATAGAACATTTAGTTTAATGAAGGAAGACGTAGAAGGAGAATGTAGGAACTACAATATTTTCTTATGTAAAAAAAGTACAAGAACCCTTGCATTAAATGATCGTTGTACATTTATACTTTAATATAACTCTAAAATAGATAAATTTAAGTACTGTGATATAGTTCAAAATTTACCAGCATAATTTCAGAAATGGAAGGCATTGATTAATAACAAATTTGAACTTCAGATAAAAACAAAAGTATATTACTTCTGTTATAAAAACAATCTATCCTCGAGTTTTTATAATAGCTTTTCTTTTCTCCCCATTTCACTCTTATACTTAGGGCTTTGTAGCCTCCGACCAGTTAGAAGGTGAGGATGGAACTTCGGTGGTTCTCGTGTATGTAAATTTTCTGCATTTTGTAAATTTTCTAATACATTCAAGCTATTATTAAATAATAACATATTTTCTGTTAAATAATAATTGTAAGGCTGTTTTATGCAAATTAAATGAAGTACCCATTGAAGACTGGGCCTGCCGGGTGTACTTTTAGGGATAACTCCTCCGCATTTGCTTGTCATATGAAAAAAGACCCGGAAAACTCCTGCTTGATTTTCGATGCGAGATGTTTTATGCACATTATCACAATCACCATCAAATCTTCTCGCTTCTGAAAGCAGTGAGTACAACAATACCGTCAGTGGAATCGAACCTCAGCCAGCCTGTACGCTAGATGCGCACGTTGCCACTGGTCCACGAGTCGGGGATGAGATATTATGCTGCAATTTATTATTTAAAATGGTTTTTTCATTGTTTGCAGGCAACCCAGTTTTTTATTAACTTGCCTGATTTACTGTGAGACACTTCCCTTGCAAATATATGCTAACTGTATTGGTCTTATAGCTTCTACCTAAAATACATCGTAATTTCTGTGCATGTTTGCAATTTCACTATTTGTATCTTAAGATTTTAAACCTGATATAAAGATTCCTAAATAGTTTGAGTGCAGCTTGATAAAACTTGTCTTTGTGTCATTAAAACAGCACATATTTAAGAAACTTTTTTTGTCAAGTTCCGTTTTTGTGTGTATTTACATTTTCATCGCCGGAAATACAAATCTTTTGGGACTTCCTTTCGGAGAGTTTCCGAATTTTCCGGAATTGATTTAGCTCAATTATCAGCTATCAATAAAGATATTAATTTAATTTACAGTCAATGGAAAACATGCGAAGCTAATGTGAAAAAGGATTGAAATTTGAATTCTCTTGATGCGAGTGCTGCACTCACTGCTTTTAGAAGCGAGGAGAGTCAATGGCAATTATGTCAGAGAGCGTAGGCATCACAAATTTGCAAACAACTTTTCTGATTGGAGTTTAAGTGCTTTCCAACTCAGGTATCTCACTCTTTACTACTCACATCGAATTCAATTGAAAGGTGTTCTGGCGAATAGAATTTTTAAGACCTTCCACGACATAAGTAGATAAATCAACGCCCTTTAGTTTTAATTTCGCTTGTCATATTATTTAATTTCTCTTTCAATTCTAAAACTCAATGCGCTGTGCACCAGACAATTCCAGGCCCAATAACTGAAATACAAATGTCTCTTTTGAAATAAGTGAAATTTTGAACTAAATATACTACAAAGGTGTGGCAATTCAAATTCGCTCTTTTGATAGCCAAATTCACCTTTTTGCAATTAAAATTCACCCCTCTGAAAATTAGGGTTCTATTTATAAAAAATATGTACAGTTGACAGAAAAAAGGGGGGGGGGGACCCTTTAAAAAAAGGGATTTTCGTTATTATTATTGGATATTTACGTAAGTGATATTGTTGGACATAGGTCGAAGGGAACTAATTTATGATGTAATACAGTTGATTAACGAAATCAATTAAAACAAATAAATTAACTGCTAACTGGAGATTTTTTATTACGAAACCCAAAATTTTAGTGTAATCGATTCAACATGATGAAATTAGTATAGGATAATTTTTTTTTGTAGAGATCTATGTAGAAGCTTCGGAAATAGGGGAGTTGACAAGTTTATTGAAACATTGACATTTTTATTGAAACTTACGTATAATTAATTATAATTCGGGTTTTTTTTAATTTTTTTTTTTTTTTTTTTTAATTTTTTACACCAGTTTTTAATTCTTTTCTGGATCTGATGAAACTAGAGATCTTAGAATCCGAGAGATCTGGTGAACGTGCAGGCCGGGGCTACAGCTGAACATTTTCCGTATCAAGGAAGGTCCGTACAATACCGGCAACATGCGGTCGTGCATTATCCTGCTGAAATGTAGGGTTTCGCGGGGCTCGAATAAAGGGTGGAGCCACGGATAGTAACACACCAGAAATGTAACTTGCACTATTTCAAAGTGCCGTCAATGCGAACAAGAGGTAACCGAGACGTGTATCCAATAGCACCCCACACCATCACGTCAGATGATGGGCCAGTATAACGATGACGAATGCACGCTTCCAATGTGCGTTCTCCACGATGCCGCCAAACACGGATGCGGCAATCTTGATGCTGTAAGCAGAACCTGGATTCATGTGAAAAAATGACGTCTTGCCGTTTCTGCGCCAAGGATCGTCGTTGATAACAGCATTGAAGACGCTCCTGTCTGTGATGCAGCGTCAAAGATTGCCGCAGCCATGATCTCCGAGCTGAGAGTCCAGCTGCTGCAAACGTCGTCGAACTGTTCGTGCTGATACTTGCTGTCTTGCAAACGACCCCAATTCTTGCTCGTGACGTGGCTGCACGATCCATTAAGGCCATGCGGGTAACATTCCTATCTTCTCGGCTGCTAGTGATAGGGGGGCGTTTTGTATTACCGTCCTGAACCCATCGATTCCATATTCTACTAACAGTCGTTGGATCTCGACCGACCCGAGCAGCAATATTGCGATATGATAAACCGCCATTCCGGTACGCTACAATTCCACCTTTATCAAAGTCAGAAACGTGCTGGTACGCATTTCTGCTTCTTACATGAGGCATCACAACCACTTTTCACCAGGCAACAACGTACAAATGCAATTTGTGTATGAGAAACCGGCTGAACAATTTCCTCAATTAAACACATTGTAGGTGTCGCTACCGGCACCTGCTTTGTCTGAATGCGCTGAAAAGTTAATCATTTGCATATCCCATCACCTTCTTCCTGTCGTTTAAATTTCATGTCTGTAGCATGTCGCCTTCTTGGTGTAGCAATTTTAGTGGCCAGTAGTGTATATATGAATCATTATAAGAATTACCTGAAAAGTGATAGAATAGAAATGGAAATTATGTTGAATATTATTAATGAAAACACTGAAATTATTTATTCAAGCTTTATTACAGTAGATAAAATACATGATAATTTATTGTATGATAATACAGAATTATGAAAAGCTCTTTTTAACATAATTTAGAAAAACTTCATAGTTGTGATATAAATGATTGAAGTCTTAAATTTCGCTAAAACTTCTATTTGTATACACCTTGTAACTTGATATCATTCATTCGTTAATCACGTGATTAGATCATTATGGATTATCCTTAATTTTAAGAAATATACGATTAATATCTTTCACTTGTGTAACAGATAGAATTTTCCTATCTATTGCCAAGAAATAGAAATGTTACATTGTAATAAAGATGATGCTTCATCCATGAACATTAAGATATATATACTACTGTGTCCAAAAAGTAAGAGCAATTTTCTATTTAAATTTCCCGGGGCTTATGGAGTTTCAATTTTTTTTAGGTTGCTGGTACTATCCTTGACATCTGTGTGAAATTTGACGTCAAAATATGCATTAGTGTTTGAGTTATGCTTGGCTTTGTGAGACGCTAAAACTGATTCCGACGATTTTTGAAATTTCTGAATTAATTGAGCAAAGAACTTGCATTAAATTCTGTTTGCGGAAACATATAGTATGTTGCAGAAAGCATTCGATGAGCGTTTCTATATCGGAAAGAAATGTTTAGAAGTGGTATAAACAGTTCAAAGAACGCGTTGAAGACGAAGATTCCTTTGGTCGACCATCAATCTCAATCGAGGAAGCTCACATCCAAAAAATTAAAGATTTGGTGCTTGCAAACCTTCGATTTATAATTAGAGATCTTGCTGCTGATGTTGGAATTTTAAAAGGATTGGTCAATTCAATTTTGGGCCTTAAGCACGTCAAATCTCGATTGCGTCTGCATTGATACTTTGTCACTTTTTTGACCAAAATGAAACCCATATCGTTCCACAACCACCGTATTCACATCGTGCACCTTCTGGCTATTCCCTAAACTCAAAAGACTACTCCGGGGACACCAGTTTGAATCGATTGAAGAGATTCAACGTGAATCGCCGCGCGCTTTGAAGGACATCCCTGCCGATGACATTTTAGCATGCACACAGTTTGGGGTTCTGCTGCAAGATACCACATTAACTACATTAGTAGACTTGAAAATAAAATTCTAAGAGTAATTACTGATTCTCCGTGGTATTTTAGAAATGATGACATTCGTCACAGTCTTGCCCTCCCTTCTATTCAAAATTTTATGCTCCAGCTTGCTGAAAAATTCTATGCAAATCTTGAACATATTCCGAATGATGAAATTCGTAATCTCCCGAGATACGATTTTACTCTGCCGGAAAATGTTAAACGCCCTAGGGCGGTTCTTTACAATTTACAAAGTTCCTAGACGTCCTTTCGTCATCATTTCTAGCAGCGGTTACCCTATCCTCCTGTGGAATCTCTTTTTAATTTGCTATTTTACTGTTTTATATTATTCATTTTCTTCTTAAAATTTTGAATTTGGGGACATTTTCCTTAACTACTTATTTCCTGTTTTTTGATAACCATGTTTCTCCTACTTATCGCCATGTACTCATTTTGACCAGATAGGAGTTTAAGGACCCTTGGGCACAAGGTATTCCGATAAACTGTAAAGACTGACGAGTTGATGTCATAAACAATTACTGGTACTTTACGAAATCTAAATAAAACATTTAGAATTAAGTTTTTAAAATCATTCCTAATTTTTCTTAAGAAGACTTATCTACCACTATATTAATGATAATCTATAATTTATAAACGTTTAATAGAAACCTTTACTTCATGTCATATACAATTACAGGTTTTAATAAGTAAGAGGTGATTCTAGCTGAATCGCCCGGTTATTTAATGTAGTGACACAATCGCTGTTCACTTAGGGTAACGTTTCTGATTCATATAAATTTTCTCCTGTGTAAGCCGTGTAATTCTCCTTTTGTAGTTTGCTAGAACATTGAATTATTTGTAATGCTCTGTAATTTGTATCTGATCAGACAATTTCATGTTCACAAATTGTGACAAAAAATGAAGAGATGTTAATGTTGGTAAAAAACCGGGGATAATATGATATATTATTGTTACATAATTTTGTTACACGCGTTCCTCGATGAATATTTCAGTTTGTAGTATGCAGGTTTGACAACGAAGTTGCGCAGAAGATCTGCCTCCCCGTGGTGCACCTGGTAACACTTTTTAGTGGCTAAAAGATCTGCAACTTGGCATTATTGTTAGATTAATGAACTCTGTTTCAGCATGTCTTGTGGTATGTTTTTGCTGTAAATGTTCATAATCTGCCATTGGAAATAATAATAATAAAAACAAAGGTTTGACAACCATGCAGAACACCAATTTTTGCCAGGAATTATAAGAAAGAGGCTATTCGTTTCGAGTATAATAGGATGGCTGTCTCTGCTGCCCCAGCGTATGCAGTCTGGCAATCTCGCCAAAAAAAAAAAAAAATCACCTCCATGTTTCCCGCTTGTTGCCTTTCGGAAATCGACATCAAAAACCAATAACAAAGCCTTCTAGCTGGGAGTTGTAGTTCGGACACTTGACCATTATTATTTTTCCTTCTATGTAACGTCTACAATTTATTTATATAAGGCGCTTACGCAGCCTTTTTTATCAGGGTATGGAATGGGTTGCAACTGCATTCAGATGTGTTAATCTGTGATATGAACTTTATTCGATTGCAAATTATTTTAAAAGTGGTAGATACAACACTCATTTGTAGCTTTGTAAAATGCTTATGTTAATGGTAGTTTTAAGGTTGTATTTAAAAAACGTTTAGCAATCTGAGGTGATTTTTTTAAGAAGATTAACATTTATTATTGATCATTATAAAGTTTCTAGTTTACAGCTAAAAATTTCTAGATAGGTAATGATTTTGAAGCTTTGATTAACATGATGCAACTGAATTTCTTTAAAGAAAATAACTCATTTTTCATCTTGGCAAATAAATTTTAAAGCAATAATGTGTTAAATATAAAAACAATTATTCTATATAACTTGAAAATTGTTATAGGCTCAGACTAGCGTTTTGCACGTAATATAATGGCTGATTTTGCTACCCCAGCGCATGCCATTGGGCAATCTTGCCAGAAAGAAAGGTTTGGTTTGTCGCTCTACGGTCATCTTATGCGCACGAGGGCTAAACAGACCGGGACCTACAGTTTAATGTGGATTCCTAACCACTACAAACATCCATGGCACCGCCGGGACTCGAACCCGAAACCTGTGTACCGAGCGCTAGCCACTCAGGTCCCCAGAAAGAACGGAGAAAAGCAGCTCTATGTTTCCTGCTTGTTGCCCTTCTGAAATTGACATCAAAAACCAATACCAAAGCCTTCTAACTAGGAGTTGTAGTTCGGACACTTGACCATTATTATTTTTCCATCTAGGTATCGTCTACAATTTATGTATATAAGACGCTTACGCAGCCTCTTTTATCAATGTATGGAATGGGTTGCAACTGCATTCAGATGTGTTAATCTGTGATATGAACTTTATTCGATTGCAAATAAAAAAATAAATTGTTATAGGCTCAGGCTAGCGTTTTGCGACTTATATAATGGTTGATTTTGCTACCCCAGCGCATGCTATTGGGCAATCTTGCCAGAAAGAAAGGAGAAAAGCAGTTCTATATTTCCCTGCTTATTACCCTTCTGAAATTGACGTCAAAAACCAATACCAAAGCCTTCTAGCTAGAAAACGGGATCATTTTTATTTTCCTTTCTGTGTAACGTCTAAAATTCATTAACAAGAGGCGCTTACGCAGCCTCTTTTATGTGAGTATTGAAGGGATCGCAATTGCTCGTCAGTTGTGTGTTTCTGTGATATGAACTTTATTCGATTGCAATTTATTTTAAAAGTGGTAGCTCATTTGAAGCTTTGTAAAATACATTATGTTAATAATCCGAAGTGATTCTTTTAAAAGGATTGACATTTGTTATTGATAAAGTTTATATTTTTCAGCTAAAAATTTCTAGGTAGGTAATGATTTTGAAGTTTTGATTAACATGATGCAATTGAATTTCGTTAGGATAGCTGATTCTGCTGCCCCAGCGCATGCTATTGGGCAATATCGCCAGGGAAGAAAGAACGGATTAAAGCGTATTTCGCGCAAGAATTTTAAGAACGGAGAGTAGGAAAAAGTTGAAATCGATTACTTTGTCCAGGGCGGTAATTCGGAAAACGATTCCAGTCAGCCAGCTTATGACTCTTGCCGGTAAAGCCACTGCGCCATATGATGATGTTCCAGTATCAGAAGCTACGAAGCAGTTACTTATTGCTCTGTAAGTCAATCCCCATCAGGAGTTTGCCGCTACATCTCTTAATACAACGGAAAATACAAACTTCTGAAGACAGCATTCTCAAGCAAATTGAATACAATAATGATCCCTACAATGCCGTAAACAATTCAGCTTACTCTAAATGAATTGATGAAACCCGACATAATATTCAAGAGTGCATTTCTCTTCTAAATCATATTGGAGGCTGTCCCATTCCTGATTGTCAAACTCACCCAGTTAAAAAGGAAGACCAGCAAGGATTTAATACTCCTTCCAAGAAACATACGGCCAAAAAACAAAAAATCTCTACACTGGAACCTGAACTATCTACTCACAATTCTTTCACTCCTCTGGATGAAGCAGTTGCCATGATAACGGGTGAGGAGCCACTCAACACTCAACCTAGGATGTCACCAGTGATTGTCAATATTGAAAATCAGGACATTAAACTTCTCATCAATCTTATAGGCACTGAATTTCCAAATCGAATAAATTTAAAGATCTCTTCTAAATTCATCAAACGTATCGCCATTAATAATCAATCTTATCAAGACCTAATTAACTTGTGGCGGTATTGTAAAGGTTGCGTAGTGTTATTAAAATCCAGACGGCAAAATAAAAGACGATAATCAATTTTCACAATTACGACATGTTTATTCTACTTCGAACGCTAACTACGTTCTATTTTTCTCCTAGCGGGAAAATTCCCTTTCTAACAGTGAAAGTAGAAGTCGTTCAATTCTTACTCCATTTTATATCAATAGGTGTCGCTACATCACTCCCCTACCAGTAACAAAGTTACGTTACTTTGAAAATGGTAGACGAATTAATATATCAATACAAATAATAGCGAACAAATACACATTGATACAAATTGAAATTGCACAAAATAATTACAAATACAATTACATTTAAACAATTACATACAATAAATCAAATTAATTTTTAAAATGGAATGGATGAATTATAAGTTTGAAGAAAAGTCAATAATGTCATTGAAACGAACAGGAAGTTTTACTTGTCTTCCACAACGTGTTGTTGTATTTGGTTGTGCAACTTGCTGACTTGGTATAAATGTTTGTTCACTCGGCAGAGATGTATGATCATTTAAGGACGTTGGATTCAGAAGTTCATTAGGTTGTAACACATATGCCGGTTTCAGTCTATCCACTGAAATATTAACTTGTTTATTTTTAATTGATAGAAGAAAGTTTTTCGGGGATCTTTGCAATACCAAGTAGGGTCCTTCATATGGGGGTTCTAAAGGTTTTTTAACTCTGTCAATTCGCAGAAATACATGTGAGCATGTGTACAAATCTTTTGGAATGAAGATCTTTTGTTTACATTTGTTTTTGGATTGGTATGGTTTTAAGTCGGCCATCTGTTTTCGGAGATTGCTTACAAAATTATCATCAGATATTGGAAATTTGGATTCTTCAAAGAATTCGCCTGGTAATTTAATACTTTTTCCACAAACCATTTCAGCTATTGTATACTTAGAGTCCTCATGTAGAGCAGCTCGCAAACCCATAAGAACCGTTGGTAATGTGTCCGTCCAACGAACGTTGTTATGACATCTAATAGCTGTTTTCAAGGTACGGTGAAGACGTTCAACTTTTCCATTACTCTGAGGATGGTAAGAAGACGTATGGTTTACTTTAACACCACATAGCGCAGCTAAACTTCGAAATAGTTCTGAAATAAATTGAGTGCCTCTGTC
>BPLQ01007424.1:0-54162 GCA_021605075.1 Caerostris darwini
CGAAATCATGAGGCTTCCGCGTTTTAGAACACCTACTATAACAGTTTATATGTTTCACTTTAAGTGACCTCAGTGACGCACTGACCATACATAGATACGCGCACTTGATTGTTTATTTGCAGAGCAAACCAGAATCTTAGTTCAAGTTGTTAGGGAGTTTGGTTCAATTTACACCTGCGAACCTTTTTTTTCTACAATGAAATTGACCCAACACAAAACACGCTCGAACATAACGGACGCTAACCTGCAACACCATTACGATGTGCAAGTACCCAAATTGGGATCGATTTGCAAAAGCTAATTGAAAGAGTGGAGAAAAGCATATCGCACTCGTAAAATAAATATTTCTTAATGATTTCAATTTTTATTTCATTATATTTATATAATTTTTATGTTTCATTTTTAGTGTTATAGATTTTTTTACAATGTGCGTTTAGTATCCTTATTATTATATTATCTATGTTTACAAATAAGAATAACATTGAAAACAATACTAATAACTCATTCTGTTTCAATTTTTCACTCCAAAAGAATGTCCATAGTGGGTCTAAATCTAATAGGGGGATATATCATTTTATATGCGGCCATGAGGCATGTGGCTGTGAGGTTATGAGGCAATTTCAAAGTGGAAGTTTGGGTTAGCCTTCCCCTGCCTTAAAGGAACCCTTTTACTTCTTACTTCTCTCTTTTTATTGCATGCTTAAGTATAACTTAATATCTATTGATTCCATTTTTTTTTCTTTTCATTCAATCCATGTGGTTAAAATTTCTAATAATATGTAAATTAAATTTAAAAAAGTAAAAATGAAATATTGTCACTATATAATAGTTCCCCTGCAATAACAATAAATAACCAATGTCATTGTGCGTTTTTTATAACAACGTGATATTTTAGTTGAAACATAAAATTTATATTTTTTTCTATGTATTTTGTAGTTAAAATGCATATTACTCGCACATTTTGAAGTTTATTTACATTTTGTAATCAATAAAACTATTTTGTTTAAGGTAGTTTTAAAAAGAAATATGTTTTTGGTTTTAGTTTAGTATGTCGCTCTAAGGTCATTTTGTGAGACTTTAGGCTAATTAGATCGAGACCTACTGTTTAATGTGGATTCCGAATCACTCACAAACATCTATGCCACAACCAGGATACGAACCTGAAGCCTGTGTAACAAAAGCCAGAGCTCCAGCCAATTGGCCATCAGGCCGCATATTGTTTTGGAGAGGGTTATCATAGAAATAAAAACACAAAGATACTGCCTTCACATTATTGACAAAAGTTCAAATTTTCAACAGTAAATATTTTTATTCTAATGCAGTTGGCAATAAGGAGACAGTTAATCTCTATGCCATAAGCAAGGGCAGCAATGCTGTGACTCATTTAGCCCTATCCAGGGGGCACGTGTAGCTTGAAGGTATGCTTCGGACGCGAGTAACACTACCCCCACGACCCTATTAGACCGGGACCTACGGTTTAAAGTGGATTCCGAACCACTGCAAACATCCATGGCACCGCTGGGATTCGAACCCGAAACATGTGACATCGAGCGCCAGAACACTAGGTACTCGAGCTTCAGGCCCCATAATAGACAATGAGCTTTAAAAAAATAAGCCAATAAGCCTTGTGATAGTATTATTAATACTTGTCCCCTTTCTACAATAAACAAGAAAACATAACATGTGAAATGTTTTTTGCATCATCTGAATATTTATTTTTTATTAAAATAAAACTGGATCATGTGGTAATTATCAAATTCCAAAAAAAAAAAAAAAAAAAAAAAAAAAAAAAAAAAAAAAAGGGAGCCTATCATATGTATTTTTTAGTAAAATGAAAATAGGATAGGCTGAATTAATTAATCTTATGAAATATTATGTATCATTTATATTATGAAATTATATAATATCAATATTATTTAACATTACGAATTATATTTACATTAAATAATAATCTCCATCTAAAATAAGTCTTAATTTTGTGAAGTTATTATTATCAAAAGTTCATTGTTTATTCATGAGGTTATTTATCCTTACGTTTTGCTCTTGGCATTCAGCATTTTAATTATTATTTTTTTTCATGTTTACTTTAAGCAGCATGAAACTAGACCGATCTGGAGCAATCTGCTCTTTATCTTAGCATCAACAACCCCACCAATAGAGGTCGATTCTATTTTTTCACGAAGTATGAATAGCCCGAACTTCGATCTGGATTCATTCATTTCAAAAATCATAACCAGAAGTTATCGGTTACTTGAAAAGAAGCAGTTCACCACTGACATCAGTTTGAACCGCTGATACTAACTTTTCACCCTGACAGGGCAATCCCGAGTTTCATAGTACAATATGCATCGATTATTTTTCCTATCGCTTATAAACGGTGTTAAAGCATACATTGGGATAAAAACTATCCATAGCTTTTGATAAAGTGCTGCTTTCATGTTTTGTGTATGTAACTGACTCTTGAAGCTTATTTTACGAACTCTTAGGTTGTTGTTTTTATGATTGATATTGGTGATCAATCGATATTGATGAGTTTTATGATGATTATATTGATTGCTGTTAGTTTTGCTTATTATTAAATGATTTATCTGAGAAAACATTGCATCAAAACTGCGTGGACTCTCAATAATTTTTAGTGGATCACTAGTTAAAATAATTTCACTCTGCTAAAACGTCCAGGAAGAAGAAAATTCATCAGTGATTTAGACTTTTCGATCTTTATCACACTCTGTTAAAACGTCCAGGATTCTCCGCAGAAGACAATTCCTCTGTGATTATGGACTTTGCCATCTTTGTCAGTTACAACTTGGAACATGATTGTTTGATATATTTTGCAACCAAAAAACATGAAAATGATTAGCAATAATTTTTCAAAGTGGACCGCCCTGGAGTACAGAAAAGTTCATCATTGAATCGAGACTAACTTTGCAGAAGAATGGTTTCAGCATCCACCATGTCAGAAAAAAAAAAAACCTTGCTGTTGGCAAGAGACTCTTGTAACAACCGTGTGTCCATCCAAAGACGACTTGGTCTTCTGAATGGAGTGACTCTAATCATTGGTGCCATAGTTGGAACCGGGGTTTTTGTGTCTCCAAAAGGAGTTCTGAAGGAAACAGGTTCTCTGGGCATGGCCTTGATGGTTTGGACCATCACTGGATTCTTGTCCATGATGGGAGCCATATGCTATACTGAATTAGGGACCACTTTTCCAATGTCTGGCTGCGATTTTACTTACATGCGCATGTGCTTTGGTGAGCTTCCAGCTTTTCTGTATTTGTGGGTGTACATTGTCATCATTGGACCTGTAGGTAACGCTATAGCAGCGTTAACGTTCGCTAATTATGTGTTGCAACCATTTTTTGTCACCTGTTCTATACCTCCATCCGCCATCAGGCTTACAGCTGCTCTGGTTTTGTGTAAGTACCTCATTTAGTATCAATTCTCGTCTTTATATAGGTTTATTCTGTTATTAAGTTATTATTGTTTTTCCTTATTGAAGCTGACACTGTTTACTGTAGCAAAGTCCAACTTTTTGTAATGTTGTAAATATGTCTTCCATATAAATTTAGCGGCCTGATGGCCAATTGCCTTTATGGTATGGCTCTCTGGCCTATGGTACCACAGGCATGAGGTTCGAAATCTAGTCGTGGCATGGATATTTGTGAGTGGTTCTGAATCCACTTTAAACTGTAGGTCTCGGTCTGTTTAGCTCTCGTGTACTCAAAATGACCGTAGAGCGACAAACCAAATCAAACCAATCTATATAAGTTTAACAATCTAATTTGGTACGTTCTTTCATATCATCAAAAATAAATGTATTTCTTCTTTCAAAAAGTTCTGGTGTTTTTTGTAATAAAACATATATGTGTGAGAGAGGCCTGATGGCCGAGTGACTAGTGCTCTGGTGTTAGGTGCCACAGGTGCCGCCGAGTCCCGGCGGTGCCATGGATGTTTGTAGTATTTCGGAATATACTTTAAACCGTAGGTCTCGGTCTAATATGGTTGTTGGACGTAGGACCGTCAACCTTACCCCGTAAAAAAGAAAACATCTTCGTTCTCGAAATCTGCCAGTAGTCAGACGGTCTTGGCCCACCATGGGGTTGTTGCGCCAATGCGTGTGTGTAGATTAACATTTGTTTGTTTAACTAAGAAATCTAAAGCATCTTTCAAATGTTTATCAAGCTCGCTTTCTTCATTTAAAGTTAATACTAAAATATATTTTTAATAGTTAAAATTTGATTACATAATTTATACTATTATTTATACTATACTAAAAATTTATAATGATTTAGTACAGTATTCACTTGGGCTGATTTTCAATTTAATGAATGCTACACTATTAAAAGAGCTGAATGTATTTTATACAAATGACAGTTTCTGTAAAAAAATCTTTTAAAACTTCTCTTCGTATAAAAAAATTTCTATGTAAATTGATCTATTAGAAATTAAACTGTTAAATTATCAATCATTTTTTTGTTAATTTCAGAAATGTAGTATTAGGCCACTAAAAGAAAATTCATAAATATAAACTATTTAAAGTGTAATGCATCTCAATTTAATTGATTCGTAAGGAGAATTATGAAACTTATTATTATTATTATTATGAAACTTGTCAGTATGAAATAAGTTTCATAAAAATATTTCGGAAATTGTCATTCAAAAAACTATGATACAATTTTTTTGCAAATAATAAACTGCTGTCATAGGCCTTATTTCTCTGGTCCTCGGTACCACAGGTTTCGGGTTCGAGACCCGGAGGTGCCCTGGATGCTTGTAGTGGTTCGGAACCCACTTTAAACCGTAGGTCCCTGTCTAATATGAAAGTAGATCGTTGTGAGAGTAGTGTTAGTCGCGTCCGTAGTACATCTTCAAGCTGCAAGTGATCAATGAGTAACAGCGGTGCAGTCGTTTTGCCAGCTGCATTATAGAACAACAATAAACCACTGTCGTCTAAACTCCTGGGTTTTCTTTACGCAAAACGAGTCAGTAAATTTTTTTAATTAATTTGTTTTTTAACTACTAGGTATAAAAGTAAGCAAAAAAAATTGCATTTATAATTTTCTGAAACTTATAAATCTAACAGAAAATTAACTAAACACGATTTAATTGAACACAAATGATCATTTCACTGCATTGCCTGTTCAGTATTTTATTTTCTTATATTCATGTTTAATCTTACATTTTTAACTTTTTAAAATTTCAACACCTAAATATCTCATTATATTAAGTCGACAAAATCCATTAAACAGTTGCAGCTACAGCACCCATTTTGATTTTACATCCTACGTTTTTGTTGTCCGAACAAAGTTGTGTAAACGTATAAACGATATAAAAGAGAAAGCTTTTAATATTTTCAAGTGTGCACCAATCATAACATATATACGCTTAACCTTATGCAGATTCACATTTTCTTTTAGTTTTCTAAATTTTTGAAAATTATTTATTCATTGTTTATAATTTATTCTTTGTATGATAATTTTTTCATTGTTTAGATTCCTAGCCATGGCCAGATGTGAAGTGGCCTCATATAACTTTAATTAGGCCAAATAAAAAAACTTGAAAGTTATTTAACATACAGGGTGATTATAATTAAAGTCACACTTTCGAAATGCTGTAAAAAGAGAACCACGTCACAATGAGTTCCAATTTGAACTGAAGATACTTGAAGAAGGCGAAATAGAAGTTACAACGTGTTTGGCATGAGTTGCACATTAAACCAACTGTAATGTTCAATGTGCTTAATTGTTTCGGTTTTCTGACGGCAAAAAATGACTTCTAAGTCATTCAACAGTTGTTACACTGTGAGTGGAAAGCGCACCCACCAAGGCAAGGTCATACCAAATTTAATGGGATAAAATCGGTCCAACTTTTTTTGGTTGCCGTACCGTGTCCCCCTTCTTCAAATATATTCAGTTCAAATTTGAACTTATTGTGATGTGACAAATGGTTCTTTTTTTTTACAGCGTTTTAAAAGTGGGACTTTATATATTATAATCACCCTGTAATTTTGAAATCAATGTAAATACTATTTTTTATGTTGCTGTTCTTTATTTTATCAGACCACCTATTTTGATTTTTTTTTTAAATCTTCCTATTAAACAAGTAATATAAAAAAAAAATTTAAGTCAATTCCTACTTTCTTTTCACTATACTGCAAAAAGTCCTTTATAACTAATTTCATTCATTTTTTTAAGTTTATCTGGCGTAATCTATTGCAATATGCAACTTAAATCTTAAAAAAAACTAAAATTAATTAATTAAATTTAATTACTGAATGAATATTTGAAAAAACTGTATTAACATCCAGTGTCATCCACTACAAGTTCAAAAAAATGTATTTGAACTTGAGTGGATGAATAAAAAGTGTTTTATGAACGATTGAAAATTTGAACAAGATATATATATATCGGGAGAGTGTGAGCTAATAGAAGGAATTGAAAAACCAAGCAAAACTTGAATTTATTTCTAAATTGAAAAATTTTCAATTCAAAATCATCAACAAAAATTATTCGTTTAAACAAATACTAATGCCATGTTGAGAATTTTCAGACAAAAAAGAATTCAAAGGATTCATTTACGTTTTGTGATCGCAGCAAAATAATTTCATGCGATTGCATACAAAACCGAAATGACACTAGATCAAATCATTAACTGGATTATTTTGAAATATTTCTTTAAAAAAAAAAAAATTATACTCACTTGCGCAATTGGCTGTAATAATGTTATGCATGATAATAGTTAATGTTACGCATGACAATTTCTATTTTACGAATTCAATAACAGCTGTGTATTGTTAAAAAAAAAGCTGTAGTTAATTTTCTCCTTAGTATTTTATGTACGCGCAATAACAGGAGATTTTATGTAGGGCAAAAAAGATAAAATTCCAATTTATTTATTTATTTATTTTTTTTTGAGCTGAATTAAAATTTTCCCGATAAAAGGTTGCACGCGATTTGTCAACTCAATCATTTGGAAATTTATTTTGTCATTGTTTGAATGGAAATTACAACGTATTAGGCATGAGTTGCACATTAAACCCTCTGTGCTGTTCAATGTGCACGATTGTTTGGGTTTTTTGACGGAAAAAATGACTTCCAAGTCATTCAACAGTTGTGACACTGTTAATGGAAGGCCCATCTACCAAACCAAGGTCATACACAATTTAATGGAAAAAATCGGTGGAACTTTTTTGGGATGCCGTACCGTTTCCTCCTTCGTCAAGTATTTTTTCTTTCTAATACAGCTGACAAACACTTAGACAGCTTAGTCTTGAATGCCTTAAGGCAAGCGCTGCACAGAGGTTTTCAAAAATTTAGAAAACTAAAAGAAAATGTGAATCTGCATAAGGTTAAGCATATATATGTAATGCTTGGTGCACACTTGAAAATATTAAAAGCTTTCTCTTTTATATCGTTTATACAACTTTGTTCGTACAACAAAAACGTAGGACCTAAAATCAGGATGGGTGCTGTAGCTGCAAATGTTTGAATTTTGCAGACTTAATATAATGCAATATTTAGCTGCTGAAATTTTAAGAAGTTAAAAATGTAAAATTAATCATGAATATAAGAAATTAAAATAATGATATTGCAATACAGTAAAATAATCATTTGTGTTCAATTAAATCGTGTTTAACTAATTTTCTGTTAGATTTATAAGTTTCAGAAAATTATAAAAGCAATTTTTTTTTTGTTTATTTTTATATCTAGTAGTTAACAAATCAATTAAAAAATTTACTGACTCGTTTTGCGTAAAGAAAACCCAGGAGTTTAGACGACAGCAGATTATTGTTGCTCTAATGCAGCTGGCAAAACGACTGCACCACTGTTACTCATTGAGCACTACCCAGGGGGCGCGTGTAACTTGAAGATAAGCCACGGACGCGAACTAACAATGCCCCCGCAACGCTCTACGATCCTGTTAGACCGGGACCTATGGTTTAAAGTGGATTCCGAACCACTACAAACATCCATGGCACCGCCGGGACTCGAACCCGAAACCTGTGATACCGAGCGCCAGAGCGCTAGCTACTCGGCCATTCAAGTATCTTTAGTTCAAATTTGAACTCATTGTGAAGAGTGGTTCTTTTTTGAGAGCATTTTGAAAGTGGGACTTTAATTATAATCAGCCTGTATAATAAACATAAATAATTTAATGAATAAAATAAAATTTAATTTAACAAGTGTTTTAGTATTCGGTGTGTGTGTAACAATCAAACGCCAACGTGTTTGTTTAAAGAGTGATTGCGTATGAAAACCAAGTGACATTAGATAAAATCATTAACAGAATTAGTTTGAAATATATATATATTTTTTTTAATATTAAATTATACACATTTTCGCAATAGCCTGTTGCAAAAGTTAATGTTATACATGACGATTTCTATTTTACGAATTCAATGGCAGCTGTGTATAGTTAAAAAAAATTAATTTTCTTTCCAGTATTTTATAAACACCTTAACAATAGGAAATTATGTTGGGCAAAAAAAAAAGAAAATTACAATTTTTTAGCTGTGCAGTTTTCTCGATAAAAGGACGTATGATTTGTAAACGCAATTATTTGGAAATTTATTTTGTCATTGTTTGAATGGAAATGAAACGTATCGGAGTCGTTTCACACCTTTACCGAGTTTTTTTCTTAGTTTTTATTTCTACTGTCGTTACCGAATGACTTCCTCATAAATGGAACAAAAAAAAAAACTAAAAGTGTTATTTCCCTGCAGATTTTGTCAGTCTCTGTCGAATTGTGTAGTGCCAGATGAAATGCTGATTGGATATGTCGCAAAAAATTTTCAGCTGTTTAGGAATATGCAGGAAGACTTTGAACGGATCGGAAAAGGACAATTTAAATACAACTTTATGATACTAGTACAGAAAGAATTACAGTGCAAAGAGAGATAGGACTGGTGTCTGCTGTTAGCATGACATTAGGTTCCATTATAGGTGCAGGAATATTTGTGACCCCTAAAGGAGTCCTTAACAATGTAGGCTCCGTGGGGATGTCGCTTGCAGTTTGGATTTTATGTGGTGTGTTTTCGATGATAGGTTTCCTGTGCTTCATTGAATTGGGTACCTCTATACCGGCATCGGGCTGTCATTTTGTATACATACGCGAAAGTTTTGGAGAAATGCCAGCATTTATGTACTTATGGGCACAAATGGTTGTACTGACACCAGTTTCCATAGCAATTGTATCGATAACGTTTGCCAATTAAATACTGGAACCACTTTTTTTAAATTGTGCTGTGCCATCTGAGGCAATACGACTCACAGCTGTCATTCCCATATGTAAGTAGCATTTTTTTACACCGTCTTGATGTATTTTTGTGCCATCAGCAATCTGAATTTTAAATCTAGGGTATTAATTAGTGCACATTTAATTAGGATTAACTGTACACGTTTTAAATTAGGGACTTGTTCTCGATACCATAAAACATATTCAATAGTTTTATGGTATCGACAACTGCTCCCTAATTGTACCAAATTTTAACTTAATTTTTTTTAAAATTGAAATTGAAACATAATGAGTTACATTTCAATTTTTCACTCCAAAAAAATGTCTATAGTGGATCTAAATCTAATAGGGGGATATATAATTTTATATGCAGCCCGCGAAGTTAGGATGCTTTTGTAAAGTGTCCCGCCAGATCATTTGGGTTGGCCACCCCCCTGGTTTATATACTCAATTGAAAAAATTTAATTGTTTTTTTAAGTCATTTAATAATAAATATTCTGTCAAATGTATATTCAAATGAACTAAGATAGTAAGAGATCATCTGATATTACTTACAAATACTGCTAAATACTAAATAGTATAGATTAAAATCCGTTGACAGTTAAATCCTTTAGAGTGTGATTTTACTTCCGACGTGCTTTCTTCATTCATGAAACGGATGCTGCATTGCAACTACACATTTTAAATAGCATTTCCTTGAGGATATGAATGCATTGTATTTCCCTTTTTTAATTTATAAAGCATTTATAATCGGCGTTGAAGCAAAAATGGCAATACACGATTCCTTTTTTTTTTTTAATTTATTATTAGCCATCAAACATGAAGCGGATTCACAAAATATACTATTTTTAGTTTTGCTGATTTTTACGACACATTCTGAATTGCGAATGCAAAACATTCCGATAACGATTAAACTTATCGTTTACAAAATCGTACTGGAAAATTGTTTTGAATTGTTATTTGTTAATAAAAAGAATTTAAAATGTAAAAAATAAATATTAAACCAGGGGTGCTCAACACAAATGATCTTGCGGGCCTCTTTGGAAATGCATCCTAACTCCGAGGGTCGCATCTAAACCTATATATCCCTATATTAAATTTAAACCCACCACTTTTTGAAGTGAATAATTGAAAAATAATGAGTTATTATTATTGTGTTTATTGTTATTCTTACATGTAAACACAGATAATATAATAATAATAATAATATTAAACGCACATTGTAAAGAAATATATAACACTCAAAATTAAATTAAAAAAATGCATAAATATAAATGAAATTTAAAAAAAAATGAAATCATTTAAAAATATTTATTTTACTAGTGCGATATTTGTTTGTGCAAGAATATTATTTTAAAATCTAAGTTAATTTTTTCTCATAATTTCGACTCTTAATTTTTGAATACATCGATGCACACATAATGTATTTTTTTTCAATACATTGGTTTTCACTACTTTGGTCACTATAAAATAAATATATTTTGTGAAAGTGTAATAAATCTCACTGGCTGGAAAAATATTTAAGGCGTCCCGCGGGTTGGCCATCCCTGTATTAAACATTTATTGAAAAAGAACACATCACATAAATTTCAATCATCGTGCCACAACAGATACCTCGAGTAGTTAACAAAAAAGTGTTTTTATTTAATTAAAAAATATATAAAAATAATTTTTCGAAAAAAAAAACATAAAACCATCTAAAAAATGGACTTCAAACTGTTTAATGTTTTCAGATATATTGACAAAAAAAATTATTCGTAGATAGAAATGAGTTGTTGAATAAATTGTATTACTTCATCAAACAATCATCATTTTTTACAAACATAAGAAAAAAAAAAAAAAAAACGGTTAATTGGGATAAGAAAATATAACATAATAAATAATAAGGAAAGTACTAGATATGTAACAGGATTATTTTAATTATGTAACATTTTTTACTTTAAGTTTCACAAAATGTAAATTTTCAAGCTGCGATGTACCTTTTCTACTAAGCTGTATTTGCATGAATTGACCGAAATTAACTTTTTTTAAATGTCCGTAAAACTATTTTATCCAAGTTTTAATAACAAAAAAATGACCTTTTTTTCAGAATTTCATAGATGCTTATAGTTAAAATTTTTTTTAATTTATATGAATATTTTTAAAGCTCATTTCAGTGTAATCTAGAACAGGGGTGGCCTACCCGTGGCCTGCGTTGAATATTTTTCGGCCCGTGAGATTTATTACACCTTTACAAAATATATTTATTTCATAATGGCCAAATTAGTGAAGACCAATGTGTTAAAAAATACATTGCGCGCGCATCCAGGTGTCGATATTATGAGATGATTTAAGATAATTTTGAGATTTTAATTGAGAATTTTAAGATAATTTTAAAGATTTTCTTTGATTTTAAGATAGCATTCTTGCGAATATAGGACAGATATTGCATGTTTTATTGATGAGTTTACAGTTATGAAATCGCAGAATAATTCAGCGAACTCATCATGCGCGCGCATCTGGGAACATCTAATATAACAGGTTCTATGTTTAGTGACCTCACTTAAGTAACTTTAAGTGACCTCAGTGACGCAGTAACCATCCCTAGATTTCACCGATTTTTCCCATCCAATTATTATCTTGCCGTGGTGGATGGGCTTTCCACTCACAGTGTCACAACTGTTGAATGACTTGGAAGTCAAAAAGTTTTTTCCGTCAGAAAACCGAAACAATCCAGCACATTGAACACTGCAACTGTTTTAATGTGCAACTCATGCCAAACAATGTTGTCATTTCGATTCAAAATGTCACTGGCACCCGAATTCACTTTCTTTATGCCACTTACAGCGCCATCTATTTATACACTTCGGAACTTCTTTTTAATTCCGTAGCGTTTCCCCCTTCCTTCACTAAATATCTTCAGTTCAAATGTGAGCTCATTGTGACGAGTGGTTCTTTTTTTACAGCATTTTGAAAGTGGGACTTTTAATTATAATCACCCTGTACATATTACCACTTAAGGAAGATGTCTCATTTATTGTATGTATATTTCTTTTAATTCTTAAAAAAAAAAAAAAAGCTTATAAATAACTATAATGTACAGATTTTTTTATTTTGACTAAAATTGTAGGAAAGGAATGCTAGAAAACTAACAAAGAGTTACAATAGGTAATGTTTGTGACTGTCAAGTTTTACTGGATTTTCAACCATTTATGCACTGAAGTGACAAAAGTCATGGGATAGCAATATGCAAATTTTCAGATGGCAGTAGCATCGCGTAGAACAGGTATAAATGCGCAGTGCTTTCGCAGAGCTTTCATTTCTGTTCAAGTTATTCATGTGAAGAGGTTTTGACGTGATGACGACCGCACGACGGGAATTAACAGACTTTGAAGGCGGAATGTTCGTTGGAGCTAGACGCATGGGTCATGCCATTTCGGAAATCGTTAGGGAATTCAACACTCCCAGATCCACTGTGTCAACAGTGTGCCGAGAGTATGAAATTTCAGGCATAACATCCCACCATGGACAGCGCAGTGGTCGACCGCCTGCACTTAACGACCGAGACCGGCGACGTCTGCAAAGAGTCGTAAATTCTAACAGACAAGCAACACTGCGTCAAATAACCGCAGAAATCAATGTGGGACGTACAAGGGACTTGTCTGTTAGAACTGTGCGGAGAAATTTGGCTTTCTTGGGCTATTCCAGCAGAAGACCGACTCGAGTGCCTTTACTGACAGAACGACATCGCTTGCAGCGACTCTCGTGGGCACTTGAGCATATCGGTTGGTCCCTAGATGAATGGAAAACCGTGGCCTGGTCCGATGAGTCACGATTTCAGTTGGTAAGAGCTGATGGTAGGGTTCGAGTGTGGCGCAGACCCCACGAAGCCATGGACCCAAACTGTCAGCAAGTCACTGTTCAAGCTGGTGGTGGCTCCGTAATGGTGTGGGCTGTTTTTTCATGACCTGGACTTGGTCCTCTGGTGCGACTGGACCGAACATTGACTGGAAATGCTTATGTTCAGCTACTTGGAGATCACTTGCAGCCATTCATGGACTTCATGTACCCAAACAACGATGGGATTTTTATGGATGTCAATTCGCCATGTCACCGGGCCACAACTGTTCGCGATTGGTCGCAACGAATGATCTGGCCACCTAGATCGCCCGACATGAATCACATCGAGCATTTATGGGACATCAACGAGAGGTCTGTTCGTGCCCAAAAATCCTGCACCATCAACGCTTTCACAATTATGGACGTCTATAGAGACAGCATGGCTCAATATTCCTGCAGAAGACTTCCAACGACTTGTTGAGTCCATGCCACGTCGAGTTGCTGCACTTCGCCGGGCGAAAGGAGGGCCGACACGATATTAAGAGGTATCCCATGACTTTTGTCACTTCAGTGTATATGGTTTTATTCATGAAATGAATAATAAATAATAATTGTGTTTGCAAACTAACATTTTCGTTAACGTTTGTGTTAATGCTGCCATGAATCATCTGTCTATTATTAACATTCATGTATTCAAAAGGCTGGAATAAATGTGCCCCGTCCTTTCAGCGTTTTATATTTTATTTTATTTGTAAAAGAAATTGTGCACTGGTTTTTATTGTTGAATTTGCAATGCCGCTTAAGAATAGGAAAACTATTCAAACGGATCAGAATTGACGTATATCGTAGAGCTAAAGAAAGCAGCCTATGCATGGCCTCAATTTACATCCGAATTTCACCAAAATTAGTAGGTATACTTCTAATACAAAACCTATATAAAAAAATCGGAATTGGATTAATATTGATAAAAAATTACCCAATTCGGGATATATTACATTTTATGATAATTAGACGACTTTTTCAGGTTTGCGACTTGTTTATTGCGACATTATTTGTTATGCTATTCAAAGGCAGGCCGACGTAAAATAAATAAATGAAACATTCTAACCAATGAATTGCAATCACTTGGTATTATATATATAAAAAAAGCTACTATATATTATGTATTAAAAAGCTATGGTATATTATGTATACAAAATCTATTTTGTTAATTATTATTCCATTAATTAAGTTTATGTAGTAGTTAATCTATCACTAAATTAATAATTTTTCAGAAATATTTACCATCAAAGGCGAAAAAATTTTAGCACATTGTTTTATTTTTTTTACTAGCATATATTACATTAAAGAAGTTAAGTATGTTGCCATGCGAACTCTTGATTAATTAAATAAAAATTAAATTCATTAGCTTCTATTATCTCATGCAATATGAAGCATAAAAAAAAACAATCTAGTATTAATAAAATTTTTAACTTGAAAATTAAAATATATTCCACTCAATGTGTGTGTTTTCGATTTCATGTTAAGAGCATTGAATAGCTGATATTATCATTGGGAAACACTTATTAATATAAATTCTACCATAACCAGGGATAACAAAATTCTTCTTTATACGGCTATGCTTCGCCCAATTCTCACGTACGCTTGCCCGGTCTGGTCCTATGCAGCTAAATCTAATTTAAAAACGCTTGAAACTTTGCAAAATATCACTATCCGCCAAATGACCTCTGCTAAAGGGTTCGTGCGCATATTTATCAAACTATTAACATTCCTTCTGTAAAAGATTTTCTTAAACACAACTCTGTTAAATATTTTGACACGCTTATGAATCATGAAAATACTGCAAACCAGGAGATGGACTCTTACGTTCCCAATTATGATTAAAAATGTCCGCTCAAAATTTTAATTTAATTTTTTTTCATTTATCTTATTTGTTTATGATTGTAAGTTAATTTTTTTATCATATTTGTAAATATATTGTGGGCAATTTTCTTGGTTTCAACTGTATTTACCCCGATATATCGGAGATGTAGCCCCCAGGGGCTAAATAGCTCCAAAAGAATGCGTCAAACTCATTGGAGAAAACAATTACTCAGTTACATAAACATAGCGTTATCTGTTACGATATTTGTCACAACATTGTTTGATTTTTACGATACGAATTTCCATATCAACAGCCATTATTTTCTAAAACAGTTTTGAAATTAAATGATAATCATATTTTACGTCTTCTCTTACGTAAATTCACGTGATTAATTTTTTAATTCATATAATAATAGAGAAAATTTGATAAGTTATGTTTGATTTTCTGTAATTTAAATATTTTACTATTTTGTAACTTGAAATTTTTTTAATTAATTAAAAAAAAGTATTTATTAAAATTAAGTTTCAGTAAATAAATCAGGGGTGGCCAACCCAAATGATCTTGAGGGCCAATTGGAAATGCATCCTAATTCCGCGAGCAGCATATACAATTATATATCCCGTATTAGATTTGGACCCATTTCAGACATTTTTTGGGTGAAAAATTGGAACATAATGAGTTATTATTATTGTGTTGACTATTATTCTTACATGTAAACATAGATAATATAATAATAATGATATTAAACGCAGATTATAAAGAAATATATAACACTAAAAATGAAATATAAAAATATATATAAATATAAACGAAATGAAATCATTAAAAAATATTTATTAAATATTATTTATGGAGGTTTGCAGTTGTTCGGAATCCACTTTAAGCAGTATGTCCCGTTCTCATATGACCGTAGGGCGTCACACAGCCCAATCAGACTTCTCATCCACATCATTCCCAAACTGTAAAGAGGCAACTCAGCTCTTGGCACAGTGATGTGGTGTGGTCTAGTAGTAGTAGTAGTGTTTTCATTATAGTAATTCACTCAGATGAATCAATTAATTGAGTAATTTCAATTATTTTTAGAGATATTACTTAGTATATCGGATGTTTCCATTAAATGCAATTATTTGTACTTCTTTAAATAAAAAATAAAAATAAAAACACATATACTCTGAGTGGACTGTAAAAAACTCAACTCCTTTATTCGAAAGCCAAACGCGCTCTGCCCTGGTTACATTTCTTTCTCCAACCAGCCAGCTCACGCAGACCAGGATGTTTATATCCTCTGACGCCTGCTGACACTTCGATTTTTTCCTTTTTACATATTATGGCACGTGGAACTATATACTCATGCGGCAACAGTACTATCTGTAATTACAATTCGCCTTTTTTTTTTTTTTTTTTTTTTTTCATCTCCCCATATTCTTTCCAAATAGCACAAGTAATTTTTTAACTGTATTGGATGCCACTTTTTAATTGAACTATTTCTATAAGAATCTTATTTCTTTCAGGTTTGCTGACGTACATCAATTGCCGAAATGTGCAGTGGGCAACTCGTGTGCAAGATGTGTTCACCTTCGCAAAAATCACTGCTCTTATCATTATTATCATTGCTGGAGGTTATCATTTGGCCATGGGTACGGATCTTTGTTTTTACATTTTGTGAAGGTTTTGTAATATTTGTTTGAACATTAAAAGTGAAGAACTAGTAGTATTCTATGGATAATTCTTAGGATAATTCTCAGTAGTATATATGTATCAATACATGTAAAATCTTTTTTTTAACTTACATTTAACATTCCAACTCTAAAAGAATTATATTGTATAATTCTTAGTAGTATCAATGCATGTAAAAAATTGTTTTATCTTACATTTAACATTTCAACTCTAAAAGACCTATATTGTATAACTCTTAGTAGTATCAATGCATGTAAAAAATTGTTTTATCTTACTTTTAACATTACAACTCTAAAAGACCTATATTGTATAATTCTTAGTAGTATCAGTGCATGTAAAAAATTTTTTTAACTTACATTTAACAATTCAACTCTAAAAGACCTATATTGTATAATTCTTAGTAGTATCAATGCATGTAAAAAATTGTTTTATCTTACATTTAACATTTCAACTCTAAAAGACCTATATTGTATAACTCTTAGTAGTATCAATGCATGTAAAAAATTGTTTTATCTTACTTTTAACATTACAACTCTAAAAGACCTATATTGTATAATTCTTAGTAGTATCAGTGCATGTAAAAAATTTTTTTAACTTACATTTAACAATTCAACTCTAAAAGACCTATATTGTATAATTCTTAGTAGTATCAGTGCATGTAAAAAAATTGTTTTAACTTACATTTAACAATTCAACTCTAAAAGACTATATTGTATAATTCTTAGTAGTATCAATGCATGTAAAAAAATTTTTTTAACTTACATTTAACAATTCAACTCTAAAAGACCTATATTGTATAATTCTTAGTAGTATCAATGCATGTAAAAAAAATTTTTTTAACTTACATTTAACAATTCAACTCTAAA
Organism: Caerostris darwini; assembly: GCA_021605075.1. Lineage (NCBI taxonomy): Eukaryota > Metazoa > Arthropoda > Arachnida > Araneae > Araneidae > Caerostris > Caerostris darwini. The sequence goes on from BPLQ01007424.1 coordinate 17,461, forward strand.
AGACTATATTGTATAATTCTTAGTAGTATCAATGCATGTAAAAAAATTTTTAACTTACATTTAGCATTTCAACTCTAAAAGACCTATATTGTATAATTCTTAGCAGTATATAAGCATCAAATGTAAAATCATTTCTTTGAAATTATATTTAATCTTTCAACTCTAAAAAACCTTTATCGTATTCAAAATAAAATCAAAATTCTGTAAGTAGCTTTTTTTTTTTTTTTTTTTTATAAAATTGGTTATTTCTTTTCTAAAGTTATATGATTATGTTATGATTTTTTTTTTTTAAATTGGTAAAACTAATTTTAATTTTGGAGGGGAAAATATCAAAGTTGTATCCATTAATTATATTTTGTATTAAAATTTATGTTTGAGAAACGAATTTTTTTAGTTGTGTTTGTTGTTTCTTATCCCACTTGGCTAGCCAAGCCCACGATGCATATGTACTCATGATTGGAGGGGAAGGAAGCAGCTTCTGTTGTGATGGAGCACCCGTAGGTAGAAGTCTGACTTTGGCTCCGTGACGCTCTTACAGTCATAGGAGACCGGGACCTATGGCTTCAAGTGGATTCCAAACCAGTACAAACATCCATGGCACCTCCCGGGATTCGAACCCGAAACCTGTGGCACCGAGCGCTAGAACACTCGGCCATTCAGGTCCCAAATTTGTGAATGCCAACGGCAAGCGGTGTTCCCAGGTGGTCACCCACCCAAGTACTGACCGCGCCCGATGATGCTTGACTTCGGTGATCTAACGAGAACCGGTATATTCAGCATTGTACGGCCGTTGGCGTTTTGAGTTGTACATGAGTTATTATTTTGTTATATTGAGATGCTGTTATTATTTTTATATAATTGAGATTTAAGTATATATATATATATATATTAATTTTTGATTTCCACAGGCAACAGCCAGAACTTCGACAATGCATTCCAAGGGACTACAACAGACCCCGGATATATAGCTCTATCTTTTTACTCTGGACTGTTTTCTTACGCTGGCTGGTAAATGATCTATCTGTAAATCTAAGCATCCGATTTTGTTTTTAAATTAATCTATGTTAACAACTACATAAATTACGAAAAGAATTTTGATTTTGTAATTTTTATTCATTTACAGATAAATGTTTAATTAATATGTTGCAGTTTATTTTTAACATACACTCAAGAGCCAAAACATTATGACCACCCCTACATTTTGCAATGAACTCGCCTGGATGACGTGGAAGGCACGTGATCATGTGGAAGTGGTATTTAACTGCTGCTGGATATATATATATATATATATATATGGCCAACTCGTTATTGACAGGTGGCCATAATGTTTTGGCTCTTGAGTGTAATTTATATGTAAATAAACAGATGCATATGTGTGTACCTCAAAAACTATAATAAATGAAATACATTCCATTTTTTTTTTATCAATTAATTCCCTATTTTCTTTCTGATGTGTAATCAAAAATCTCTAAAGCATTGGCAGCATTTATTTCGTAACTACACGAAAACATTATTTTGTACTTGGTTCGACCTGGCCAGCCCGATAGCTCTATCTGTAGTTTATCTTTAGAAATTTTTTTCACATTGAAATGGCAAATTTTTATTGTTGATAGGATCATGTTCTTTTATCTGATGTATATTTTGTTTCAAACGTTCTGTTTTGTATTTTTATTTACATTTTACTTTCTAAATTCTTTTTATTTATAAACAATTCTTTAGAATAAATTTTCATTCGCTATTAACCAAAGGATGTTCTTTTAGCTTATATATGTTTTGTTTCAAATGTTCTGTTCTGTAGGTTTATTTATACTTCACTTTCTAAATTCTTTTTATTTATAAAACAATTCTTTGGAATAAATTTCTTTTGAAATTAATCAAAGGATGCATTTTTCACCGATGTTTTTTCCCTAATAAATTTGTTTCAAAACTAAACAAGGTTTTTGTTTTTATGTTAGCTGGCGACGTCATGTCCTATCAATTATTTTACCCTATAAAAAATATTACACACATTTATCTTAGTTCGTATATTTCATGAAAGGAAGCGAATTAAAAGAGTTTGCATTTTTTGTTACAGGAACTTTTTAAATTTTGTGACAGAAGAGCTTAAAGACCCTTTTAAGTAAGTTCATTTTATTGTATTTAAAAATGTGTAAACTTTACAATGATATGCAAAAGACTATTAAAAATGTGTAAGCTTTACAATGATATGCAAAAGACTATTAAAAATGTGTAAACTTTTCAATGATATGCAAAAGACTATTAAAAATATGTAAACTTTTCAATGATATGCAAAAGACTATTAAAAATATGTAAACTTTTCAATGATATGCAAAAAGACTATTAAAAATATGTAAACTTTTCAATGATATGCAAAAGACTATTAAAAATATGTAAACTTTTCAATGATATGCAAAAGACTATTAAAAATATGTAACTTTTCAATGATATGCAAAAGACTATTAAAAATATGTAACTTTTCAATGATATGCAAAAGACTATTAAAAATATGTAAACTTTTCAATGATATGCAAAAGACTATTAAAAATATGTAAACTTTTCAATGATATGCAAAAGACTATTAAAAATATGTAAACTTTTCAATGATATGCAAAAGACTATTAAAAATATGTAAACTTTTCAATGATATGCAAAAGACTATTAAAAATATGTAACTTTTCAATGATATGCAAAAGACTATTAAAAATATGTAAACTTTTCAATGATATGCAAAAGACTATTAAAAATATGTAAACTTTTCAATGATATGCAAAAGACTATTAAAAATATGTAAACTTTGCAATGATATGCAAAAGACTATTGTCGAGTTGCTATCTAGTAATTTAATTAATTTAACTATTACCTCTAATCACGAATCATAAGCAAAACAAATCAGATACTATTATTGAATTAATTGCGTTGTGTTCTTAGATAATAACCCAGGAAATTAAAATTTCACCTAAACGACAATCAGCATGGTGCGTGTAATGTCTGCAGAAACAAATAAACAGGAAAATTATAATCATAAACATTAGATTTATTATAATAAAATTAGATATAAACAAATGAATTAATTTTCAATTAAATGCAAACAGGGGCCCCACCAATATTATACAATTACGTACACACACAATACACTTAGATTTAACTTAACACAATACATTAGATAAAATAGTATATTAAATCAATTCTTGTAATTTAACTCTCACTCACATCTATCACAAGCAATTTAAATACAAGAAAAAGACGAGGCACTAAATTCTGTCTGTTGAGTTCATACACAAAAAGGACGGAGGAATGTGAACTGAGCAATCAATATCACTTTAGAGTTATTCAGAATCTGTCTCTGAATGCTGAATACATTAAAAATACAGTGTTCAAAGGAAGAGATATAATATTGCAAAGAAATATCAAACATTGAAATGAGTACTCATCACTATCTAGTTCTTCTTGGAACGTAGAATCTCTCCCTGCAAATAAATCTCGTCTGCAACGGCAAATTTTCGAATAGTCAGGACTTCAGCGTCAACGGTGGTTCCATTACGTAGCAGGATTTGAGTTTTCCCCTTCTGTTAAATGGTGCCAAAAGCTGATCAGGAGGTATTCGTTTTTTCAAGCAGAATTCAATACCACGTGGCAGCAGACCTCCTCTTCTTTACAGAATACAATTGCTAACACTCCATCGTCCTGTCTCCGTCTAAAAAGGGCCAAGCTCTCTCCATCACCGCTTATAAGCCCGAACCATCACCGCGTCATAGCTGACGTCATTCCAGGCCTTGATTGGTCGAGATCCCGGTTCCACCCGGAGAGAACGAAGCCTGAGGCTCAATTCGTACTTCAGGGCGGCAGCCATCTTCTACCCTGACCACCGGAAGTCAAACAACAACCCCAACCAAGAACTGAGTTTGAATGAAAATGGCACAATTTAAGACTTTTCTTTCTTCTCTTTCCTCTTTTCCTTTTTTTTTTTTTATTACTATTATTAATCAGCATTTGAAAATGTTTCACACATAATTTAACATGATGCAACTTTATGAATATCAAAATACAATGACAAAACAAACAAAAAAAAGACATAATTTGCAACCAAATTAATAAACACAAAATACATAAATTTAAAATTACACATATCCCATCAATTTCCTAATTACGTCTCATTCACTGAGTGGATGGATGGCAGCGCCACAACACTATTAAAGATATGCAAACTTTACAATGATATGCAAAAGACTATTAAAATTATGCAAACTTTACAATGATATGCAAAAGACTATTAAAAATATGTAAACTTTACAATGATATGCAAAAGACTATTAAAAATATGCAAACTTTACAGTGATATGCAAAAGACTATTAAAAATATGCAAACTTTACGATGATATGCAAAAGACTATTAAAAATATGTAAACTTTACAATGATATGCAAAAGACTATTAAAAATACGTAAACTTTACAATAATATGCAAAAGACTGATATATATACATATGTAAACTCTACAAAGATATGCAAAAGACTGTTTAAAAAATGAAATTAAAATTCATGGGATATTAGAGACGTTTTTTTTCTCCTTTCTAGAAACTTACCTCGAGCCATTTACATTTCTCTCCCCTTGGTGACGGTCATTTATGTCCTTGCAAATGTAGCATACTTTGCAGTTCTCACTCCCAACGAAATACTCACGTCGAATGCTGTAGCTGTGGTAAGCCGATGAACTCTTTTTTAATAAAAAGTTATCGCTTTAACGAAATGATAACGGATGTTTTATTTTTAAATATATTAATTTTGTATTGCTCTTTTATTGTGCTATTAGTTTTATGTTCAGGGTGATTATAATTTAAGTCCCACTTTCAAGATGTTGTAAAAACAGAACCACTCGTCACAATGATACAAAATGTTTTTACAAAATTAAGTGAAACTAATTTTAATTTTGGAGAGAAAAAATATCAAAATAGTCTCCAATAAATATGTTTTGCATTTATGTATGTATTAAAATTTTAAAATTTATGTTTGAGAAACAAATTTTTTGAGTTGTGCATAAGGAAAGGAATTTTATTAACTCCCATTCTATGCGCATGCGCTATTTCTATATGTCCTTTCTATTTCTATTTCTACATGTCCCATTCAAAATTGAAACGTGTCCGAATAAATTCAAATCATTCATTCGCTTTTAAAATGTAATTTATTCTGTTAAACATAAAATGTCATTTGTCTCTTATAGGTCTGAACTATTTATGCTGTTATTATTTTTATTATAATTGAGACTTTAATTATAATCATTCTATATATATATATATATACTTAAGTCCCACTTTCAAAATGCTGTTAAAAGGAACCACTCGTCACAATGAGGTCAAATTTGAACTGAAGATACTTGAAAGAGGAGGGAAATTGTATGGCGTCAAAAAACGGTTTCACCAATTTTTTCCATCCAATTTGGTATGACCTTAACGTGGTGGATGGGCTTTGCACTTACAGTGTCACAACTACTGTATGATTTGGAAGTCATTTTTTTCCGTCACAAAACCGAAACAAGCAAGCACATTGAACGCTACAGTTGATTTAATGTGCAACTCATGCCAAATGCGTTGTCATTTCGATTCAAAATATCACTGACAGCCGAATTCACTTTCTTTATGCCGCTTACAGCGCCATCTATTAATACACTTTGGAACATTTTTTGATGCCGTACGATTCCCCTCTTCTTCAAGTATCTTCAGTTCAAATTTGAACTCATTGTGACGAGTGAATCTTTTTTACAGCATTTTGAAGTGGGTTGAGATAGTTTAACGTCATCTTTTAAATGTTATAGAATTTTAAAGACATCACACCAATGCTCATCATTAGTTTGTATCTGAATACTAAAGATTGAATTGAATTTGAATTTTCCTTAAATATTATATATGCTATAAAAATTATCTGTAATATAGTAATATACAAAATTATCAAAAATATGTTATTAGTAATTATAATTAAAATTATTATAATTACTAAGATCATTAGTTTTTGAGAGATTTAAAAATGCAGTAGTACCTCTAAAAACAGCCTTTAATCCTCTCCAGATATTTTGGACTAATACCAAACGAATTTTTCACTTAAGAAATAAAAGGGAAATAATTAATCCGATCCCATGGGAGAAATCCCTATTGCTATTATATATTTTACATTGATGGAAACATATTAAATAATTACTAAGCACTGTTTAAATTTTTTAGATGTCCCCATCAATGTAAAATATGTAATAACAATAGGGATTTTTTTCCATGGGAACGGATTAATACTTTTTCTTTTATATCTTAAGGGAAAAATTCGTTTGGTATATAAATATAAATGCAAAAGCAGTTGGTAAACTTTCATTTATCTATTTTATATAAATTTATATTTACCCTTTTTTTATTTTACTCGAACCTATATGAGGATCGCCAAATTTGACATTTACTGAAACTTTGACCTAAATAACTTTGCTCCTAGCTTCTTCTCGGGATGTTTCTGAAATGTAACAGTGTCTGACCATTCCAAACAATGCTATTATATCGTTTATTACATGGCAAAGTCTTTTTGACATCCGTAACTGGCAAAAATTTTTGACAATCATAACTGGCAAAGTTTTATTACATCCATAACTTTGGCAAAGATTTTTGACGTCCATAACTTTGGCAAAGTTTTTTGACATCCATAACTTTGACAAAGATTTTTGACATCCATAACTTTGGCAAAATGTTTTGGCATCCATAACTTTGACAAATTTTTTTGACATCCATGACTTTGGCAAAGATTTTGTGACATGTGCAGTCTTGTACCAAAACAAAATAAACAAGAAGACGCGTATCAAGTTGGGTCTATTCCAAAACGATCCTATTCCTAGGTACAATATGGTCGTAAAGAGAGCAATTTAATTTTTAAACAAAATTCAATCCAAACAAACCTTTTCTTTGCAGACTTTCGGCGAGCGCATTTTGGGTGTGATGTCATGGATCATGCCGTTTTCCGTGGCTCTGTCCACCTTTGGAGGACTGAACGGAAACATATTTGCTTCTGCCAGGTACGTTTATTCAGAAAACTGAAATGCATACTTCCATTTATCGAGTTTAATAAACAGTTCGCCATATAATTTATCCTTGATTTATAGGATAAACATGGATTCATAGGATATAACGGTTCGTCATATAATTTATCCTTGATTTATAAGATGTAACAGTTCGCCATATAATTTATCCTTGATTTATAGGATAAACATGGATTTATAGAATATAACGGTTCGTCATATAATTTATCCTTGATTTATAAGATGTAACAGTTCGCCATATAATTTATCCTTGATTTATAGGATAAACATGGATTTATAGAATATAACGGTTCGTCATATAATTTATCCTTGATTTATAAGATGTAACAGTTCGCCATATAATTTATCCTTGATTATAGGATAAACATGGATTTATAGAATATAACGGTTCGTCATATAATTTATCCTTGATTTATAAGATGCAACAGTTCGACATATAATTTATCCTTGATTTATAGGATAAACATGGATTTATAGAATATAACGGTTCGTCATATAATTTATCCTTGATTTATAAGATGTAACAGTTCGCCATACAATTTATCCTTGATTTATAGGATAAACATGGATTTATAGAATATAACGGTTCGTCATATAATTTATCCTTGATTTATAAGATGTAACAGTTCGCCATATAATTTATCCTTGATTTATAGGATAAACATGGATTTATAGAATATAACGGTTCGTCATATAATTTATCCTTGATTTATAAGATGCAACAGTTCGACATATAATTTATCCTTGATTTATAGGATAAACATGGATTTATAGGATATATCAGTTCGCCATATAATTTATCCTTGATTTATAGGATAAACATAGATTTATAGGATTTAACAGTTCGCCATACAATTTATCCTTGATTGACAGGATAAACATGGATTTATAGGATATAACAGTTCGCCATATAATTTATCCTTGATTTATAGGATAAACTAGCAAATACGATCCACCGTACAATGATTATATAGAATAAGTCATTTTCAGCTTTGGTAAATTTTATTAGAAAAAAGATATGAGTTATTCAGAAAACTAAAAGGCATGCTTCCATTTACTGATCATATCGAGTTTAATAAACAGTTCGACATAATAAAAATTAGGAGCTGATATTAATTCTTATTCTACTATACAACAAAATTTTTGAAATATATCCATCTCCTTTCCATGTTGAAATCGAGACGCAATATTGAATTAAAAAATATTCTTCAAACATCAGAATCAAAAATAGATTCTTGCAACACTTACGTCACAAAAGAGAAATTTTCAAATTTTATAAATCTGACACAAAAAGTTGTTAGCGCTTTTGGTTCAACTTACACTTGCGAATCATTTTTTTTAATAAAATTTACCCAACACAAAACCACAAAAGACACTCTAACCTGCAACACCCATTACGATGTGCAAACACCGACATTGAGATCGATTTGCAAAAGCTAAGTGAAAGAGTGGAGAAACAACTATCGCACCAGTACAATAAATATTTCTTAGTGATTTCATTTTTTTTTATTTCGTTTATATTTATATATTTTTTATTAAAATATATCACGCATAAAAATTTTCACTTCATTTAGTAAACACAATAATAATAACTCATTATGTTTCCATTTTTCACTCCAAAAATGTCTATAGTGGGCTAAATATAATACGGGGATTTATAATTTTATATGATTCCCGCGGAGTTATAATGCCCGCAAAATCGTTTGGGTTGGCCACCCCGGTATAGATAATGTATCCTTGATTTATAGGGTAAACTTCCAAATACGATCCACCGTACAATGATTATATAGAATAAATCATTTTCAGCTTTGGTAAATTTTATTAGAAAAAAAAAAGTGAAAAATGCAAATCTTCATTTGGCGAAATGTAAGGGAAAGATTATTCTGAAGAAACTAAAAAAATAATTTAGGTAATAAAATATAAATATGCTTATAAATATGCAAATAGAATATTTGAATCAAACAAAAAATACATTTAAAAAAATAAAACAACCACATAAACTTTAAGAAATTGCCATTTTAGTTTCTGAAAAATTTAAAAAGGCAAATAAAAAACTATACTTAAGTATTTTTCTTACATCTCATTTTTCTTAATGTCCATAAATAAGATCTTTAGTTAACGAAATGTCATTTAGTTTAAGAAAATTAACTATCTGAACCAATTTTTTTCTTTCAGGTTGTTCTTCGTGGGAGCCAGAGAAGGCCACCTGCCAAACTTCCTTTCAATGATTAATCTCAACTATCTGACTCCAGCTCCGAGTCTCATTTTTCTGGTAAATACATTCCTAGAAAATCCTTGCTGTTTAGTGTTGGCAGACTAATACGATATACTTAGTCTTAAAACATAGTGTATCTATTCAAATTCAGTGAATTTATTCAGGGTATTTATTCAATGAATGTTTTAAATTAGGGGAGCACAGATTTGTGAAGATCAGGGTTGCATATACTGATTGTAACATGATGACAGCTTCTCTAATTTTAATTTTCATTGATGATAGTATTACAGTAGTTCTCTGATTGTAATGTTCATTAATGATAGTATTAGAGTAGTTCACTAATTGTAATTTATACTGTTGTCAGTAATAAAGTAGTTCTCTAATCGTAATTTTCACTGATTATAATATTAGAGTAGGTTGTATGATTATAATTGTATTTTTTATTGATGATAGCAGTAACTGATGATGGTATTATCATCAGTTACTGTCATCATCAATAAAAATAATATAATAGGTGAGTATTAATACTATCATATTAGTAATATATATTGATAATAGTAAGTGTATATATTGATTATTAGTGTATATATAGAATTATATAGTATGTATAGTTGTAAGAAGTATATATAGTGGTAATTAAATTGCAAGTAATAGTATAGTAAGTTATATATATATATATATATATATATAGATTATTAGTGTATATATTAATAATAGTAAGTGATGATTAATATTATTAAAAAGAGGAACATTAACATCCTGTTGTGTGATTTTTATGGCTTTGATATCCAAATATACACCTGAAATATCCAAATTAAATTAAATATAGATTCTAATGTATAAGATATATATCAGAAACAAACAACAATTTCAAAAGAAACAAATAAACACTCATATCATTTAAAAGAAAAGCCACTTATAAATTTTATAGAGTATTGAATTCATTTCTTTAGAAAATTAATTAATGAAAATTTTTCAATTTATTACGATATATAATATTTAAGTGAAAATGCTATAGGAATACTAATTTATCATTTTGAATAACAGTTTTTGATTGATTCTAAATTTCATAATGCAATTACAATCAATTATAATTGTACTACTACACCACACCACATCACTGTGCCTAGAGCTGAGTTGCCCAATTATAATTGTACTAGAACCGAGGTGGCGCGGGCAGCTTTGAATATTTTCCCGGTCCGTGACATGTATCACACTTTTACAAAATTTTGTAATGGCCAAAGTAGTGAAAAATACATTATGTGTATTAAAAAATACATTATGTGTATTAAAAAATACATTATGTGTGCATCACTATATTCAAATATTAACTGTCGAAATGATGAGAAAAAAATTAACTTTGATTTTAAAATAATATTCTTAACAGTATATTGCAGATATTGGCTGTTTTATTTATAAGTTTACAGAATAATTAAATTTTATTATACGAACTCATGATGTGCGCGCATCTTGGAACATCTAATATGACAGGTTCTATGTTTCACTTCAAGTGACCTCAGTGACGCAGTGACCAACCCTAGATAGGCACAGTTGATTGTTAGTAGCACAGCAAACCAGTCTCTCAGTTGAAGTTGTTAGCGCTTTTGGTACAATTTACACCTGCGAATCGTTTTTTTCTTTTTTTTTCCGAAAATGAAATTGATTAAAACACGCTCAAACATAACGGACACTATCCTGCAACACCCATTACTACTTGCAAATACCCAAATTAAGATCGATTAGCAGAAGTTAAGCGAAAGAGTGGAGAAAGAAATATAAAAACTACTAGTAAAAAAACACTAGTAAAATAAATCTTTTTTAAATGATTTGATTTTTTTTATTTCGTTTATATTTATGTATTTTTTATATTTCATTTTTTAGTGTTATACACTTTTTTTTTTTTTTTTTTTTTTTTTTTTTTTTTTTTTTTTTTTGTGTGTGTGCTTTTCTCGTTGTTATCACACTATCTATGTTTGCATGTAAGACTAATAGTGAGCACAAGAATATGTTAATAACTTCATCGTGTTTCAATATTTCATTCCAAAGAAATGTCTATAGTGTGTCTAAATCTAATATGAGGATATGTAATTTTATATGCGGCTCGCGGAGTTAGGATGCATTTCCAAAGGGGCCTGCAAGATCATTTGGGTTGTCCCCCTGTTTTAGACAATACAAATTTTGATGAACTATCTAAATTGTTCCGTTTTGGATGGGATCATCCCATTTTTTTATACGGCTGTCCTAGTGTCTTGGAAACGTCCTTTGGGATCTACGATTTAAAGTGGATTCTGTAGCACTGCAAACATCCATGGCACCGCCGGGCCTCGAACTCGAAGTCTGTGGTGTGTGGTAGCCCCTTTCAAGAATAAATAAGAAAACATAGAAAACATTATATGTTTAGAAACAACAACATACTTACTTTGAAATGTTCTTTTCAGTGTCTTCTAAGTTTGGCCTACCTCTCCACCACGGAAGTGTACGTCCTCATCAATTACACCGCATTCGTGGAAGCTCTTTTCGTCACCTTCTCTGTCGCCGGGTTGCTGTGGCTGAGGTACAAGCAACCGGACCTCCATCGGCCCATCAGGGTAAGACAGTTTAAAAGGGAAGCAAGCTTGCCTACGAAAGCAAACTTGCCTACAAATGACGCAATAACAACAGATTTTCCTATTCATAACTGCAAATTCAACGCCCTGAATGTTACTTTAGACGGTCACGCTTTTCCGGGTTTAAAGTTGTTGTTTTTCTCTAATGCAGCTGGCAATACAGAGGCAGTTAATCTTTATGCCATAAGTAAGGTCTGCACGGCCGTTACTCACTTAGCACTACCCAGGAGGGGCATGAAGATAAGCTATGGATGCAGGGTAACAATATCCCCTACGACCATGTTAGACCGGAACCTACTGTTTAAAGTGGATTACGAACCACTACAAATATCCACGGCACTGTCGGGATTCGAACCCGAAACTTGTGGTACCGGACGCCATCAAGCCCCGGGTTTAAAGTAATCACTTTGATCCGCTGGCTTTCGAGGAAATGACTCCGTAAAGAGAATTCACACACTTTCTTTATCACAATTGACCTAACCAGCATGTTTCGAAGCGAAGTGAGTGGTTTGCAGAGAAAGTAACTAAAAAGCTAATAATTTGTCCCTTTTGTAATTTTTTCTTTTTTACTTCTAGATACCGAATAGTCACTATGGAGTGGTTATGTACAGGGCGATTATAATTTAAGTTCCACATTCAAAATGCTGTAAAAAAGGAACCACTCGTCGCAATGAATTCATAATTCAATTTCAATTGATACTTGAAGAAGGGGCAAAGGCATCGAAAAAGAAGTTCCAAAGTGTATTTTTGACGGAAAAAATGACTTCCAAGTCATTCAACAGTTGTGACACTGTTAGTGGAAATCCCATTTACCACGGCAAGGTCATAGGGAGGTCAAGGCCGAGGTCACATTGGATGGGAAAAATCTATGGAACTTTTTTTGATGCCGTACCGTTTCTTTAAGTATGTTCAGTTCAAATTTGAACTCATTGCGTCGAGTGATTCTTTTTTTACAGCATCACATTGCATTTGAAAGTGTGACTTTAATTATAATCACCCTGTATATTCATGCCTGATTCATAAACTTGATAAAACTGTTGTTTTAAAATGAAAATACCACTTCAGCCAATCAGTTTTATTTCCTAATGTTTTCAGATTTTGCAATATGTTTTTCAAAGAATCACACGCTCAATAGTTATCCTTTTAAAAAGAATGAGCAGATTTATCATAACTATCCCAGTACTCTATCCATTCTACTCACTAATCTGGTCAGTAACGTTTCTTCTCTCCACTTCTCAACCCCATACCTAGGGTTATGTAGTCCCTACCAGTTAGAAAGGTGGGCATTGTGTAAACCACGAATAGCCCTTCGACGGGTGGATTTGCCTTCATTCATTGCCTACGTTCATTGCCTGTAGGAAGGACTTTTAGATGTAACTGCCCCGCATTTGCATGTCGTATGGGAGAAAACTCAAAATTCTCACACCAGGTAACTTGAACATCGAAGCGAGACACATTGTCACAATTGACATCGAACCATGCCACTAGCGGATTCGAACCTCAGCTCTCCTGCATGCTAGCTACGCACGTTGCCACTGGGTCACGAGTTTGTCAAATCAGTAGCAAAAGACCAGTTCGATTAACCTTGCCTATACAAATGTTTGAAAGGCAAATCTTGAATTAAGCTCCCCAGCACGGGAACCAGTTCGCTAACCATGCCTATACTTTTGAAAGGCAAATCCTGAACTGCCTGAACTGAGCTCCGCAGTACGGGAACCAGTCCGCTAATCATGCCTATACTAGTGTTTGAAAGGCAAATCTTGAACTGAACTCTCCAGCACTGGAACCAGTTAGCTAACCATACCTTATGCCTATATTTGAGAGTTTCATGTTTTGGGTTGGGATCTTAAACATTTGTTTTTCTAATGCCTATAAGTACTCGTAGTGCGTTGATCAATTCCTTCTTTTTACAGTTTCACATTTATCACTTTTGGCATTTCCCCCAAGCCTTTTGATCTGTACAGTGCTTCTTATTGTATTTGGAATACTTCATTATTCATTTATGCCTAGAATTTTCAAACTTTGATATATTCTCTTGGCTATTGAATGTTACAGTGTTCCTTGTAGAATTTGGAATACTTCATTCTTCATTTACGACGACATTTATCTTAATTTTGTATATTCCTTTTAAAGACTTGAACAATTCACTCTTCATGAAGTTCTTGATCTATTCAACATTGCTATATTCATGTGGCCTTTGAATTTGGCCGTTCTTGTAGTATTCCAATCACTTGCTTCATATATCTCTTGCATTATTAAACATTTTATATTCCTGAGTTTATTCATCCGTTCTGGAATGTTCACACATAATAAGTTGTATTTGCCGAGCAAATTTCATTTTTTTTTTAAATGTAATGTTACCAGAAATATTAAATAGCTTTATTTTTTTTTTCAGGTCAATCTCATACTGCCCGTAACATTCCTGATAGTGTGCGCATTCCTGGTGACTTTCCCGTTTTACGCGAGCCCCTGGGAAACCGGAATGGGCATTGCCATCACGCTCACTGGAATTCCCGTTTACATGGTTACTGTATACTGGAGGAACAAGCCAAAAGTCTACAAGAGAGCTATAGGTAGGATTCATTTTGTTACTGTTTTTTTTATAGATTACTATGCTATTTGTAGAATTTAAATTTTATAACTTTATACTTAAGCAGGGGTGGCCAACCCGCTGCCCGCCTTGGACATTTTTCCGGCCCGTGAGATGTATCACAATTCTACAAAATACATTTATTTTATAATGGCCAAAGCAATGAAAACCAATGTATTAAAAAACTACAATATGTGTGCATCCCTATATTAACTGTCGATATTATGAGAAAAAATTCAAGTTTCATTTTAAAATACTATTCTTACGAATATAGCAGATATTGCCTGTTTTATTGATGAGTTTACAGTTATGAGTTCGCAGAATAATGAAACTATATTCTGCGACCTCATGAAGCGCGCTCATCTTAGAACATCTAATATAACAGGTTCTATGTTTCACTTTAAGTGACGCAGTGACTATCCCTAGATACGCGCGGTTGTGCGTTTAGTATCATTATTATTATATTATCTATGTTTACTTGTAAGAATAATAGTAAAAACAATAATAATAACTTTTTATGTTTCCATTTTTCACTCCAAAACAATGTCTATAGTGGGTTTAAATCTAATAGGGGAATGTATAATTTTATATGTGTCCCGCAGAGTTAGGATGCATTTCCAAAGTAGCCCGCAAGATCATTTCGGTTGGCCACCCCTGTACTTAAGTATATGTGTGATTTTTTCCAGATATTTTTTTTATTTCCAATGGCAGATTATGAACAGTTACAGCAAAAAAGGAACAACGAAAAGAAAACATACAACATACAACAACAACAAAATAATACAACAAATACAACAAAACATGCTGAAACAGAGTTCATTAATCTAACAATAATGCCGAGTTTCAGATCTTTTAGCCACTAAAAAGTGTTACTAGGTGCACCACGGGGAGGTAGATCTTCTGCGCACCTTTTTTTTTTTTTTTTTCCAGACATTGCGCTTTTCAAATATTCAGTACGTTTGTAAACTGTTTTGACAAAGATGGACAATAATACACACCAATACAAACACAAGTGAATAAGGAACCTAGTGTAGTATTTTACTTTCAGTATCAGTAAAGAGTACCTTCAAAACATGCCCTATAAGAATAAGTCACAGCTAGCTAATTTCTTTTCGTTTCCGTCAATAATATGTATTTTCCGATCCTCACAATCAATACCTGATTGTGCACAAACCTTATGCAAATTTCCAGTGCAGCAATACAAAATTCATAGTTGCATTTGATTGACTAATCTGAATTTAATTGAGAATAGACGATATTGAGGTACAGAGAGTAATTAAAAATATTAAAAATAAATAAAAGTAAGATAAAAAATAAAAAGTTTAAAAATTAAAAATAAGCAGAATTTAAGTTAAAAATTCGGTACAGTTAGGGGCCATTTGTAAATGCCAAAAAATATTAGTTTATGATATAAGATTCTGATTGCTGAACGTGTGGGCCGTAACAATCAGTAAAGTAAATGAATTATTTTCCCCCAAAATAGATCCATCTCAGAACCAAATTTCTGATATTTTATTTTATTTATTTATTTATTATTTTTTTATTCATTGTGAAACTTTTAATTGTTGAAGGAAAACTGCATTCCAATTATGATTGAAATTGAGCATCATTAGGACTATCTTTTGTGAGTCATTATTATTATTGTTATCATCAAAATGCTACTGCATTCTATTACAAAAAATGTTAGACCTTGTAAAGAGAGTAGACTTATAGATAGAGAAAATCCAGTAGTGGCTGGATGTTACCTAACTGAACTTTAAAATCTGCATTGTTTATTTTAGTATTGTTTACTATTCCTCTCATCTATCAATTCATGTTGAGCTTAATTTAAAAAATAAAAAAGGTTTCTTTGAAAAGTTATATTACTACTGAGGGGTGGCCAACCCGCGGCCCGCCTTGAATATTTTTCCGGCGAGTGATATTTATCACACTTCTACAAAATAGATTTATTTTATAACGGAAAAAGTAGTGAAGACCAATGCATTAAAAAAAATTACATCGTTTGTGCATCCCTATATTCAAAAAAGAACTGTTTAAATCAGGAGAAAAAAATAAACTTTGATTTTAAAATAATATTCTTGCCAATATAGGACAGATATTGCCTGTTTTATGTATGAGTTCACAGAATAATTCAATTATATTCTGCGAACTCATGATGCGTACGCATCTTGGAACACCTAATATAACAGGTTGTAATATGAATATAAAAATACTTATGTTTACTATTGTCTATGTTTACTATTATTATTACTATGTCTAAATCCAATATGGGGATATATAATTTTAAATGCGGCCCTCCAAATTATGATGCATTTCCAAAGTGGTCCGCAAGATCATTTGAGTTGTCCACCCATGACCTAGTATGTAGTTTTCATTTGTTGATGTACATTCACTTACCTGGTGTCTTTTCATTTTG
This sequence comes from Caerostris darwini, assembly GCA_021605075.1. Classification (NCBI taxonomy): domain Eukaryota; kingdom Metazoa; phylum Arthropoda; class Arachnida; order Araneae; family Araneidae; genus Caerostris; species Caerostris darwini. Next base: position 34,349 of record BPLQ01007424.1, read on the forward strand.
AATGTCAGAAAAGACTCTGCATTCCTCTGTGACTGACCGAATCTGTGTCTCCAAAGTGTGTGGTAAGCAAAGTTATACCTGAGGTGGAGGAACGCCAAAGACGTAAGCCAAAAACCCTCACAGTAATAACTTGCCACAATGTGACAGCGTATCGTTGGAGTGTGAGGTTCTCTCATCAGTATTTTTGTAAAAAGTATACAGATACAGATAAACGCAATTGCATCAGACATTCGTTTACTAAAAATATAATATTAAATTATCTATCGATAGCAATTTAATAACAGTTCATTGACACGAGATAAACAATATTACAATCTGAATTTAAGAAAAAAAATATCCTTCATAATAGATGGTATTGAATATCCGGATTGAATTAGCACAACAATCTAAGATAACGTTTTCTGCAATAGCAATCATTAAAACCAAGTGCGGAAATGTACTAAAATTGTCCTCCAATCCATTTTTTCCAATATTACTAAACAAATACAATCGCATTGCTGAAGTTTAATTCTATTTTATAAATTTAAATTTTTTATTTAAATTTTTTGATATTATTTAAAATAAATAATCTGGCTTTTGTCTACTCACATATACAGGGAGAATATAATTAAAATTCCACTTTCAAAATTCTGTAAAAAAAGAACCACTCAACACAATGAGTTCAAATTTGAACTGAAGATACTTGAAGAAGCGGAAAACGGTACGGCATCAAAAAAAAAAAGTTCCGAAGTGTATTAATAGATGACGCTGTGCGTGGCAGAAATAAAGTGAATTCGGCTGCCAGTGAATCGAAATGATAAAGCATTTGGTATGAGTTGCACATTAAACCAACTGTAGTGTTCAATGTGCTTGATTGTTTCGGTTTTTTAACGAAAAAAATTACTTCCAAGTGATTCAACAGTTGTGACACTATTAGTGGAAAGCCCAATCCATACGGAAAGCTCATACCAAATTGGATGGAAAAAATTCGTGAAACTTTTTTGGGGAATTATTATTTTTTTTTATGTCGTACCGTTTCGCCCTTCTTCAAGTATCTTCAGTTCAAATTTGAACTCATTGTGACGAGTGGTTCTTTTTTTACAGCATTTTGAAAGTGGGACTTCAATTATAAGAATGTATATGTGAGTAGTCAAAAGTATAATATAATATGCATGTATAAATGTATATATAGAGAGATAAATGTGTATATAGCCATATATGTCAATGTATATATGAATGTACATATGAGTATATATATGTGCGTAAAAGTATATATATATAATGCGTTTGTGATAAAATAATATGGAATACAACCTCTAATATTTGCATCATATGTGTGAGTTTATAGTTCACTGCTCTAGGTGTATCCCTCTCCCTTCTAAAGTTTTATAATTAATTATGTTGTTTATTATTTTATTTTCAGGAAAAGTTACATCAATGGTTCAAAAATTACTTCTCAGCGTGCCAGAAGAAAAGAATGATTGAAAATTTGAAGGATCCAATCATAAAAACATTTCGAAATTTGCTCAAAGACTCTTTTTTGCAGCAATGACATTACAGTGATATAAGGTAGAAAAACTGTCAACAGATAGTGGCAACAGATCAAGGTCACATATCTGTGCTTTATTTAAGGCTCATTGTTGATCTTTCGTGATAAAAATTACATGGCCACAAAAACATCTGCAAGTAAATTGCTCACGAAATATGCATCATACCGTAACTTATCGTGATTACCAACATTACTGTTTGCATCATTACAACTCAAATCTAGTGTGAATTTCACAAGAATGGAACAGGTGTTTTTTTAGTCATTGAAGGTTGTTTGCAGATTTTGGACATGAAGAATTTGCAAGTAATAATTTGGTAAAAATTAAAATGTGTGCTAATGCCTGTCGATTGTTAGGCATTGGCTGATTTTTCATATAATTTTATGGTTTTGTATTTTTTTTTTTATCTATTACTTGTTATTTTTTTTATTATCTAAACATTCTTTAAAGTGATATGTCTGTAATATTAAAGAATATTCATAACATACTGTTCCTTAAAGTAATTTTTTGATTCATTTAAAAATTGTTTTCTTATTATTTATTTATATTTCCTCTTTGTATTTTATTTAAAAAAAAAACCAAATTTTAGGAATTCAACAGGTCAAGGCTGTAATCAATGTCCGTGAAACTTTATTCACGAGTAATTTACGTTATCTATAAATGATAACAACGCAAAAGAATTTAATCATTTCAATTTCCAATGGAGACTTTTCTAATGACTACACATTTGAGTTTAAAAAATTTGTTTTTATGTTCAGTTAATTAATTAAAAAGATTGAGTATTAAAAAAATTGACTAAGGAGTATTAAAAAACTTTACAGTTGCTCACACATCTTGGTAATGATTTTAAATATATATATACACTCAAGAGCCAAACCATTATGACCACCCCTACATTTTGCAATGAACTCGCCTGGATGACGTGGAAGGCACGTGATCAGGTGGAAGTGGTATTTAACTGATATTAAGTGATGGTATTAATCCATGCCAAGGCGGGTTGAAACTGTGTTGCGCGCCAAAGGTGGGCCAACTCGTTATTGACAGGTGGTCATAATGTTTTGGCTCTTGAGTATATATTCACTATATATATATTAAACCCTATAGTTGATCGATGGCATTCAGCTTTTTTTAAATTTATTTATTTATATTGAATTCATGAAGAAAATCGAAATCGTGTGAGAAATGTATCAACATCTTATGCACTATGTGTGCATCAAAATAGTTTATCCTGAATTGTGCTTGAAATGTTGAACAGGCTTTGGACATGTGGTGCCTTTATTTATGAATAGCAAATGGAGAAAATCGAGAAAATTTGCTTTTTTTTTTAATCCACTAATAAAATGAGCTAATATGCATACAGCAAAATTATTTTTTAAAAATTCCAAACCATGATCAAAACGAGTATAATTACAAGTTTATCCAGTTAGAGTAGTTACAAAATTAGATGCAAAAAAAAAAAGATGCAAGTAACATAATTCATCGCCTTTGACCCTCGAAAAATTCGTTTTGTTTTATTAATTTTCTTTTCATATCTGTTTATTTAACTGTTGATACATATAAGCCTTGCATGTCTATACCATTGGGTCTTTTAAAATCCCTTCCGGATATTATGTACATCAAACTGTAATTCTACCATCAATTGAGTGGAAAATTGATGAGCAACCAAGTCGAACCTATTCAAACAGAGTGGTGTAATAGGACTAAAAAAAGGGTATTTTAGGAAGGTATTTTAATTTTAATAAATTTGTTCTTTTGTAATGTTTCCCAAATGTGCTTAAAAACTGTCACTTTTAATATTAAACTCAAAGAACTGTTACTACAATGAATGCATATATATTTTTGTATCAAAATGAGTTATGAATTTTTTTATATATTTGTATATTCGTGTAATAGTAATCATGTTTAAATAAATAAATCAATTTTGTTTTTACAATTGTTGTAATTCATTTATTTGGTGTGAATATACAAGCGAACTATATTATGAAGAAAAAAATAAGACATAGAAAAACAACAAATGTTTCTTAATTTTCAAAAAAAGAATAACGATTTTTTTTTTTCATAATTATCGAAGTTAGCAAAATGGTATCCAATTCATCAAAATTATTGAAAAGGTTACTCTTATATTCGTAAGTGTAATCTATAAGCTCGATGTTGAAAAAAATGAACTTTTAATCAACAAATAATAAAAATATCAATCGTTACATATCAAAGAATCTCAGGATCGAGCAGTGAAAAAAAAATATTATTATTGTTAAGAGATTAGCCAGAAAGTAAGTTTCATTAACATGGATAACAAAAAGAATAAATTTTTTCATGGAAGCTTTATGTGGAAATGAGATCTGGAATATACTACCGTGCTAAAAAAGTAAGACCAATTATTTTTTTTTCAAAACCTCTTCATTTATTCTCCAAATTTATTTCATCGCCTTCAAAGCAATCCCCAGAGTGGTCTTTTGAGTTTAGGGAATAGCCAGACACAATGCACTTAGGCCAACGATATTTTTTCCAATCTTCAATGCATGCTAAAAAGTCATCGGCAGGGATGGCCTTCAAAGTGCGTGCTGATTCACGCTGAATCTCTTCAATCGACTCAAAATGGTGCACCCGGAGAGGTCTTTTGAGTTTAAGAAGTAGCAAAAAGTCACACGCTGTGAATACGGTGGTTGTGGAACGATAAGGCTTTTATTTTTGGCGAAACAGTCACGAAGAATCGATGCAGTGTGAACTGGCACATTCAGTGTTTTCGGTACCAATCGAGATTGGACGCATTTGAGGAACAAAATGGAATGGACCGATCCTTTTGAAATTCCAACATCCTCAGCAAGGTCTGTAATTGTAAATCGACGGTTTGCAAGCAGCAAATCTTTAATTTTTTGGAGTTTTTTGGTCTTTTAAGTTTAGGGAATAGCAAGAAGTCGCACGATGGGAATACGGTGGTTGTGGAGCGATATAGGTTGCATTTTTAGTGAAAAGGCCACAGTACTCAGTGTTTTCGGTACCAATCAGGATTAATGCAGGTTCTTTGCTCAATTCATTCAGATATTTCAAAAATCACCGGAATCAGTTTCAGCGTCTCACAAAGCCAAGGTTAACTTAAACACTAATGAATATTTTGACTTGAAATTTCACACAGATGTCAAGGACAGTACCAGTAATCTAAAAAAGAAAAAAAATTGAAATACCATGTGCCTGGGAAATTTAAATTGAAAACTGGTCTTAATTTTTGGACACAGTAGTATATAGAAGTGAGATCTGGATTATAAAACAGCCAGCCATTGACAGTTAAGCCCTTTTATCAACAAATTCATGACTAATGCTGAGAAATTTGTTTATGCAGTAGGATTAAGTTTTTATTTCTATGGAAATTGTCATGTATTTATGCCTATCTTTCTTATTTACTTTGAAAAAGCCGACCAAACATGAACTTCTTTAGGTGCGCAAAAAAAGCAATGATCGAGAACTGAATTACAAGATGGGTGGTCAAACAACGCACTGCAAAATTATTGCAGAAGATGTGTTGTGCAATGAGCTATATAGGGGCGATGATTTTCATAAATCCTCAGCACGTACACTGAACATTGCGCAAATCTTGTTCTGTGTGGTTCGTGCGCTCTAAATTGGAACGTTTTTTCTGCATGCTATTTCAAAACACTCATATTGTGGCCAGAAAAATACTGTGTCTTTAGTTTTAATTTATTGTTGAATTTTATATTAAATGTTATTAAATATTTATAATTTTATTCTTGAAAATTAAATATTCTTGAATTTTATTAAACATCATGAAAATAATTTTTTTTTTTTTTAAATAGAAGCAATAAAATTTAAATTTCTTTTCAGTTTAATATCAGTACAAAATAAATTAAAACATGTTTAAAAAAAATAAAAATATATATAATAAATTATAAAAAAAATAGTAATACAAATTATAATAAATAATACAAATTAAAAAAAAAATCATAAATGTTTGTACAAAATATATAAATGTCCACTGATTAATTACATTACATGCATAAATTATTCACTAAAATAATTTATATAGTTCAAATTTCGTATAATTATTATTTCGTTTATATAGTTTAATTAAACTATTTAAATATATATCAGACTATTTTATTTTTATACTATTGAATATTTTAAAATAACGCTGGCAAAATCTTTTTTTTAATTTGTAGATGACCACGAAATCAGTTAAATTCCACAGATAAGTTAAAAGCAGTTTCATGCATCAATGCTTCTTATGGGAAGGACCTTTCTGATTTCTTAATCGACGTGGTCTACATGTAACAACGTAGTCCGGCATGTGTAGAGATCCACCTTCATAAGGATTACCATTATCTATTCTATTTGGAATAAGATATTGTGGTAATCTAAGATTCGCAACTTTAAATTGAGGCATTGGTAATAAATTAGGTATGGGTACAGGTAGAATTGGTGGATGGCTGATTTCTTGTGGCATGTCCCCATGTTGTGGAGGATTGGAAATGAATACTGAATACTCGACGAGATTTAGTTTCACCAACAACTGGACGGCCACTCTTGTTTTAAAGCAACTCTTGTAGCCAAACCGCTCGCGGTTGAAAGTCTGGTTGGTGTACAATTGATGGTTCAGTGGTCCATAGACTGGAACTAATCTATATTTGGCTGCTGCTTTAGAGATCAGTTCTTGAAATCCTCCTGATGCGTTGTCGATGAACAGTACAAGAGCACCAGGTTTTATCACTCTGAAGATTTTCTGTAAAAATTTAAAAAAAAATAAAATATGGAAAAAAATTAGAAAACATATACGAATTTTATCGCTTTAACACTTATCATTAAGAACTGGAATATTTAATAAGTGATGCATTAATTAACACTCTAAAGAGATCCCTCGACCACTTATTAACAATCTATGGATTAGAATAAGGATTTACTTAGTAAATCTTCAGAAATCACACGTCCTCATAAAGTTACTCTATCTTAGCCGCAAGTACACGAGAAAAAAAACCTTGAAGTATTATGTATGTATATATACAGGGCGATTATAATTAAATTCCCACTCTCAAAATGCTGTAAAAAAAAGAAACACTCGCCACAATGAATTCAAATTTGAACTGAAAATAGTTGAAGAAGGGGGAAACGGTACGGCATCCAAAAAAATTCAAAAATGTATTAATAGATGGCGCTGTAGGCGGCATAAAGAAAGTGAATTCGGCTGTCAATGATATTTTGAAATGAAATAGCAACGTATTTGGAAGGAGTTGCACATTAACGCACTATAGTGTTCAATATGCTTGAATGTTTCGGTTATTTGACGGAAAAAATGACTTCTTAGTCATTCAAAAGATGTGACATTGTTAGTGGAAAGTCCATCAACCACAGCAAGGTCATATTAAATTGGATGGGAAAAATCGGTAGAACATTTTTTTGATGCCATACCGTTTCCCCCTTCTTCAAGTATCTTCAGTTCAAATGTGAGCTCAATGTGACGAGTGGTTCTTTTTTTTACAGCATCTTGAAAATGGTACTTTAATTATAATGACCCTATATATTTAAAGGAATATACTTATAAAAACACTTATCCCTGTTAATTACTTTAGAGGACTAATATTTAGAGGTACGAAAGCAAAAAGCACTGTACTTTATTAAGTTAGTTGTATGTTTTTTTATATTTATCAAAATATCCAAGCACATTATTTTACTTATTATTAAACATTATTCTACTCATTATCACCCATTATTCTACTTTGTTTCTAAAATTAACAAAAATAAAAATAAAAAATACATAACATGTTGTCTAATCAGAACACAGAAAATAGTATGAGCAAAAGACTGAGGCAGCTCAGATAAAAAAAAATACGAAATGATATAAAAAAGTTTCTATAAAAACAAATATTTAAAACCCATTAAAAATAGACTGTAATTATATAATCTCATGAGTAACTTAGATAAGTGATACAGTTGTCTTCTTTGTTATCTTAGATAAAGGATACAGCTGTCTTATCTCGATATAATTGTGATTTATATCATGATATAATCAAATAACCACAACTTTTAATTAATTGCTTCATCCTTTTCAATATATAAACTAAAACAGAGGGTGGAATTGTTATTTTTATTGTCTAGCACAGGAATGGCCAACTCAAATGATCTTGCGGGCCACATATAAAATTATATGTCCCCCTATTAGATTTACACCCACTAAATTGAAACATAATGAGTCATTTATTATTGTGTTTACTGTTATTTTGACATGTAAACATAGATTATATAATAATAATAATAATAATAATACACGCACATTGTAAAGAAATATTTAACACTAAAAATGAAATATAAAAAAATATATAAATATAAACGAAATAAATGAAATCACTAAAAAATATTTATTTGACTAGTGCGATATGTGTTTCTCCACTCTTTCACTTATGTTTTGCAAATCGATCTCATTTTGGTTATATGCGCATCGTAATGGGTGTTGCCTCCATTATCCGCCAAAAGGTAGGCAATTTTATTTAAAGTTTCAGTAAGTCTGAGAACATGGAACAAATTGCAGAACAGAAGAGCTAAATTATTAACACTTTCCAGATATAGAAGCGAAGAACAAATAACAAGTTCCAAAACAAAGGAGCAGAACAAAAAAATACCAGAGCAGAAGAGCAGAAAAAAAAACAATAAATTAAACGCTTACAACAGAGACGCACAGATTCTCATATATACATTTTTTTAAAAAAAGGATAATTAGTAGTTTTTGGAATGTTTTCCAGAAAGTGACAAATTTTTAATTTAATAAATATTTAAATACTAGGAAATATTTTATTCAATAATGTTTCATTCTAGTTAGAATTGTAAAATTTAGTTATTTATTCCGGAAAAGAATATTAAAATTCTTTTTTCGTACCATTCTTTTGAAATTTTTTTCCGTTCTTTATTCTGACTTCAAATTTCAATTGAATTGTTGTTATAATGCAGCTGGCAATACAGAGACAGCTAAACTTTATGTCATAAGCAAGGGCTGCACCGATGTTACTCATTTAGCACTACCCAAGAGGTGCGTGTAGCTTGAATAAAAGCTATAGACACGAGTCCCACTACCCCCACAACGCTCTACGATACTATTTGACCGGGACATACGGTTAAAAGTGGACTCCGAATCTCTACAAACATCCATGGTACAGCCGAGACTCGAACCCTGTGGTTCCGAGAACCAGAGCGTTAGCCCCTCGGTCATTTGGCCGCATTCTAGTTCATTTTCAAACTGAACGAAGATGTAATGTGTTGCTAAATAATGAATTAAATTACGTAAGTCTTTTTAGTTAACATAGATTTGTGAAACATATTTAGGGAGGTATATCAGAAATTCAGTGTAGGAAAAATCATTTGAATGATCTTGAATACTATAAAAAGACGCTTATTAATTTATTAATATGTTAAGTATCGATTTATTTATCATATTACATTATTATCGATCGCTATTTTATCATATTACATTATTTATTTGTGTTGCATTTCGAGAAATTAAATGCTTACATGTTTGAATTTTTTTTTATATATGCACCCACAGCCTGTGTATCTTGTGTTACACCAATCGCAATAAAAATAATAAGTATTTAAAATATATTTATTATGTTCCACAGATGAAGCTTTATGAATTTTAGTTAATATGCTACTACTACTACACCACACCACTGTGGCTAGAGTTGAGTTGCCCTTTTATAGTTTGGGAATGATGTGAAAAAAAGGGAAAAAATTGAAAACCTTTTATTATGGTTTCATTTTAAGGATCAGATATTTAGCTTACGATAACATTTCTATGTTTGTCTCTTGACTGATTAGAAGTCGAGATAAAACAGAGCAATAACTTAATCACGAGCTATTAAGATACTGATTCATGCATTAATAATTTTCAATTGATTTAACTGTATTTTTTGGCACACCGCCATACGACGACAGTCATAGCTTTAACAATATTTTCAGAAATGAATAAAATTTTTTAATACTAGAATGTCATGTACAGGTTAGTTATTATTTAGTACAGTTATAATAAAAGTTTCACTTTCAAAATACTGTAAAAAAAAGAACCATTCGTCACAATGAGTTCAAATTTGAAATGAAGATACTTGAAGAAGGGGGAAATTGTACGGCATCAAAAAAAAAGTTCAACCGATTTTTCCCATCGAATTTGTTATGACTTTATCGTGGTGGATGGGCTTTCCACTAACAGTGTCACAACCGCTGAATGACTTGGAAGTCATTTTTTCTGTCAAAAAACCGAAGCAATCCAGCACATTGAACACTACAGTGGGTTGAATGTGCTACTCATGCCAAATTAGTTATAATTTCGATTAAAAAAATCACTGGCAGCCGAATTTCCTTTCTTTATGCCTTTTACAGCGCCATCTATTAATATACTTGGCAATTTTTTTGATGCCGTACCATTTCCTCCTTCTTCAAGTATCTTCAGTTCAAATTTGAACTCAATGGGACGAGGGGTTCTCTTTTTACAGCATTTTGAAAGTGGGACTTTAATTATAATCACCCTGTATGTTCATTTAGAGATGAGTTGTATGAATTTTTGTTAAAAACTTTACTTTTTGATTTTTTTAAATGAAAAAATTTACTAAATGACTCAATTGTCACCCATATATAACAAATAAATAATCCATATGTACATTTATAAAATTATAATTCTTTACTGAATGGACGTCTGCAACACTAGTCAATGGGATATGTTTTGCATATTCTTTTAGTGGCGAATGTTAAAAACTACTTATTTTTGCCAATGTTTACGCATTTTGACAAAAATTATAATTTTATATTTTTTAATTTTCGTGTTTTTCTACGTTTTGTAACTTAATTGAGCAATAGTGTTCAAAAAAAATTTCAATATAAAGCATTATTTAAAAATTTTGGTTCTGAATGTGATCTTGTAAAGTACAAAGATACATAGTAAAGTACCAAGATAAATAAATTTTGACTCTGAATGTGATCTTATAAAGTATTAAGATACATATTTATAGTAAAGTATCAGGATACTTAATTTTTGGTTCTGAATGTGTTCTTGTAAAGTACTAAGATACATAGCAAAGTACCAAAATACATAGTATACATAGTAAAGTACCAAGATACATAGTATATATAGTAAAGTACCAAGATACATAAATTTTTGTTCTGGGCGTGATCTTGTAAAGTACCAAGATACATAGTATACATAGTAAAGTACCAAGATACATAGTAAAGTAAAAAGATACATAGTATGCATAGTAAAGTACCAAGATACATAGTATAAATAGTAAAGTACCAAGATACATAGTAAAGTACCAAGATACATAGTAAAGTACCAAGATACATAGTAAGTAAAGTACCGAGATACATAAATTTTTGTCATGAATGTGATCTTGTAAAGTACCAAGATACGTAGTAAACATAGTAAAGTACTAAGATACACAGTATGCATAGTACCAAAATACATAGTATACATAGTAAAGTACCAAGATACATAGTATACATAGTAAAGTACCAAGATACATAGTATACATAGTAAAGTACCAAGATATATAGTAATAGTAGTACGTAATAATCAACTTACTTCAATCATTTTAGATGTTTCTTTACAAGCAACTGCAGACACAACTTTGACCAAGGTAATCAAATCACTGGAAGAAATGGCCTTGCTGTGAGCCTCGCTCATTTTCAATTGAAGGTCAGCTTTCTGAAAAGTCCACTTGAACCACTTGTCGCTCATTCCTTCAGAAAGAGCACCATAACCACCACTCATTGCTTCCGATACCACCGATCGAAATGTGCTTTCCCATTCGGATGTTATGTCCACCAAGTGAGCAGAAATCCTGAAGAAACTGAAGTTGTCATGTAACCTCTGATGCAGAGCTGCCAGAAGTCCAACGACATCGGTGCCGGGGCCCGATCCTATGCTGCAGATCTTCAGAGGTCCCTTGCTGAGGAACCTTAAAATCATGGGCTTTATGTGCGGATTCTCGGCCATAGATCTGCTCATGGCTTCGTACACCAAAACTGTGTGGAAGGGGGCGTATTTATGCACATATGCACATCGGTACTCTATTTTTGAATAGTCCACCTCGACGTAGCTGTCTTTGTACAAGTTCTCAGGATCGCCACGATACACTTCGTGCATGTGTTGAATAGCCCGTTTTATGTCATCGTCATCAATATTCTTTTTCGAAATATCTTCGTCGAGAATTCTGGTATATAAATACAAAAAAATCGACGAGTTCAACATCGTTTTGGATGTTACAAAACAGTCATACCCTTAAAAAGCGAAACTACTGACTAAATGAAAGTCAGACACCTCCCAACAGAAAACGAATTGCAGCTGATAAAAAGAACATTTCATTATCAGAGTAACAGGCTGATAATGAAAAAGGAAACTGTTATGCCAATAAAACTGCTTATCGGTTTAACAGTCAACAATTATCTTATTTGCATGAATCGAATGCGCATGATAAAGCAATTAGATAAAATTAAACATCTAATATGATATGTACAACTATTACAAACCTGAATTTAAAATGGATGCACTAGATTTATTTTAACATCTTCCGTTACCCAACTAGACAAAACATTTTTTTTTTATTTCATCAATTCTGTCATAAACAATGTGGCTTGAAATCAGGTTTCAAATTAAAACAGACAGCGTCTGTCGTGTTAAATTTCGTAACTTCTGTTTTAAATGCATATGTACGTAACGTAAAATGCTTTTCGATTTTTTGTAGCAATTAAGCGTAAACTTATTTAGCCAAATAATTTTTATTTATTAATTTTTTTTAATAATGCCTAAAATCATTCCTTTACAAATATGTGATTTGATACAAACAGGCTTGTGTACATTAATATATTATTTAGCCATAACTACAACTGCTTATTTAAGCTGGAATGCATTTTTTTATAATAAATGTCGTGTAGACAGGGTTGGCCAATCTGAATGATCTTGCGGGCCACTTTGGAAATGCATCCTAACTCCGCGGGCCGCATATAAAATTATGTATCCCCGTATTAGATTTAGACCCACTAAAGACATTTTTTGGAATGAAAAATTGAAACATGATGAGTTATTATTTTTGTGTTTAATATTATTCTTACATGCAAGCATAAACAATATAATAATAATGGTACTAAAAGCACATTGTAAAAGAAACATATAACACAAATGAAATATATAAATATATATAAACTAAATAACAAAAAATGAAATCATTAAGAAATATTTATTTTACAAGTACGATATTTGTTACTCCACTCTTTCACTTAGCTTTTGAAAATCGATCTCCATTTGGGTATTTGCACATCGGAATGGGCGTCCGTTATGATTGAGCGTGTTTTGAGTGACTCGCAGGTGTAAGTTGAACAAAATGGACTAACAACGTCATCTAAGAGTCTGGTTTGCTCTGCTATCAACAATCAACTGTGCGTATCTAGGGATGGTCACTGCGTCACTGAGGTCCCTCAAAGTGAAACATAGAACCTGTCATATTAGACGTCCCAAAATAAGCGCATCATGAGTTCGCAGATTATAATTTAATTATTTTGCGAACTCATAATTGTAAACTCATCAATAAAGCAGGCACTATCTGTCGTATATTCGGATAAATATTATTTTAAAATCAAAGTTAATTTTTTCTCGTAATTTCGGCAGTTAATTTTTGAATATATAGTTTGGCTTTCACTACTTTGGCCATTATAAAATAAATATATTTTGTAAAAAAAAATCTCATGGGCCGGCAAAATATTCAAGTCGGGCAGCGGATTGGCCACCTCTGATTTAGCCATAATTACAACTGGTTATTTAAGCGCAATTTTAATTTAGAAAACATTTTTTTATAATAAATGTCGTATAGAGGGTGATTCAAAAGTTCCTTCGGTACGAAAGTAAAATACGATAAAAAGAAGGTACTTACGTATTAACGGTACCTTGGCGACAGACTTGGCGGTTTTTAAGTGTCGCCATTCTTTATTATTTGGAATAAAAATATTTTGAAAGCATTTTGATTTTAAATGAAGTGTTTCATATATATTTTATTATTTGGAACAAAAATTTTAAGTGTAGATTGGCGCCAAATCTGTAGCTGCGGTTGGCGCGTGTGCTCTTTATTGGCGCAACTGTCGCCAAGGTACCGTTAATACGTAAGTACCAAAAAAAATAATCTATTAGTCGGAGAGACCTATGGTTTTGCAGAAATAAACATGAATAATTAATTAATTAATTAGTTTAATTAAACAGTAATAAATTAGTTCAAAATTTCGATAACAGAGCGTGCTGTTGAAAAGTTGCAAAAAGAGAAATAAAAATGCCAATAAAATTCAATAGGATTCATTCAATATGAGCCACAGCAAACACGCATATCTCTTGCTTTATGCATCATTATGTTTCTGACTCTTCCAAATTTTTAATGGAAATAAACAATTAAAGAATTAAATATACCTAATTAATAATTATTATTTATAGTATTATTCCTGTCGTAAGTTAATGACTAATTAAATATAGTTATTAACTAACTAATAAGACTAACTTCTTCGTACATCTCAGGGGTGGCCAACCTGCGGCCCGCCTTGAACATTTTTCCGGCCCGTGAAATTTATCTCACTTTTACAAGATATATTTATTTTGTAATTCCAAAGTAGTGAAAAACCAGTGTATTAAAAAATGCATTATGTGTGCATCCATATATATTCAAAAATTAGTTGTCGAAATTAAGAGAAAAAATGAACTTTGATTTTAAAATAATATTCTTGCGAATATAGGACAGCTAGTGCCTGTTTATTTATGAGTTTACAGTTATGAGTTTTTCAAGATGAGCGCATCTTGGAACGTCTGATATAACAGGTTCTAAGTTTCATTTTAAGTGACCTCAGTGACGCAGTGACCATCTCTATGTACGCACAGTTGTTTATTGATAGCATAGCAAACCAGACTCTTAGTCGAAGTTGTTAGCGCTTTTGGTTCAATTAAACAGCTGCGAATCGTTTATTTCTAAAATGAAATTGATCAAACACGCTGACCTGCAACATCGATTATGATGTGCAAATATCGAAATGGAGATCGATTTGCAAAAGCTAAGTGAAAGAGTGGAGAAACACATATCGCACTAGTAAAATAAATATTTTTTAGTGATTTTATTTTTTGTTATATATGTTCGTATTTATATATTTCATTTTTAGTGTTATATGTTTCTTTACAATGTGCGTTTAATACTATTATTATTATATTTCTTATGTTTGCATGTAAGAATAACAGTAAAGCACAAAAATAATAACGCATCATGTTTCAATTTTTCACGCCAAAAAATGTCTATAGTGGGTCTAAATTTAATACAGGGATATATAATTTTATAAGCGGCCCGCGGAGTTAGGATGCATTTCCAAAGTGGCCTGCGACATCATTTGGGTTAGCCCCTGATATAACTGATATATTTCAGATAATAGTCAAAACTAGACTTTTCTGAAAGCATATTCGTGCCGGAATTCATATATTAGTGAGTTTTTACATAACGTTTTTTTATCGTCCGATATTTTTTTCTCCCTAGCGCGCATGCTCATAGGAAACACTATTACATATATGTATGCGCAATAGTACAATGTTTCCTATGAGCATGCGCGCTAGGGAGAAAAAAATATCGGACGATACAAAAACGTTACGCAAAAACTCTTCATTAACTCAATTTCCCTGTAATTATTACTGAATTCGGAAATAAAAAAACCGCACAGGGTTCAGTATGCGTATTTGCATAAATTTATTCACGAAATGAAAAACATCTGTATTTACTGACAGCTGAAACAACAAAGAACTCATCTTTCATGCAGCATTCACATTCTACTTAGGAAGGAAAAGAAAAGAACTTTCTTCTCTTCTTCTTCACCAATGGGAAAGCAGTAGAAAGGAACGAATACATTATTCGTACCGATTCTTCTCCAATCAGTGTTGCGTTCGCGATGTTACAGGACGACTGACTTCCAAGCACTGAGTCAGAATGATTCAGCAGATCATCAAATGGTTAGGAATCCGTGGAAAATCAGAGAAGTTCAAATTGTCGAGTTCTCCAAAAAAAACGTACGACTCGACCACTGAATTAATATGTGTCAAGAGAGATCTTGGTTTAGGATCCGCTGTGGTGATGCCTTTGGGGAGCATAGTAGGTGCCGGATTGCTCATATCTCCCAAAGGAGTTTTGATGTGTACAGGATCTGTGGGGATGTCTCTTGTGGTATGGAGTGTAGCAGGCATCATAAGCATGATAGGTGCCCTGTGTTATGTTGAACTGGGTACCTGCATACCCAGTTCGGGATCTCATTTCACGTATATAACAAAATGTTGGGGAGATTTTCCAGCGTTTTTGTATTTGTGGGTGCAAGTGGTGATCCTGACGCCAGTTGCTGTGATCATACTGTCGTTGACATTCGCCAGCTACATGCTGGAGGCGATTTTCTATCAATGCGTTATTCCTCAAGGAGCTGTGAGATTGATAGCTGCCTTGCCTATATGTAAGTATTTTTTTTAAATATTAAATAATTAAATAACTCAATTTAAAAAAAAATTAATCATTTATTTCTATATAATTTAGGTATGAAAATTTTTTAACGGTTTATTTATTTTAATTATGTTGGTTCATTTCGAATAATTCATTATGTATTATTGTTTATCACATGGTTGGTCACCCCACGGCATCATAGATTGAATTAGAGTCTTAAATGAATTCATCACATATTATTGGGGGTTTTTCAATCTCTCGTTGCGTATTTACCAAAGCATCATAAATTAAACTCTAAAGTTATGTCACTAAAATTTATTAGAGGACAGAATAATTTGTAGATAACTGTTGTTTTTGTCTAGAAACCAGAAATTGATGAATGCAGGTTAAAGGAGGAGTGTTGAGCATCCATTATCATACTGCATCTTTATCGACATACTACTCCAAGCATTAAGCTTTGTGGAGTCATTTCTAACGATATTCAGGCAAGATATGTTTTTACTAATCGAAATAACATGCCAACTTCACAATGGTAATTTAACTCAATGTGCTGCCATTCAAGAATAATATTAAGGAATTTGATATCAACAAGATAATGCACGTCTACAGCGCTCTGGCGCTCGGTACCACAGGTTTCGGGTTCGAGTCCCGGCGGTGCCATGGATGTTTGTAGTGGTTCGGAATCCACTTTAAACCTAGTTCCCGGTCTAATATCATCGTAGAGCGTTGCAGGGACATTGTTACTCCTCGTCCGTGGCTTATCTTCAAATTACACGCACCCTGCTGGGTAATGCAAAGTGTGTAACGTTTTTGCAATTTTAAGGGCCCGATGGCTGAATGGCCAACGCTCTGGCTTTCGGTACCACAGATATCGGGTTCAAATCCGGCTTTGCGATGGATGTTTGTAGTGGTTCGGAATCCACTTTAAGGCGTAGGTCCCGGTCCTAATAGGATCGTAGAGTGTTGCGGGGGCATCGTTACTCCACGTCCGTGGCTTACCATCAAGTTACACGCGCCCCCTGGGTAATGCAAAGTGAGTAACATTGGTGCAGCCCTTATGGCATGAAAGATCACGGTCTATTTGCCAGCTGCATTAGAAGAAAATATTATAACAAGACCTAACATGCTCTTCAGAAACGCAACTTACTGTTAAGTTCCAGCCAAATTACTATATCTCTCACCCTTGAAGCCCTTATTATATGATGACAGCTTCATAATTATTCGCAATCCGCATTGGATCTTGCTGATCTAACAACCCAATTATAATGCGCTTGGATTTCTGTACCGTAATGTCGCATTTTTAACAAAATACAAGCACGTTTTTATGTCAGAATTTAAAATCTTTGCAATTGCAGAGAATATTTATTGTAAATAAGATTTCATATTGTTCAATGAGAATTATAATCTTCAAAGAGATATTGATTCAATCTTTGAAAGAAAAAACGAGTTAAGGGAATTTTATTCACCTATCACAAATTTTTAGTGTAAGGATTTAATTTTTGTATTGCTGTTGTTTAAGCATACGAATTTAAACTAAGTCGATATAGGCTTGAATAATCTAAATTTATTTTAAGTCTATTAATTTAATTTGTTTAATCTAAAATTTTGATCTTTTACACAATCTTATGAACAGCTTTCAGAAATAATTGCTTTGTTTAAGCATGAAAATAAACATTCTATAAAATTTTAATTAAACTACAATACAAAAGCACTTTTTAAACACGCTAGATAAGTAGACAGTAGGCTTCAAATGAACGCCTTTTTTTATGAAATAATTAAACAATTAGAAAAAAATTTACTCTACATTTAAAAATTCTCAGAACAAAATTCTTTTTCATTTCCACTCGTTTATAACAGTTATTGAAATGGTTTTTTTTTTAGTAAATATGTATTTTAAAGCTTAATTGTTGCAACACATTAGGTTAATTCATTTTCAATACATTTTACTTTTTTAAACCTAAAAACTTTAACCTAATAGTTTCGGTGCATTTTAAGTGCATTGCATTTGTAACCACATTTTGCCAGAATTTTAATTCTTATAGTTTTTTTCTTAAAGGGTATAAGTTTACTTTTATAGCAATGGATTGATAATATTAAATATACAGGGTGATTATCATTAAAGTCTCATTTTCAAAATGCTGTGAAAGAAGAACCACTCTTCTCAATGAGTTCACTTTTGAAATGAAGATACTTGAAGAAGGGGGAAACGGTATGGCGTCGAAACAAGTTCCAAAAAAGTTCCACCGATTTTTCACATCCAATTTAGTATGTCCTTGCCATGGTGGATGGGTTTTCCACTAATAACAGTGTCACAACTGTTGAATGACTTCGAAGGCATTTTTTCCGTCCAAAAACCGAAACAATCAAGCACATTAAGCACTACAGTTGGTTTAATGTGCACCCCATGCCAAATACGTTGTCATTTCGATTCAAAATATCAAAGGCAACCGAATTCACTTCTTTATGCCACTTGCAGTGCCATTTATTAATACACTTTGGAACTTTTTTTGATGCCGTAACCGTTTCCCCCTTTTCAAGTATCTTCAAAGTTCAAATTTGAACTCATTGTGACGAGTGGTTCTTTTTTTACAGCATTTTGAAAGTTAGACTTCAATTATAGTCACCCTATATATTATGCGTAATTCTTTTTGTAAAGGGTAATATTTCTCATAATTTTTAATTATAATGTTTTGCTTATAGAAACTTTTAAAATTTTCAGGCATTTTAACTTTTATTAATTGTCGAAACGTTCAATGGGTAACTCGTCTGCAAGGAGTGTTTACTGCTGCAAAAGCTTTTGCCATAATTATCATTATTGTTGGTGGTGTGTATCATTTATGTAAAGGTAAGATATTCTTTCTGAAACTATTTACTCTCGTATTTTGAAATCTTTTATTATTTATGCTTCCCTAATGATAGGCTAAACAAAGTCTGCTTCGTCAGTATTTTATTAAATTTTTGTATAAAAAAATAATAAATTATTTTTATCATCTAATCACATAATTACTATTAAGAAATTAACATGGGATAATGTTTTGATTTGCTTGAGAGAGTTCTTTTTAGCTAACTCCATAATGAATTCTTGTACCATGTTTGCCTATAGCTAGGAACTTGGAGGTACTGGAGTGAGACCCTAGTGCCAGGATAGGAAAGAAACTTTTAAATTAAGATCCTTATCGATAGGAAAGCACTTGTTTAGCTTGGTCTAATTGGAACTGAATGTATAATTTTACAACGCCAAAGCGTTCACACTTCATCTTGCTGTTCACATCTATGTGAAATAATTGTGAACTGTTCAAAACTATGTGAATGAATCATGAACTGTTCAAAACTGTAAGAAGGAAGCATGAACTGTTCAAAACCATAAGAAGGAAGCATAAACGGTTCAAACCCATAAGAAGGAAGCACGAACGGTTCAAAACCATAAGAAAGAATCATAAACGGTTCATTAACCATGAAAATGAAGGATCCTGATAAGAATCCATCTCTGAGCAATAGCATCAGTTATCGATAGGAAAGCACTTGTTTAGCTTGGTCGAATTGGAACTGAATGGATAATTTTACAACGCTAAAGCGCTCACACTTCATCTTGCTGTTCACAACCATGTGAACGAATCATGAACTGTTCAAAACCATAAGAAGGAATTATAAATGGTTCAAAAACATGAAAATGAAGGATCCTGATAAGAATCCATCTATGAGCAATAGAATCAATTGAAAATAGTTTAATGTTAAATAAAAAAAAACCTCAACTGAAAGCACAAACCCATTCTTGCCATCAACATGGCCATCATTACAAAATTGAGATAGG